>OX418216.1:168276035-168876035 GCA_948455865.1 Conomelus anceps
CTTGTTGAATTTTGCTGCGATTTTTCTTTGTGACATCTACATACCCCAGGAAGCAATAATCTGTTAAAATTTCTTGGGAGTCGCGATTATTTCACAGAAAAATTAAAATTTTTGAACAAAATTTCTCATGAAAATCTACATTATCATTTGAAAAATTCATAATATGCAAACATGTGAAGAGCTCCAAATCTTAAAACAATGTAAACCAAGTGAATATAACATTTCCAAAACACTACCATCCCCAAATGCAGTGCATGCATAACCAAACCTAACCTAACCTCATACCTTTATTATTTTGATGCATTAAAAGCATACATCAAACTAATTTTTTATTAAATAATGTAGATCAAGTGAATTATGACATTGCCAAAATACTACTGCTCCAAACGCAGTGTGTTTTCCATGCGCCTTACAAAACCTTCCCTGGGTGCCTAATGAAGCTAGATGTGACTGAACTAACTCACAGAAGACCTAACCGCGCACCTAACCTTTGCTATCTAATCATCAATTTATTTCACTGTTAATCAATTTAATCACTTCACACACAATAATAACTTAAGCATACATACAACAACAGACTCTTACACCAAGACAGACTGTACAAGAATGGGTTTCTCTGTTTCAAGTTTCAAGTAATCACATGCAACTATAGGGTAACGGAATTCCCCCAGAAATCATTGAAAGTGAAAATGAGTTTCTTTGTTTGTTATCATTTCACATGGAAACTACTCAACCAATTATTAAATAATGTTTTACTTATATTTCAAGAATATTGCAAAAGACATAGGACACATCCTTTTTTTAAATAAATATTTTTTTAACATTGTAAAGCTGCATCCACATTGAGGTTACAAAACACAAATTACAGTAACTTGTTACTGTTACTTGTTCCAACAAGTTCTGTAATATGTTCCAAAACATATGTTCTGTAACAGTTCCTGTCTGCATACAGTTATCTCAAAATGTCAAATGACTTATTGTTAGCTAGTGCTAACTGCCCAAAGTCTCACTTTTTCAATCTTTGACTTCTGTATTTACTGTCCATTCAAATTGGGAATTTTTCGTTCCTTGTTTGCACTAGAGCAAAGAAAAATTGGCATAATTTCGGAAATAGTGACTTTCTATTTTTTTCAGACGGTTCTTATAATCTGGATGGGTTGGATCCCATGATATTTGGTGGGAATGAGATAATTCTATCAAATTTGAAACCGTTTCTACTCTCCCCTCCATCACTTGAAATCCAAAACTGAACCAAGTGTAAACATAATCAAAATCACAAATGTAAACAAAGTATCAAACAAGAAGACAGATGAGCTGCAAAAATGACAAATAGCGCATGTGCAAGTTACATGTTCTCGCAACCAGAAAATAGGTCGGTAAATTGTTACAGGACATGGAGAAGGCATAAACTCTAACAGAAGTATCAGACACATGTTACAGAAACTTCCAGTAACTTGTTTTGTAATGCAATGTTCTGTAACAAATGGTCAGTGTGGATTCAGCTTTAGGACAATAGATTCTATTATATAGGGAAACACAGCTGATACAGATCAATACATATTTTCCAAACTAGTATTAAAACTGACACTGTACCAGTATTTAACTTTTAAATAATGTTTTACTCACATATATTGGAGATGCTTGAGGAATGCATTTCACTTCTGAAAAGAAGCTTTGTCAGCCTGCCGCCAGGGGTCATGCTTTGTTTAGGTTAGGATGAGCAGCCATTATGTAGTTGAAAAATGCGTTTGATTTGAATTGTATTTGGTCATTGAGTATGTTGGTTCTATCTTGTTTATGGTGTTTGAATATTTCATATTGCTCCAGTGTATTTAGTTTGTGGCTTTTTTGGAATGTGTGTAGAATTTCTAAGTCTGTTTGGATGTTATTGTGTGAGTGACCAGTGTTGATTAAGTGATCTGCAAATGTTGAGTCAGTGTTGGAATGTACTGCTTTGATGTGTTCTTTGTATCTTGTGTTGAATAGGCCTGTTTGTCCTATGTAGTACTTGGGGCATGTGTTGCATTTGAGCTTATATATTCCTGGTTTGTTGAATATGTGAATTGTGCTGTTTGTTAGGTGAGCTGGTTCTTGTTGGATCTGGTGATTTAGGTTGTTTGTTGTTCTGAATGCTGTGTTAAATCCGGATTTTTGAAAGATGTAAGCTATTTTGTGTGATTTTTTGTTGAAATATGTGAGTGTGATAAATCTGTTTTGGTTTGCAGGTTTTGGATTTTTACTTTTCATTTTATTCAGGATTTTGTCTACTAGACTGGTGTTGTATCCGTTTTGTTGTGCTAAATATTTGATTCTCTGATTTCTTCTTAGTGGTCAGCTTTTGATAGTGGAGTCTATGGATCATGGAGTTAAAAGCAGCAAGTTTGTGTTGATTTGGATGGTTCGATGAGTTGTGAATGAGTGTGTCTGTGAGAGTTGGTTTTCTGTAGATTTTGAATTTGTGCATGTTATTTAGCTTTTTGATAGTTAGGTCTATGAAGTTTAAGGTGTAGTCTGTTTCATATTCTGCTGTGAATTGTAAGTTTTTATGGGTTTTGTTCAATTGTTTTAGGAGTTGTTCACACAGTCTTTGGTTTCCATTGTAGAGTACAATAATGTCATCAACGTAGCGGTGCCAGTAAATTATTTTGTTTGAGTGTTTGGTGTTTTTTAGTATTTTAGTATTCTCTATGTGCTGTAAAAATATTTCTGCTAGGATGCTGGAGATTGGGGATCCCATTGGTAGTCCTTCTGTTTGGGTGTAATATTTGTTATTGTGGGTGGAGTAGTTTTGAGATGTGATGATTCTTAATGTCTCTATTAGTTCTTTTGTGTGTTCAGGTGGGTTGTTTTGTGCTTTGAGTATGTTCTCTATTATGGAAATGGTTTCAGTTACAGGAATGTATGTATATAGGTTTTTTATGTCAAATGATGCTAGTGTGTAATTATGTGGGATATGTGTAGTTTTTATTTTGTTTATGAGGTCTGTGCTGTTCTTTATATGAGATGAATGATTGATATTGATGAGTTTTCGTAGTTGAGTATCTATCTGTTTGGCTAATTTGTATCCTGGTGTTTTTTTGTATAATTTATGATGGGTCTGATTGGTGTGCTTTCTTTGTGTATTTTCGGTAGGGCTTGAAGAGTAGGTGCAGAAGGGTGGATTTGCTTCATATATCATTTATCTGTTTCATTAAAGAGGTGTTTTGTTCTATTTATACTGTTTTTCATTATGCTCTGGAATTTGGGTGTTGGGTCTCTTTGGATTAGTTGGATGTTGTTATTTTGAATGAATTCATCTACTTTTCTGTTCAAATCATCAGTGTGGATTATGACTGTGTTATTGCCTTTGTCTGATTTGGTGTAAGTAAGGTTGTGTAGTTCTGCTCTTTGTTGTAGTGATTGAGCTGTCATGATTTCAGAGGTGTAATTTTGTTGTATGTATTTTGGTGTTTTTATGATTTTTATAATGTCATGTGTCAGGTTATCTTGTTCTTCTGCTTTTGCTTTCTGAATATTGGTTTCTGAGTCTATAGCTTGTTTCACTATGGTGTTGAATTTTTGTGTGGAAGGGAGGTTATATTTTAGTCCTTTGTTGAGGAGGTTCTTTTCTGTAGGAGTGAATTGTATCTGTGTGAGGTTTACTGTCCTTTCATGGAATTTGTGTGAAGTTATTATCAGTCTCTGTTTTGGTTGGAGGTTTTGGATGTTAAGGTTATGTTTTTTGTGGATTTTTCTTAACTTGTGCTCCACCCAGGAATTAGTATTCTGAATTAGGTTCACGATGACTTGATTGTTATGGTTGTAAGCTATTTCAAGATGAAGTTTATAGAGTTCTTGATTGATTTTGTCTTTTTTATTATATAACTGTTTCACTGATTCTTTCATGTAAATTGTTTGTACTTTTTTCTGTGTAATTTTGGCAGCTTTGTTAGGTAATTCTATTTGTATTCTAGCATAAGTAGGTATTAAGTTACGTTTTAAGCAAGTTTTGTTGGAGTTAATGTGTGAGGCCACTGTCCTAACCTTCAAAACAAGTTTCCTGAATAGTTGGAAGTCTGCTGGTCCTGCAGTGTGATGTTTTCCATGACGAAATACTTGATGAACAATCAAGTATTAAAACTGACACTGTATTCCACTTTTAAATGATGTTTTACTCACATATATTGGAGATGCTTGAGGAATGCATTTCACTTCTGAAAAGAAGCTTCGTCAGCCTGCCGCCAGGGGTCATGCTTTGTTTAGGTTAGGATGAGCAGCCATTATGTAGTTGAAAATTGTGTTTGATTTGAATTGTATTTGGTCATTGAGTATGTTGGTTCTATCTTGTTTATGGTGTTTGAATATTTCATATTGCTCCAGTGTATTTAGTTTGTGGCTTTTTTGGAATGTGTGTAGAATTTCTAAGTCTGTTTGGATGTTATTGTGTGAGTGACCAGTGTTGATTAAGTGATCTGCAAATGTTGAGTCAGTGTTGGAATGTACTGCTTTGATGTGTTCTTTGTATCTTGTGTTGAATGATCTGCCTGTTTGTCCTATGTAGTACTTGGGGCATGTGTTGCATTTGAGCTTATATATTCCTGGTTTGTTGAATTTGTGAATTGTGCTGTTTGTTAGGTGAGCTGGTTCTTGTTGGATTTGGTGATTTAGGTTGTTTGTTGTTCTGAATGCTGTGTTAAATCCGGGTTTTTGAAAGATGTAAGCTATTTTGTGTGATTTTTTGTTGAAATATGTGAGTGTGATACATCTCATCCAACAACTCATCCAACCATCCAAATCAACACAAACTTGCTGCTTTCAACTCCATGATCCATAGACTCCTAAATGTTCCACTATCACAAGCTGACCACCAGGAAGAAATCAATACAATAAAATATTCAGAACAACAAAATGGATACAACACCAGTCTAGTAGACAAAATCCTGAATAAAATGAAAAGTAAAAATCCAAAACCTGCAAACCAAAACAGATTTATCACACTCACATATTTCAACAAAAAATCACACAAAATAGCTTACATCTTTCAAAAATCCGGATTTAACTCAGCATTCAGAACAACAAACAACCTAAATCATCAGATCCAACAAGAACCAGCTCACCTAACAAACAGCACAATTCACATATTCAACAAACCAGGAATATATAAGCTCAAATGCAACACATGCCCCAAGTACTACATAGGACAAACAGGTAGATCATTCAACACAAGATACAATGAACACATCAAAGCAGTACATTCCAACACTGACTCAACATTTGCAGATCACTTAATCAACACTGGTCAGTCACACAATAACATCCAAACAGACTTAGAAACTCTACACACATTCCAAAAAAGCCACAAACTAAATGCACTGGAGCAATATGAAATATTCAAACACCATAAACAAGATAGAACCAACATACTCAATGACCAAATACAATTCAAATCAAACGCAATTTTTAACTACATAATGGCTGCTCATCCTAACCTAAACAAAGCATGACCCCTGGCGGCAGGCTGACGAAGCTTCTCTTCAGAAGTGAAATGCATTCCTCAAGCATCTCCAATATATGTGAGTAAAACATTATTTAAAAGTGAAATACAGTGTCAGTTTCAATACTAGATTGTTCATTAAGTATTTCGTCATGGAAAACATCACAGACATATTTTCCAATTCACTAGAACTGAAGGCATGCCCCAAAGCTGTCCCCAAACAAGTGTTCTTTATTAGTGAGTCACCTGGTTCTCAAACTTAAAGAATGTCGTCATGATTTTTGACACTGCGGCTTTTCACAAATGGAAATGTGATCTTCTGCCTAAGAAAAATAGTATCACTAGAAAATTTTAATTTTAATGTTGAATTGTCATTGCCCCAAAAAAATTACACTGTATCATTATTCAGGAAGGTTTTAGGTTGAAATATGAAAAGTTTTGTTGAAAATTTGACAAGTAACGTTTCTATATAAATACCTCAGTTTATTTTCAATATAAATAGATATGGAAGAGTATCAATCACTTCACTTTGCAATCAATTAAACTGACTTTCTGCTGTTAACAGACGCTTATATTTGAAACCAATATCCATTCACAATTTGATGATCTCTCAACGAACATCACTCACATACCTCAATATCTTACACACTCCACTAGGGTAACACACTCTTCTAATGTGTATTTCATATTTTATGCCATGATTAGGGGTATGGGAATCCAACTCACCTTGCATTTCCAAATTACTGTTGAAAGATCAAAGTATTCGGAAAAAGTCTTGTCATTCATTTTTTTTGGATTATGTGTTTTTCCATTATTGTCGAAATATCCAAGTTTCACAACCTCTGGTTTTGTAAAGCGTTCCATGTCCTTTGGAGTCTTGTCAATCTTTTCACACCTTTAAAACAAAATACAGGGAAGTGATAGCAGCAAGGCGTAGCAGGTATCTGTTCAATCAGATAGATATAAGCTGCGTTCTCATGGGTCCTGTTTGTAACGGTGACCAATTAGATTGACCAGCAAAAAAAAAGTTCTTTGTTGTAAAATCACTTCCAAGTGGTTCGGAACCCACCTAAAACTTTAGGTCCAACTCATCAATCATCATCATCCAACTCATCACCCACGTACAGGTCTCAGACCTATGTGGGCTTCATCCTCAGAAAAAAAATTGAAAAGAGGAAAAAGCTATGCATATTTGAATTAGAAACGGGTTGATAATAGACTTATAATTATTGTGATGAAACAGTAGAATTGACTAATTTGATTGAATTGGAATTTTGTGATGCAACAAAACCTGTGAAGGAAGATCTTCTGGATCTTCAGGTTCTGTGGAGGTTCTGCAGAGGCGTGAATGAATTGGTTACATTGTGAAGCTGTTAGGTGTTCGAAAGAGTAAATAGATTAGATTCATGTAGGCGTTGTTCAAGAGACTTGGTCTCCTAACTGTATCTTGCTTATATGTGTATAAAGCCACTTTATGTGTAGAAAACAGTGATATAAACCAAAATCTTGAAATACACGATTCTAATACAAGAAGCGTAGGAGATTATCACTTGATGAGTCACAATAGTAACTTATTCAAACAAAAACCTAGTGATATTGGTAGAAAACTTCACAACAAGCTATCACAGTTCTAAAAAAGTCTTGAATATAATTATAGAAATTTTTCAAAAAGTCTTGAATATATGGGAATTTTTCAAGAACGTCTTGAATATATAGAAATTTTTTTAAAACTATTGAAGAAAAATTAGTTGATGTATCTTTTTATAGTGTACAATGTTCCTATTACATCAAAATTAAGCGTCATTTCAACTTATTTATATAGTAATAATTGAGGTAATTATAGTGTATGAGATTGCATGCATATTGATGTGACTTGTCTTGAGCTCCTTAAACTGGAGTCTCCACGATGTAATCTTCTTAAAAAAGAACTATATTCAATTGAATCAGGCAGTTTATTTATGAATGGAAAATGTTTTTAATGTTACTCACCTTATTTTCACAACAATTTTAGTGTCTTTCTGCTCCTTGTAAGTGGAAGCATATGTCTGGCCAATCTCCACTACTTCTCCAGCCTTGTCAGTACCAGTACTGCTTCTGTATTTCTCATTTTCTTTCAAATTATAATTCACATCAATCTTTGCCATGTTCTCGACTCTGTAGAAACATCAAGTTCATAAAGGTCTTCAAGAATACGGTTGAAAATAAAAATGTACCAGGTTATAAATAATAAAGAATGTCCTGATTTTGGAGGGCTCCAAATACATAACAGTTTCTTACATTTTACATTCTAAACATTTCACTTGAGAAGTAAATTTTCCCAAATGATCCAGAGTTAACATGAATGTGACACATTTGCTTCTTCAGCTATCATTCATCGGTGGTGGGGATACCTATGCCTGTGAGGGCGGGGGGGGGGGAGTAGAAACTGATGAAGAGGGTGTCAAGCTGTCGAGGACCTTCTTTTAGAAAATTTTGAATGAATTAGTAGTTTTGTGAACAGTAAACCTTTTTCACTTTAAAGGGGATGATATTTTTGAAAAAAGTTCAGGGGCAATTTTGACTCAACTTTCATTGTTCACCCTTTCATTGATGATAGAAACTGCAATTTGAAAGGTCTAAATTTTTTATGTCACCTAGAAATCACCCCTCAAACCATACCTGATGGAGGGTTTCTTTGTAATGGCGAAGGTGATATTGTGGAAGATATCCATAATGAATATAGAGACATGATGTTGTCACAACCAGATTTATTGGGAATAGTAAGATACTAGTTTCGGTTGTTACACCATTATCAATAAATGTGTTTTTGACAACTTGATGTCTTATTATTCATTAATAAAGGATCACTTTGCATTTTTGCAGCTCTTGATATTAACTTCAAATCATTAAGAGGAAAATTATTCATTAAGAAAAAAGTTAATGATTTCTCAACTCCCACATTTTCCAGTTGAATTTACATTTCCACTTCTATCTTCAGAAAGGATTATTTTTTACAAATTTTTGAGTGGACGTTTTTGGATACAGACGGTTCAGCTGCCTTGGAGGCTAGGAGCAAGATGGCATAAAGTATTGTCTCCTTGCATTAAAGTATCTACACTTATTCTACTATCCTCAGTTTATTCTGTTTTGAAATAAATACAACATGGTTGCAGCGGTGGTAAATATGTCACATCAAGCTCTAACTGGACTCAAACTCTACTTCATATCGTTCGACATAACCCGAATCATGGAAAGTGGTAACCCAACCTGGATGTCGACATCATCTACATTTGCCCAACATCCAGAGCAGTTTGATTTTATACCAGAATCATGGATTTCATGGCGGAATCGTTTCAATCGTTATCTGACGATCATGGGACAGCAAAAAAAACTAGAAGGAGAGAAAATTTATTTTGTTGTACTTTGTTATGGGACCCCGATTGGAAGAGGTGGCTCAGCAGTTTACAACGTTTCTTGTGACACTCGAGGAGGCTCTGTACCAGTTTGATGCATAATTCATTCCAAAAAATAATATAATTCATGGATGATTTTTGTTTAATACTAGACATCAAAATGAAGGGGAACCAGTGTCTCCATACCATGGCCAGCAAATGTGATTTTACACCATAAAGAAAAATTGATTGAGGATCATATAGTGGTAGGAATGTTGACAAAAAAAACAAGTGATCTTCTACAGATGATGTCTGACCTAACCCTTCAGATCATAATAATTAAAGCAAAACAGGCAAAGAGGCTCAATGTAAACAGACTGCAGTGATACAAAACTTGACAAATGGTATTCCAAGTTGGGGTGATGATATGCATGTCAATAGGATGCAATCCAGAACCGCAACCACTCTGTAAATGAACAACCCCAGAAGAAAATGTGTTACTTTGTTGGGGGCATATTCGGAGATAGGCCACATTGTCCAGCAAAAAATGAAGTTTGTCATAAGTGCTGGGTAAAAGGCCACTACATGGAGGTATGAAAGTCAAAACATGTCAATTCCATTACTGAGTCAAATTGTGAATTTCTAGGTATGTTATCAACAAATTCATATCATGAGATGCCTTAAAATCACAGGCAATTATATTGTAAGATATATAACCAACAATTTTAAGAGGTATATTAATTTCCTAGTAGATTCAGGTGCTGATGGTGATATTAATTCATTTGTCTGATTTCCATGTTTCAAATCACTTGATAAGCAAGACATTGGCGTAGCAAGGAAGTTTTTGAGGTTAGATCCCCCCCTTGAGCCTGAGAAAGATGCCCCAAAAACGAGTAGGGAGGCATCAATAAAAATATGATAATATTGGTTACTGGAGATAAACAATTTTCCATACGTTGAGTGTTACAGCTAGAAAAAATACTATAATTAATTCTAATAATCCAGATACCGTACTTCAATTGACTAAGAAAAATTAATTGATGTTACAAAGGAGATGGGGCGAACAAGGAACGTTTTCTCAGACCTCAACATCAAGGGGTCACATTATTTTACAAATTCAGGCAAGTGATGGAACAAAAATAAAATATGGGACCCCAAATTGTCAAACTAGGGATGTCCAGGGCCCATTTTTTCTCCAGTTCGAACCTCTAGAAGCTCATCAGACCCTAGAGGCCCCTGGCACCGTGGGCCCTTTGGGCTCATCTTTGTTGCCAGTACAGTAATGTGAAGTAGAGATTCAAGTAGGCTGCATCTAGAATATTTCAAATTTCAACGTTTATAAACAAGGGTCCCCCAATGGCCTTGGCTTTGGGCCATCAGAGGCCCCATGATGCTGGTGGGCGCCAGTATTTTTGGAGCAACAAAAATGAGTTTAAAGGTCCCCCAGACTACTCAAATGAAGTTGACGCAGTAGGCTTGAAAGTGGAAGAGGTCTCTTGATATTTTTGCAGATGGGCTTCAAATGCTTATTTCTCTTTCTGTTCAGATCTGATACCCAATAGAGTCTATTGTGATTGTGAAATTTGTTTAGAAGTGGCAGTTGGGGGAAAATTGCTTTGAAAAAATTTTGAAAAATGTTGTTTTGAAGAAATATTTTGGTTTTTATGGTTGATAATAGGTGGTAACTGTATTTCTAAAGAGACGAAATCGAATGGTGCTCCAAATATTGATTCAGAGGGTTGCCAGGAGAGGATGAAAAAACGGGGCAAATGTAAATATCAGGATATTTGAAAAATTCTTTCTCTCATGAAATAAAACATACAAAACTATAAGTGCTCTGATTTGAAAAGTTTTGAAAAAATCATCCCTCTGGCTGTACAGAGCAAAAAACGATATTCTACTGATTTTGGGGGGCAAATAGAAGAAATTGGATTTTGAACTTTTTTCTTGATCGATATTATTGCAATTTTATCATGGGAGGTTAATTGTAGAATAAAGCTCATACTGAAAAATCATGAAAACGGTTTTTTGATTATGAGGGGTAGTTCGTATGGAGGTTGTGAAAATTTTCAATTTTTAAATATTCGTTTTTTGTGAAATCTAACAATGTGGATTAATAGAGCAATGAAAATCAAGTGAAAAGTATCCGTGAATATTTTTCAAAAATCATCCCCTTCAGAGTGAGGGGTACCCAAAGTGAGGAATCTTGAAAAAATGCACTTCTTTGTTTATGGGAAATTTTGAGTTTTTATGATAGGATGATGATATTAAAATCAACCTCAGAACAGAAGACCAAAGAAATTTCTAATTTCTTGATAAGGGAGGTTTTTGTGAGTTGTTTCAAAATTTGGTCTTTTCAAACGTTGATTTCTTGAGAATTTTATTCATGAGATTGAATTAAAAGTGAAAAAATAACTTGAAGATGTTCGTGATCATTTTTTGAAAAAATCATCCCCTTCAGAGTGAGGGGCGTTCAGAGTGAGGCATCTTGAAACAATTTAATTTTGGAAATTTTTGATCTTTCTGTTTATGATGAATTGAGACTTTTTCTGACTGTATGCACAATAAAATATCACGGTTGAAACAGGAAACCAAAGAAATTCCAAATTATCTGATGAGGGTGGTTTGTAGAGGATGTTTTAAAATTTGGTCTTTGCAAATATTAAATTTTGAAAAATTTTATCTATAGCTGTTGATTAACAATAAAAAATAACTTGAAAGTGTTCTTGGTAATTTCTCTAAAAAATGAGCCCCTTCAGAGTGAGGGGTGTCCAAATTGAAAAAATGCAATTTTGAAAATTATTTTTTACTTTTTTGTTTATGAGAAATTTTTTTTTTTTGATAAGTTGCTAATATAAAACTCAATGTTAGATCAGAAGACCATGAAAATTCAGAGTTATTTGATAGGGTTGTTTCTTGGGCATGATGAGTATTTTGAACTTTACAAATATTTCATTTTTGAAATTTTTTTTAATGAGTATCGAATAGCTATAAAAAATCGAAGCAAAAGTGTTTTTGGAATTTTTCGAAAATATCATCTCCTTTCAATGAAGGTGGTCTAAAATGGGAAATCTTAAGAAATCTATTTTGAACATGTTGGGTTCTCCTGTTTATGGAAAATAAGGACTTTTTCTAATTGATGGCCATCATTGAAAACAGGGTGAAACTGGAAAAGCATTGAAGTCTTTCTTTTTCAATTGAGGTGGCTTTTAGAGAAAGTTGCAAAATTTTCAATTTTGCAAATGCCTTGCAAATTTTATTGATGAAAATCGATTAAACATAGAAAATTGGGTCAAAAGAGTTTCTTAAAAATTGAAAAAATCTTCTTCTACTGAGTGGCCTTTTTTAAAACTGGAGATATGCAGAAATTATTCTAACAAATATGTTTGAAAATTGCACAAATAAATCTGCAGAGGAGTCTAGCATCTCATTACCAGCATGCGTATCACAGACCCTGTGGCAGGGGTGCAGGGGGTGCAACCCCCTGCCTAACGCAAAGCGCGAGTAAATTAATTACAACTCTGAAATTTGAGATTGAAAGTAGAATATTATATTAAGGAAAATTATAATAGCAAAATGCTTCTTTAAATTTAAATGGTTCTACTTCTGTAATTTTATAATTGGGTCCCTTCCAGAGTACACCCAAACTCAAAAATAAATAACTCCAGAAATTTTTTAAATAATTTCAAGTAGACTATACAATTCACTTTCACAGTCTGTTATAACTTCATTGAGAAATTGATAACTCAAGAGATTTTTTGAATAGTTTTTTTTTTATTAAGTTAAAAATCAAGAAATAATTTTTATAGTAGGCCTACAGGCTGAGTATTGATTCAATATTGTTTGAGTACCAACATAATATTCATGTACCAACATAAAAAAACAAACTTGCATTGAAAACCTCATTTTTCTTAACAGTCAGTTGAATAACATAACATTTTGATCAAATTTATTTAAGATATTTGCATCGTTCAAGATTCTGGAATATATCACTACTTTTTCTGAGTACCAAGAATTAAGCAGCTTAAATTTCTCTCCTAGCATAAAGTTTGAAAGTTTTATCAAATCTTTTGATTTTTCCAATCCATTCAGCTTTGAACTAGATCAGTCGTTAAATTCTTTGGAAAAGAAAAATTGATGTTGGTACGTTCAGTGGAGTAAAGAAAACATGATGGAATTAGAAAAAAACCAGAGGCCTGAAGTTTTAAGGTTATTACTTTTGTAGTGGGAATAAAAGATCATGAGTCACATCTATAAAATGAATTGGCCATCCATCCAAAAGTATGAGAACTCTTAGTTGAAATTGAATTTGTTTCTGTTCTGTATTTATCAAGGAAATATTTAAACTTACTTTGCACATTTGTTTGTATTTTATACTATTTGCTCGATTTGTAATATTCCAGTCTTCAGCCTTGCTTTCCAAACTGGAAGGTGACTAACTTTGTTAAATGTTATTAAAAGCACTCAGGTTTTGACAGGACTTTGCTGAATTATCCAATGACCTTTTCCACTCTTTCCTACTCATGAGAAAGTACTCCTCCAATGGCCACATTACTAGCATCTGTATCCAGGATGAATTTTCCTTCTGCCTTAGGGTAACCAAGGATGGGGCATTAACCAGAGCTTGCCTCAGCTCATCAAATGCGTGTTGGCAGTTTTCATTCCAAACAAAGCTGCTCTTATCCTCAGTCAACTTGTTCAGAGATTTAGCAATGTTGGAGAAACCCTTCACAAACCGCCAATGATAAGTGCACAGACCAAGAAAGCTTCTCAACTCATGCTTGTCAAGTGGAACTGACCACTTGGTTACAGCCTCTATTTTCTAAGGATATGGGGCAACTCTAGCATCAGACATGACACATTCCAGATAGTTGACTTGTCTTCTGAACAGGTTGCACTTCCTTGGATTCAGTCTCAGATTCGCCTGCCTCAGCCTCTGGAATACTTGCTCCAGGTTGTATAGATGATGACTGAAGGACTTTCCCAGACCAATTATGTCATCCAAGTACACTAAACATGTCTCCCAAGACAATCCTCTCAACACACTCTCCATTAGCCTCTTGGATGTAGCTGGAGCATTACACAGCCAAAATGGCATTACCTTAAACTGCCAAAGACTCTCACCTATTGAGAAAGCAGTCTAGTGTTGAGAATAGTTTACATCCCTCAAGGCTGTCTGTGTCACCAATCGTTGGTAGAGGAGAACTGTCCTTCTTGGTGACATTATTCAGCAACCAATAGTCTATGCAGAATCTCAACGATCCATCTTTCTTCTTCACCAGCACTACTAGAGAAACCCAGTTTGAAGGTTCTATGATGTCATCTTCTTCCAATTCCTTCATGACTTTCTCAGCTGCCTCCCTCTTTGCTGATGGCAATCTCGGTGGATTTTGACATATGGGCCTATTATCATCAGTTTCTATTGCATGCTGTACAATATTAATTTGTTCTCTCTTTTGGCCCTGCCCTAGTTTCAAAGACATCCTGGTATCTAGTGATGAAGTCTTTCACTTTGGAGGCCTGCTCAGCTATAAGGTCCTTGCAGGTGGTAGAAGTGAATTCTTGAAGTTCCTTTGGAAGTCCTTGTTCACTTGCTGAGACTTCTGGATCTGTCTCACCACTGATCAACCACTGTTGGACCATGTCCAAGCATGCTTCCTCCTTTTAGAGTGATCTTGTAGTCATTCACATTCATGATGCATACTGGGAACTTGTTGCTGGTCCAAAATGAAGTTTTTGTCATTAAGACTCCTTGATGCAAGTTGTCCTTTTGTCCTGCTGGTTCCAATAGTGCACTCTGCTCTTCCCCCATGTCATCCTGTATTCTCCCATAGGCCACGACCTGGCTCCTTGCTGGTAGGGTGATGTCAGGGAGTAACAATAATCTGCTACTGCTTGGCTTTCCTAGGTGAAGTATGACTTCTTCTTCTTCAATTACAAAAATTTTCTTATCCAAGTCCAACTTGAGTTCAAACTTGTTGAAAAATTCATCCCTAGTATAACATCTTCTTGTATATCTGCCACTAACACTTGATCCTTGAAGTTACTGCCACCAATAAGGAGGGTAGCAGCTGTCTTCTCATAAACTGTAGCCAAATCCCCTGTAGCTGTATGGAGTGTCCACCTTGTTGGCTTAAATTCCTTCTTATCTCAGACTGTGCTCCGATTCAGGATGGTCATGGTAGCTCCTATGTCAAAAAGTAGTTTTCTTGCTTGTCCATCCACAATACCATCTATATACAAACTACTTCTGCTGCCAGGAAGAGATGCCACCTCTGCTTTTCTTACTGGGGCCTTCTGCTTGTGGGTTGACAGCTGCCCCTCCCTATCAACCCTCTTTAGTTTACCTGCTCCTCCTTTTCACCTGATTTGGCTGTACACTTGCTTCTAACATGTCCAATCTTTCCACAAGCCCAGCATCGAACCTCCTTCTTCCTGGATCTCAACTCTTCCAGAACCTGTTCCACTATCTTCTGAATTATGCTTGCATCCATGACTTCTGCTTCCATAGCCCATACCTTAGAATAGCATGATACTGACTGCCAAACTGCTTCAAACTTCATTGCCTGGGCCAAAGCATTATTCAATGTCTTGGGTCTGGCTAGTTTGATGGACTGCTGGGTCTCTGGTATTCTCAATCCATTCAAAACTTTTTCTACTGCAAGACTTTCATATGTATTATTATCAGCAAATGGATACACAGTCCTAACAAGTTGAGCAATATCAGCCTTAAACTCCTGAAGGGATTCATTAGGTTCTGCACCCTATTATTGAGCTGAGATCGGTACAACTGTTTCAGGTGTTTGTTGCTAAATCGCATCTCCAGGCGTCTCCACAGCTCACTGAGACTCCACTTCTCAGCTGATGGTATTGAGTGAACAATCGCCAGTGCTTCAACTTGGAGTTCATCCTCAGGACGTAGGCCTTTGTGGCTGGTGTACACCCCTGGAACTCAGCAGCTGATTCAAACAGTTTTTGGTAGTCCTCTAAAGGTGTTTTTCCATCATAGGTAGGCAGTCCAGTGTGTTGAGGTATAACTATTGGCTGTTTCTGGAGATCTTCCTCCTTGGCTGCGGTCATTGACTTGTCTGAGATGACTATTTTGGGAAAACTTGAAGATTTACTTACTTCTTCATTGCTGCTTGAAGCTCCAGCACCACACTCCAGCTGCTAAAGTCGATTTTCCATTGTTTCCAAATCTTCTTGCAGTCGACCTTCCATGGTTTTGAAATCTTCCTGTGGTCAATCATCAATGGTTTTCAAGTCACCCTGCTGTTGGTCTTCCATGGTTTTCAAGTCTCCCTTCACCCTGTTGACTTCTTGATTAATAGAATCAGCAAGGTTTTAAACCTTTTCTTCCATGGCTTCTTGTAATTTGACCTCCATGGATGCCATATTCTTGTAAATATTCACCTGTAATTCATTTTTCATGGATGTGATATTCTGTTGAATATTCTCCTGTAGTTTGCCCTCCATGGTTGTGAAGCTCTCCTGTAGTTTGCCCTCCATGGTTGTGAAGTTATTCTGTAGTTTGCCATCCATGGTTGTGAATGACAAAATTAATTTTGTATCTGAAATCTCGAAGAGGTACGTAGCTGTGTCTTCTTCTTTGATCAATAACGCCTCGTGAAGTCGTTCTTGTATAGTTCATTTCTTCCCAGATGTTAGTAGATCACGGTCCTCCAATTGACGTTCGAGATCGGCCACTTTTAAATTGCATAATGTGATTTTGCCAGCCATTTTTAATAGAACACAAAAAATTCCCAATTTCTGACATCAATTGTTATGGGTTCTATATCTAAAATAACGCTGGCAACACTTTAATTTATCACTTGCACTTTATTCCCACAAATAATCCACAACATGCACTGTCCATTAATCTCTTACACCAAATAAGCAATCAAAAACAGATAAATAAATATTGTTCAACTGCTGAAGAGATTTCAATCTTACTGTACAAAAATCAATTACTGAATATTGAAAGGCCGATATAATATAAAATAATAACTGTTCAATAAACTGTCCAATAACATTCAAAAAGAAATGTCTAAAAAGAACAATTAAACTTAGATAGCACAAGTCCGTGATTCAATATTAGCTATGAGTAGAGTTCACTCATATTAATTTAAAAAAGTAAAATAATTCTCACTAAGGCACAATATACAGTAATTAATTATCACTACAGAACCATCACTTGTTGTCTCGACAAATTTCAAAGAAGACTGAACTTATTTATAAAAGTCTCTCTCTTATTTATAAATTCTTCCATAATCTAGATATCTCTCCAATTTTTTATCAACTTGTAAAAAATTCCTTAATAAGAATCAAGGACCCTCGCACGTTCCACAATATTTGATGAGATTCCATTAAATTCTTATTAAACACCTAGAATATTCTACAAAGTTCAAAGCAAAGATCATAAAAGTGTCAAAAGAAGAGTAATTAATTGCTTTGTCCAGAGGCTTGTTGACACAAGCAAAAACACTGTAAATCCTTCTTTTTGTTCACTACACTATTATACCTCACATCATGGAATAAAGTGGCTCAAAGAAATTGCAGTGTAGCAAAAAAAACTGACTGCGGTGAAAAACCATACATGCCTGCTAGGCTTGTCAGACCAGTGGACTAGGCAACACGGTACAAGTAGTGTGGACAGTTTGTGCATTTAGGTTGGTGATTCTCTTCTATCAGCTGATGGTATAGTCTCATATCTGATAAAACCACAATTTATAGAGCTGCCCAATGAGGTAGAGTAAACTATTATAGGGTCATGAAAAAGACATAATATGGTGACATATTAGGAGATTCTTTTGCCTTGTTTTTTAGTTTTCAAATTCATATTTATTTTCATTTTCAAATATGGGTTCCAGTATTGGATATGACAAGAAGCGAACAAATAAAAATGTGTTTTTCTTAGATTATGTTATCACTTTCCAGAACTTCCTGGAATATTTTCAAACAGTATATAAAGAGCAGTCCTTGTAGAAAGTAGTTCAGTTGTGATTTGAACGATCAATGTGATAAAGTGCTTAAATTGTTCAGAATTCCTTCACAGATTTTAAAAGTGTACACACACGTGGTGCTACATCATACATTGTGATTTACATATCAAATACAGTTGGAGACTATGATTTGTAAGTATTCCATTTATTCATTGAGTGTTTAACTACTTGTGGGACATTTCTTTTTACTTCATCTAACAGTTTATTGGATAGTTATTTATTAAATTATTGATTGTCCTATTGATAGTAGTTAGTTCGTTTTTCTACTGCAATACAGTAAATTCATAATTATTTGATTCTATTTGTTTCTTATTAGTTTCTCTTGTGTGATAAAGGCCTAACTGATTTGTGCGTGTTGTAAGTAATTTGTGTAAATAAATTTCGAGTGTTAATTCCAAGTTTTGCCAGCATTATTTTAGTGATGGAACCCATTACACTCCATCATGCAGAGTACCTTGAGCTCTTCAAAATATCCATAAATATGATAGAATTATTTTTATTCGTCCTTGATATTGTACTACTTAATCTGCCAAGGAATACAGTCCTAGTTTACAAGGAATATTTATTTTATAGTACTCACGAGTCCGAAACTTTAATAAATCCATTAATATTGTTTACATCTTCATTTTCTGCATTTCGGAACACAATTTTTCCATCTGGAAAATGGAAGAAATAAGTAACACAGATAAAATAGTCTGAAAATAAATTCACATTGAATAGATTAATCCAGCCTATCTTGAATTTCAAATCCAATTTTATCCAAAAAATAAATAAAAATGAAACAATAGTAGTTCATGAAACAACTGTATTATAACTGCCTTTAAGCAACGAGTGCGATGTAAGTTAGAATACGAGCAAAGCGAGTGTACTAAACATCACACAAGTCACTTTAAAGGAAAAATACTACCTTTGAATACAATATTGTATCTTTGTTAACATAAACCAATTTTACTATAACTTTACAATGACTGCAATAGCTTGCCCATAATATAACATAACCCATAATTCGTGATTGTTGACAACAGTTCCAATTTTAAATACAGTTTCATTCTGGAATTGAATTAGCCAGCAAGACCATTGCATGACATTCATTTTGACTCTGTTTTTAAAGAAATCGTCAGTTGTGATTAGTCTAGACTCTTGTACTGAAAAATGAGGATATGGTAGTGTTAGGTTAGGTAGGGAGAAAGCTGCATTGACATCACTTTATAACCTCTTATAGGTGTCTACTTTATAACAAAGCCGCAGGTTAATGAACTGTTGAAATTCAACTGAAATTTCCCTGTCAATGTGTTTACGGGGGACGGACAGTCATCTGCACAACAGAGTGCCTCTGAAGTTAGCAATAACTTCAATAAATTCTTTGCCTCTGTGGGGAAGCGCTTGGCTGATTGTATAACACCATTGGGTGAGCCAGAAGTAATTGATTCTGATCATGCTGTCGAGAATGTATTTGGGTTTCGATGTGTTCCACAAGAGGAACTCAGGCAGGTGATTGGCAGCATGAGAGGTAACAGCGCTCCAGGTCATGACCGTATACCAGCTAGAGTAATTAAAGAAAACATTCACACCCTCCTACATCCTATTCAACATCTAATAAACTTGAGTATACAGACAGGTGAATTCCCAGACATGCTTAAAATTTCCAAGGTGATCCCAATTTATAAATCAGGCATAAAAAACAATTACACCAATTATCGTCCCATTTCTCTACTGGCTATAATTTCAAAAATTCTTGAAAGATGTGTAAAGTCCCAACTAATGCAGTACTTGAACCGATTTAATCTTTTATCCACTTCACAATATGGTTTTCAAAAATCAAAAAATTCATCCAATGCTTTATTTGATTTATCTAAATATATTACAGAAAACATAAAAACAAGGAATAAAATAATAATAACCTATCTTGACCTAGCAAAAGCCTTTGATTCAGTTGATAGGAAGAAACTATTAATAAAACTGGAAATGATTGGAATTAAACAAACCGCTCTACAGTGGTTCAAGAGTTACCTAAAAGACAGGGTCCAATATGTTCAGATCAATGATAGTAAGAGTGGGCTGGAGAAAGTTGATTATGGCGTTGTGCAGGGAAGTACTCTTGGGCCTATACTCTTTTTGATCTATGTGAACAACCTACCACTGCTGAACATCAGTAGTAAACTGTTCTTATTTGCTGATGACACGGCAGTGGTATCAACAGGCAAGCAGTGGGACGATGCATACAAAAATGCAACAGCTGACTTGGCCAGAATAAAAAGCTGGTTTGACCACAACTGTTTGACCGTTAATATAAGCAAGACCAAGTGCATGCCCATTGTAACCCGTAATCAGCAAGATCCAGGGCCCAGATACTTGAAATTTCACTCATGTGGAGACTCAACTTCAACCTTCTGTAACTGTGAAAGCTTAGAAAGAGTTAATCAATACAAATACCTGGGCATAACCATTGATTATAGATTAAGTTGGAGCCCACATATCCAGTTTGTAAAGCAGCGTCTCCGTAGGTTACTGTATGCTTTCTCTCAGTTAAGCCAAGTTTTGAGTAAGAAACATTGTAAGACTGTCTATTATGCTTACGTTCAATCCATTATTCAGTATGGTATCCTAGTCTGGGGAGGACTGCCTGCAACCCTCCTGGAGCCGCTTGCGGTGTCGCAGAGACAAATAATAAAAACTGTTCTAAATAAAGAATACCGATATCCAACAATTCAACTATTCACAGACTTCCCTGTTTTGAACATAAGGCAATTGTACATAAAATCTTTATTGATCTACCTTAAAAACAATAGATTGAACATCTTCCCAGAAATTCTTCATACCTACCCTACACGATATAGAGTGAACTATGGACTTGCGACACCTCAGGTGGTTCATGGTACGGAGCTTAGAACACCTTTCTATCTGGCTCAAATGGTGTACCGTAATTTGCCTGCTGAGATGAGAAATATGGAATGCAGTGAGGCTGTATACAAGCGCAGGGTGGAGGGGTGGCTCTACCACCTGGGCTGGGAACTGTCAGAAAGCCTGCTTCATTCTGTTTATTGGCACTAGAACCAATATAAGTTTTACCCTTTCTTTTTTTTCTTTTTCTCTCTTCTCTGTAAGTAAGAGTCGCCTAGAGATCCGCTGGTGTCTGTTCCTTGATGATATTATTTATTTCCGAATTTATTGTCTTTCGATCATTCTTATACAGTGTTATCTTCTATAATTTTATAATTTTTTTATAATACATTTTTTTTATTCTATCACCTTTTTTTTGGTTCAAAAGGACGTTAATTCGTAGCAAATTTATAATTCTAGTAAATTTTTTATATTGTTCTGCTAAATTTGTATATTTACTGTTTTATTTTGGCTCCTCAGAACTCACCCCTACACACAGACGTATAGTCTTGTAGGGGTTTTCCAGTTATTATGTGCAAGTGTCATATTTTTTTTGTAACATGTCTTTTTTAGTGGAATAAAGAATATTTGATTTGATTTGATTTGAATATTGTATTTGAATAGCTTGATCATGTGCTGTTAGACTATCATAATATCTTCAAACGACCCTGAGCCAACTCTGACCAATCAGAATTCAACAGTTCCCCAGTGTAGTGATGCATATTTCAACTAAGACTATGCTACAAAGTCCTCCAAAAAATAGTTATCAGAAATAAGAAAGTAATGCTATAAAATCTGACATCATTTATGCCTGATCAAATCCATTACATAATAAATCAGCAAGAGTCGGATAGATTTGTTAAAAAATTTATCTAAATTTCTTGAATTTAAGCTCAATGATGTTCCCTATCAATATGTTGTTGAATTGATATGTTAGCCTATTCTAATAAAGAAATTTTATACCGTAATACTAGCAGAAAGTCCGATACAATTGAATCAGAACATTTTCTTTACCTTCTCCTTTTTTACATCACTGTTTCATCCTCTTCTCTATTCTCATTTTTCTACTTCTCCGGCGTTCTTCTTCCACTTCTTTCTGTTTTTATTTTTCTTCTCCTTTCCCTTCTTCCTGCTTTTTCTTCTTCTTTCTCTATTCTCCTTCACCTTCTCTTTTTTCTCCTCCTCCTTTATCTATTTCCCTTTCTTCTTCAATCTTCATCACCATCCCTTCACCATCCCTTCCCTCATTTTTCTTCCTATCCTCATTTAATTCATTACTCCCTAGCGTTGAAGTTTCGTTGATAGATAACAGCAAGTAGCTGTCTATTTTTATAAATATAAATCAATCTTCAAACTATATAATTCAATAACTTTTCAACACATGCACCGAATTTTATGATTCGACTTCACCAAGAGAACCACTTTATTTATTGGTTTCTGGAAATGGAGCAGACTCCGAGCATTTTTCAACAAATATCCAGCAATATAACAATTGCTTTCAAATTACATTATTTGGGGCAACAAAATGCATTCAGGATAAATTTATCATTAATAAACGCATGTTTGTCGTTTCAAGTATATCTACGGGGTGGGGGGGCTCCTCAAATGGTACCCGTAGTTCTAAGTGATGGGAAGCGGTATGAAAAGCTATTCCACATTTTTATTTTTAAGTGAAAAAATATTTTTTACTTATTTAAGAGGAAAATTGAAGGTTTGCAACCACTATAAAACTCACCAAACTTTACCACCTCCATATTTTTGGGATTAAGATATTTCACTTCCATTATTTGCAAAACTTCAGCACCATTTACCAATCCTGATATAACAGTAATTCCATCATAATAAAATAAATTTTGAACTTCGTCCAGCTTGTCTCATTCGAATTCGGAATAGATATTAACTCTTAAAAGTACTTGTTGCTCCTGTAAAAAATTGATAGTTAAAACAATATAAATAAAGAAGTTTTTATTGGATAATTATTCAGAATTGAACAACGTTTGGATGAATATTTTAACTACAACTATGCTACAAAGTCTTCCAAAAAAATAGTAATAATTGTAGGTTAGAAAGTAATGTTATAACAGCTGACATCCTTCATACCTGATCAAATCTATTGCATACTGAATGTATGGTAGAAGTAAAAGCAAAAATACATCATTCAATGATTAATGATTTGTTCATCAATAGTATTTTTTTTCCAGCAAGCAATTCTTTTTAGTACTGCAAGCTGCAGAAGAAGGTATGAGAGAAATGAGGAAAATGTTGGAGAAAAAAATCAGAGAGGAGAAGAAAAAAGGACAACATGAGAGACCAAGATGATGCAAGTTTGCCAGCTAGGTAGGCCTGTAGACTATAGTGGAATTGATTACAAAATAAGACTGGAACCGGTTCAAGTCAGGTGGTGAGTGCATGGGCGTCAGTGAGTGGCTTCCAATCATATCTCAGAAAACGGCACAGTGTTGCCAAGTTGTTGCTATGTTCTCAGTCTTCACCCAACAGCCAACCTGGGCATTTCAAGTCCTGTGTAGTTTGAATTGCCTGTAAGTTGATGGAAAGTCCTCCAAAGTGCAACATCCGAGAACAATGTGGCAACTTTGCTCCCCAACCACCACTGAGCCAGCTAATCTGCCAGTCCTATTTTGTAATCCATTCCACTATAGTAGGCTAATCATTGTAACTAGTATAAATAATATCAGCATATAATTATGCCCTCATTAGACAGAGCCACTGCAGTTGCCCTCACTTGCTACACTTTAAGGCTAAGTTACATCAGCTGACCGTGTGACCAATCTTGACAATTTCAAAGTACATGGAGGCATACACTTCTTAAAAGCCAACAGCTGATTTTATAAATGAAATTTACCCAGCTCCTGTGATTCAGTCTGAAATAGGCGACGGCAACTGCAGTGTCTCTGTCTAATAAGGGCCTAAGATACAGCTAATACTGTAGTCACAATAATTTGTATATAGTGATATTTAGTTAGATTAAATATATAGTTACAGGTTGTGTATATTTTGGGGCAAGGAATAATTTAAAGCTCTTCAAAAGCACTAAGGCCTGTATTCATGAACGTGACTTATCAAAGATCGACTTAGATAAGGCAGACTTAGCGGCAATAAGTCTAACTTACACTTACAGGTTCATGACATGAAAGCCAGTAAGCAACAAAGTGCCAAACCAGCTCCCATAACAAAGATCTGACTCCTGATAAATAATCTAACATTAATAATTTACAATGAACAACTCTAATTTACACTAATATAAGAATTTACACTATGTAAATGTTGCAGGGACAACTGGGCCAGCTTATAACCTCACTTTTCAGCTAGTAAACTCACCTAGTATGAGTAAAGCTTAGACTAGAGTTCGTATTCATGAACCATACTCAAAGATGATCTTAACTTAAAAGTCAAGTCGTGCTTATAATCTAAGGCCCATATTTATGAACTTGACTTACGTTGATCTAAGCAGGAGTTATCCAAGACCAAGTTGGAGAGGCTCGATTACATTGAACGTGGTTACAAGCTAACCTAAAATTGTGTCGTATTATCAGGCACTAATAAACATAAAATAACATGCATGAAAAGATAAAGATACTGCACTGCATGTAAATTTACAGTTACTGTTACATAATAATAATAATTACCATGCCAACATTTTTCAAATCATTATTTTTTGTTTCCTGAATTTGAATAATGAGCATTGTATTGAACGCTATCTGCCAGCAGATCAACAAACTCCATCCATTCTTTTTTAGAAAGAGAATCCTGTCCTAGTGCCAAAAAAATGTAAGGTTAGAACTATAAAATAAGTAGAAATACTTTCAAAAAGTCAAATGTACAGTGAATATCATTGCAATGGTGCAAAAATTGAATATGATGATTTTATTTTATTATTATGAGCCAATGCTATACTAAAACATGAAATCAAAATATGATGCAACACAACAATCTAAGAATGGCTTCAAGACAGCTCTTTACCTAGCTTGGCTAAGAACGGATTTGAGACTCCAATTATAAGCACATCTTGGCTTTTAAGTTAAGAAGATGTTTAAGAAAGGTTCATGAATACGAACTTTATTCTAAGCTTTACTTATACTAGGTGAGTTTACTAGCTGAAAAGTGAGGTTATAAGCTGACCCAGTACGTAGTCCCTGCAACATTTACATAGTGTAAATTCTCATATTAGTGTAAATTAGAGTTGTTTAATGTGAATTATTAATGTTAGATTATTTATCAGGAGTCAGATCTTTGTTTTGGGAGCTGGGTTGGCTTTTAGGGTTCCAGCTGCTCGCTGCCTTGAAGCTGTTAGTGTAAGTAAGCCTTATTACCGCTAAGTCTGACTTAACCGATTTTACTTAAGTCAATCTTTGATAAGTCACGTTCATAAATACGGGCCTAAATCTCAAATCTGTTCTTAGCCAAGCTAGGTACAGAGCTGACTTGAAGCCTTTCTTAGATTGTTGTGTTGCATCATATTTTGGCTTCACTTTTTAGTAAGGCATTGGCTCATAATAATAAAATAAAATCATCATATTCAATTCTCGCACCATTGCAATGTTATTCACTGTATATTTCACTTATTGAAATTATTTCAGGTGAAGCCCGAAATGCATCAGCGGTGAGCTTCCTATGTTTAGTAACAGCTCATATACAATGATTTGGAGCATTCCTGCATAGCATAGCATAGAATGCCACACTTTGACTCTAGTATGATACACACCCCAGAGCCCGGCTTCATTATTTCTACTTATTCTATATAAATCTAGTTCTAACCTACACATTTTTTTGGCACTAGGATAGATTTCTCTTTCTATGGAATAGAATGGATAAAGTTCGTTGGTCTGCTGGCAGGTAGCGTAAACTACACTGCCTCAAATGCTTTTTTTAAAATGCAAAAACAAAAATTTATAACTTGAAAGATATTAGTGTGGTTATAATTACTCAACAGTAACTGTAAATTTACATGTAGTGCAGTATCTTTATCTTTTCATGTATGTTATTTTATGTTTATTACTGCCTGATAATATGACGAAATTTTAGGTTAGCTTGTGACCACATTCAATGTAATAGTCTTTTCAACTCATCTTAGATAAGTCATGCTCCGATCAACGTAAGTCACGTTCATAAATACGGGCGTTAGAGTTGTGAGTTTGCTAGTATAATGGGCAATGAAGCCTGTACAATTACCTTGAGTCCCAGCAAGATCATTGTTGGTGAATGTTTCTGTAAGTTCTGGTCCATGAAGGAATATCCAATACTGGACAAAGTGCACTTTATGATGATGTTGAAGATCCATCTTGTTTCCACTAATATGTATTATAAACTTGAAAAACACTTTTAAATGGAAATTGACTCACTTTATGGCATGACGGCCGTTTCGCTCTGTTGTCTAGAGCATCATCAGATGACCCACAGTACACTGACTCAAGGCATGAGTTTGAGGGTTATGTATGTTGGAATGGTGAAGGGGTGGGGGGGATGAGTAGGCGGGAGGTTTGAAATTGGGATTATTTTGTCAAATAGAGTATGTGAGAAGAAACACTTCTTCACCTTAAACAAATGCTCATCCAAAACAACACACCACCTGAACAGCTCCAAGAAATTTTAGACCTCACAACACTAGTCACCTCACAAAATTACTTCACATACAATAATAAATTCTATTCACAACCTCATGGCCTTCCTATGGGTTCCCCAATTTCTTGCATCCTAGCTGAGATCTTCATCCACAATATAGAACAAAAACATATCCTACATAAGACAGACAAAATCATCAGCTGGCACCTATATGTTGATGACATTCTAATTCTATACAAAGGCAATAAAAGACAAACTGAAATATTCCACACCAATCTTAATAAAATCCATCCAAATTTAAAATTCATCTTAGAACTTGAACACAATAATAGTATCAACTTTTCGGACATTACTATAACAAAGCAGGAACATTCATTCAAAAAATTTAGAATTTACAGGAAACCCACAACAACTGATAAAATAATCCATAACACATCAAATCACCCAACCCAACATAGACACGCCGCTTTAAATCACATGCTCCACCACAAACAAACATTCCTATGTCACAAGAAGATTACAATATAGAATTGAATACTATAAAATACATAGCACAACAGAATGGTTACAAACACACACTAATAGACAAACTACTGCACAAAATAGCAACATAACCAATCACTCACACCAGCAACAAACAGAATGACAACCCCCATACATTCATCACACTTACCTACCTCAACAACAAAACTCATAAAATAGCAGCTTCATTCAGGAAACTCAAATATAAAATAGCTTACAGAACAACTAATTCACTCAAAAAACACCTGCATTCTCAGACAACATCTCAAAACAAGTACAACAAATCTGGAATTTACAAATTGAAATGTGATGACTGCAACAAGTTCTATATAGGACAAACTGGCAGGGCATTCACCACTAGATTCAAAGAACACACAAGAGCCATCTCACACCCAAACACACATTCCACTTTTGCTGAACACATCATTTCAACAGGCCACAGTTATACAGACATTGACACTAATTTAGACACACTACACTTCACTCACAAAAGCCAAAAACTCAATGTTTTAGAACAATATGAGATATACAAACATGCAAAGCAGCAACCTGACAACATTTTAAATGATCAACTTAACTTCTTCTCACATACTCTATTTGACAAAATAATCCCAATTTCAAACCTCCCGCCTACTCATCCCCCCACCCCATCACCATTCCAACATAACTAACCCTCAAACTCATGCCTTGAATCAGTGTACTGTGGGTCGTCTGATGATGCTCTAGACAACAGAGCGAAACGGCCGTCACGCCATAACGTGAGTCAATTTCCATTTAAAAGTGTTTTTTAAGTTTATAATGCACTTTATGAATTTAACAATCCCAAAAGGTATTAACTTAACTTGAATCAAGTCCATGCGGTATTGCACAATATGAAATGAGACACACTTGTTAGCCGGCAAATATGGATGAAACATGGAGCGAACCGTTTGGCACTGCAATTGCATCGCAACTAGACGGAAATACAAAAATGAGCAGGGAAACTGCAAGTGTCTGCAGTAAGTGCCAACATCACCAATGGTGGCGCTGAATTTGAATAATTGAACTTTTCATAGCCACAACCTAATAACGGGAAACTATAGTTGGCGTTTACAATATATAAATTAAATTCCTGGATTTCTTGTTCCATGACGAACTGCGTTGTTAATATTAACTTTTCATTCATTTTCGTTAAATTTCACATGAAAAGTTAACATGAATTAATTTTTTTGTGGTAAATTCAACGACTTGCAGTCAATTTGAATTGAGAATAAATAAGTATCCACTCACATAGGCTGAAACGTTTACAAATCATGATTATCCATTTTCAACAGCCATCACAATGAAACATCACGATTTGAAAACACTTCAGCCTATGTGAGTAAATATTCAACTTATTCAAAATTAAAATTGACTGCAAGTCAATGAATTTACCATAAAAAGTTAATATTAACAACGCAGATCATTCTGGATCAAGAAATTAATTTATAGTACAACAGTTAATATATAGTACCAGTTGAGATACGGTATAGAACCAGAATAAAAATATCAAATTATGCTCTCTTACTGTATCAGTACACTGCCAAGTTCTCAGACTAATTGGCTGGTTGAATATATCGTAGAAATCTATAACGTTGGTTTCACTCTCCTTGATAGACATGACTTCAGTCAGAAATTTGGCATCAGTTAAAGCCTCTTTTGCTAGCGTTTTATTTTCTGCACATCTATGGACAAAAATTTACAGAGAGCTAGACGGTTTTAAATGAATAAATTATTTATTCTTTGAGATTAACATAATAGAAACACACTTCACATTTTTAATCATCATACAATTTCTAAAAGAGTTCGTCAAATAAAAATGAACAGGAAATAAATAAGTGGATGGGAAGTATGCTCTAGGAATATATATTAAAATTTATGCGAATAATATAAGTGCCAATAATAAGCAATAGTCGGAGGACTAATCATTTTCTACATTTATTCAGGAAACTCGACATATTTCCTTTGAAGAATTTGTATGTTCAAAAAGTATTGAAAGTCTATTATAATATAAGTAACAAACAGCGAAATGATATGAGAAATACTAGTTTGTCTGATTAGTGGATTAAACGCTTATGTTCCAAGATTCAAGCTTAGTCTTTCTATAAAATTCTTCACATATCTTGCACCCAAATTTTATAATAACCTACCAAATAATATCAGAGTGATATAGAGAGTACCATTCTTTTGAAAACGATAAAATCTTACCTTTTATGTCTTGACACTGTCAATATATTTCATGATTCTCTTGTTTAATTTCATTTAGAATTACAATGTATAAGCGTGAGTCATTTTGTCTTATGGGTTTTTTATATCCATGATCTGCTATGTAGTAAATGTTGGTTGCACATTGTATTTTTTTCTAATTTGTTTTCCACTCAATTACTTGCTGAAGACCACTTTGAGCCTTGAGATCCTTGTAAATATTATTGGTCATTAAAATCATATATTTTTCAATTAATTAGCTATTATAGCCTACAACTTATGGCCTGAACATGTACAACAACATTCAATTTTTTTATTCTCTAATACCACCTTTTGCAACAAGAATGTGGAACCGGTTTTAATAATCTTGTTATTCCTGTCATTTTTATATTTTTGTGTATTTTACTTGACTTTATTACTTTAATTTCATTATTCACTCGATTATTCTATTGGCTTTAATACTTCTATTTTTTAAAACTTCTGTTATGTGATTTGATGCAAGTCCATATAATCTCATTCGAAATTAAATATTTTATTAGTTATAAGTATCAAATGCTGTTTTTCACTCATTTCAATTCATAAATTATTTCTAGCACTAGAAGGATTGATAATTCTAAACTGGAATCGATATTTTTCATTAGTCAATACTTCAACAATATTCCAATATTCTCCATTAGTCCCTTACATAAGCTATTATTTGAAAGTGCAGTTAATTCTACTTAATAATAAGAGCACAATGTTATTCCGGTAATAACCATGTACATGATTCACATATTTTAATATTCCAAATCTGTTATCCGTACTGTATTTTAATATGCTTATTCTATTTCATATTATGCTTTCATTGCTGGTTATTTGATCTTCATATAATTCATCATTTCATGTCAAGTGAATCATACAACAAAATTATTTTCATGGTTTTTTTTTATTTTTTGCTGCTTAATTGAACCACTTCCAGCTTTGTGCCCAGCAGTGATCAAATTTGCAAATTTTATTAGTGGGTCTATTATAAGTGTAGGCTACATAGCAGTGGATCTATTGTAAATATCCTGTGTTGTTATCGTTATAGTGTTTTTAAGTTTGTTCATGTTGTCTATATTTTCTATCCTTCTAGAGCTTATACTCTGTTATTATCTCCATGTGTACTATCCCACAGAGGCTCTACGTAGCCACGGAATGCAAACCTTTTTATCAGTTGTAAGATATTTTTTATTATGTGAGAAATGTTCTGTGCTTTTGACTAATAAAAATTATTTATTCATTCATTCATTACAAGATAAAATTGAACACTATAAATTTATGAGACACTAGAAAAAGCCAGGCTTTGCTCTAAATTCGATTGAAGAACTAATCCAAGCTAGTAATAACATTATTCTATTTTCATTTAAAATCTCTATAAACACAATTATCGTGGGTGTATGTACTTCTCATCATTACCCTCAAACATATTTATAATTCTTAATCTGTTCAATAGTGTTCTAGAGCCTCTTTTCCATATTAATCTTCAACTATAAAAGTCTTAATTTTTAATAAACAGAAAAATCGAAAGTTTTTAAATCACATTCTAATATACTTTTTATGGTAAATTCAATGACTTATTGCAGTCAATTTTAATTGAGAATAAATTATATTTTTAGTCACTTCAGACCAAACGTTTTCGAATCATGGAGATGACCTTCAATGGCCTTCAGATACTCATCTTCGAAGGCCTTTGAAGATGAGTCTTCATGACTCAAAAACGTTTGGCCTAGAATGAGTTAAGATATAATTAACAACGCAGATCGTTATGGAACAAGAAATTCAGGAACACATTCTTCAACATACAATACTTTCAGCAGCCCTCACTTGTAAAGAGGAAACTTTTTCAAAACATGTTCATGAGACATTTCAACTAAGTTGTTTTTGTTCAATCGATTTCCAATAAAAAATGGCAAAAAATCAATCTTTAGAATTACATTTTTTTGACACTATAGAAACCTTCCCAAAATTACATTTAACAAAGAATGGCTATGCATTATCAACTACAGCCTGCTTTCAATAAAAGTTATTGGAAATTCTTTCGTTAAAAAACTTCCATAATTATAATTTTCCTCCTCTTCAATCAAAGATGTCTTCTCAGAGGTTGGATTTAAAGAGTTCCGTTTCCCTAATAAAACGTCACTGTAGGGTACTTGAAATGAAGATGTCAACTTACCTAATCCCTTATTGTTATTTCAATCACCAAAGATAAAGATAACAACAATTTTTAGCTATTCTTAAGTAATTATTACTGCACAAAGATGCAGTGTTCATAATTTAATTATATTATTTTGAATATGCCAGGTAATGAATGTAGCCGTGAGCAGCGACTTATGACAGGAAACCGAAGAACTTCATGACAAGTTGCAGAAAAATTATATATCTAGCAAATTTGTAGTCGTGATTTATATGCAAATTAATTATAATAGTATCAATCGGTTGAATAGACAGTGAATTAAATTGCATTGAGAGAGAGTAATGAAACGGAATTTTGCTATTAGATTCTAATGAACCGATGCATTATAATAAAAGATAACATCAAGAATGGCTTTTCAAAGTAGTAAAAGTAGTAAAAAGCTTCGTTGAGCATTGTCAGACGACCCACAATTCAACAGGGTCGTACTGTGGGTCGTCTGACGATGCTCTCAATATCAGAGTGAAACGGCCGTCACGCCATAACATGAGTCATAATTTCCACTTAAAAGTGTTTTTTAAGTTTCTATTAAAAATATATAAATATATAAGCCAATAAAAATTCTGTGATGTTTTCCATGACAATATACTTTAGAGATATACTAATAGAGGCTGACGAAGCTTCTTTTCAGAAGTGGAACGCATCCCTCCAGTATTTCCAATATAAGTGAGTAGAATATAATATTGGGTGGCGGAGACCAAATGACCACATTCGAAATTGACGTCTCTCCTTTAATTTTAGAGGTATCCAGAAGAAAAAAATCACAATTTTCAGATGAAGAATGGAAGTTTTATTGCAATGCACAAGAAATATCAATTGTTGAAAATAATTTCTGAAAAATGCTGTGCTGTCCTTCTGCGGTCAAGCATTCCTGTAAACGATCTTTAAAGTTTCTCATCACATAGTCCAACATTTCAACCGGTATTGGTCCAATTTCACATTGTATTGCTTCTTCTAATTGTGGAATAGTGTATGTTTGTCTACATACACTTTTGACTTCAAATACCCCTGCAAGAAGAAATCACATGGGGTGAGGTCGGGCGAGTGCTTTCCAAATTCCATGTGCTTGGGCACGTTTTCTTGTTGAACGCCGTGGTCTTCCTTCCACGGGCACAATGCACATTCTCAGGTGTCACCACAGTTGGGACACAAGTTGAGATGTTCTTTGGAATAAAATTACCGTGTTGACAAAAATGTTCAACCCACTTGGAAATTGAATGGTTGTTCATAAGAAGCGAGGTTAAAATGTGCCCAGAAAGCTGTGGCCGCAAAAAAATTATTACGAAAAAATGCCTCCATGGCGAATGATCTGCGTTGAACACTCCAGTGGGCTATATGGCAACTGAACTGAAATCGTCCTTCAAATATGGAATTTGGACTCCTCCACCCCATATTAAATTGGAATACAGTGTCAGTCTTGATATTAGATTGCCAGTGATAAGGCAAAAAATTCGACAGAATTTTCTGTGGAAATATGAGTACTCTGTATGGAGAAAAATTACGATGAAGAAGTTGAAGAAGTCAAATGAATGAACAGAGAAGCTGACAGCAGAACCAAAGAAAGGAATAACTGATAAGAAAAGAGAAACAGTCAATCTCAGTTTATAGAACCTAAATACGTTTAATTCAAGAGTTTGAAGGCTTATTACAGATATTAACTTTTGGTTGTAAATTTAATGACTTGCAGTCAGTTTTAGATTGTGAGTATACAGTGGAACTTGGATAATTCGAAGTTCCAAAGGAAAGGGAAAAAGTTCGAATTAAACAAAACTCGAATTAATCAATATCATATGAAACATTAATATTCAGTAGGAAAATGACAACACTCAAAGTAGACATTCTTTTTTAGAGTATCCACGTTGGGAAAACGATTTTAAGAAATACTGCGCCAATAGAGACGATTCATTTTTTATAACTGATAGCAGTCATTATTTAATACTGTTCTTGCAAAAAAAAAAGATTAGGATGAACATAAATGTATAGAGAAATAATTGATGAATAGAACTCACTTACAAAGTTCTATGGTTGATGCATGAAAAACTCTGTTATCTTCAGCTGTTTGTGTTTTTCTGTAGAAAATCTTCTGATTCACTCACAGCACAAAGAATTTGAAGTTAATGTTGGACTGCGATTCCGCAAAACGCTTCAAGCCTGCGATCTTCAAAACTGCTCCCGAAGTGGTCGGTATCGGCTCTGGTGGGAAATCTTCTTGTTCTTTGTCATCATCAGACAAACTCTGCAAACTTTGGATGATTTCACTGATGATTTCCTCATCTATTGAAGTTCCGCAAATTGCGATGTCAACATCGACATTTAAATATGCTACCTAGCTCGCTTCAACATTCAAATCCTCCCAGTCATCAAACGAAGTATGATGATCAATACTTTCAGAAGGACCAGAATTTTTACCTTTCTCAAATTCTAAACCAGAGTCTCTGAAACAGTTCTCTATTGTGATAGAAGTGCAGGATAGCATTAGTGGAAGGAACTCTTGTAGCAATCTGATAGGCTCTCAAGATTCTAAGAGATTAAGTAAATCTACTTCAATATGCAAAAGCAACGATAAAGTAATAAGGGATGATAGGAAAGTACCGGTACTCACTGTGTTCCATCAGAATATTCAATACATTCGTAACAAATAGATAGAATCGAAGTATTTTTTAAAAAAGAGGCTCCTGATATAGCTATTTTCACAGAGCATGGTTTAAAAGAAGATGAATTGTCACAACTAAATATTCCAAACTATTCATTGAAAACGTCGTATTGCAGGACATCACATCGAAGTGGGGGAGTAGCTATCTTCACTAAAAATGCTAAGAATATGCAAACATTTAATTTAGAATATGTAGAGAAATTTGCTGTGGAAATGGATTTAGAAGTTACTGGTTTGAGAGTAAAAATCGACAATAATTTCGAAGTAGCGGTGTTAGGTATTTACAGGTCACCAAATGGGGAATGGAACAATTTTTGTGAACTATTCAATAGGCTTTTAGAGATTACTACTACTCGTTTTACAAACGTTATTGTAGCGGGAGATTCCAATACAGACATTGCAACACAGAATAAAATGACAGAAGATTTAAAGGATATTATATGCATGAATAACTTGGAAATAAAAGTTCATGAATATACCAGAGTCACAAGAACATCACAAACAATAATTGATAACATCCTTACTAATACAGATTACTCTAAAACAAGATTAGGCGGCTCGGAACTATCTGATCATGACTATCAAATCTTAGAGGTGGGGTTGCAAGGTCATAAATCAATTAAAAAGAGTAGAGTAATGAAAGAAATTCAACAATGTGAACAGGGGAATATCGATTATTTAAAGCAGAATCTGCTACAAGAAAACTGGAGTAGGGTTTACAATAGCAATAGTTTGAATGACAAATATGATAGTTTCATTAATATTTTAAGGTTTCATATTACTATGAGTTGTCCAGTTAAAAAAGTCCCTGTAAAGAACAAATTAGACAAGATTGAAGAGTGGATAACTGATGATATCCTTGCAGAAAGAAATAGGGTTAAAGATGCATATGATGAATTCAAACTATCTAGAACTATGTTAAGTGAAGATAATCACAAAGCTTTAAAGAAAAATTATACAAGAGAAGTGAAAAAAGCGAAATGTAAGAAAACAGCTGAAATTTTGAATAATAGTGTGTACTTTAACACAGCAGTGTGGGATGTAATAAACAAAAATAGGCAAGTAGCTCATGTAGATGCTTATACTAGTGTCCCCAGAATAATTAACGAAAATAACAAATATATTGATGATAGTGTAGACATTTGTAATTTCTTTAACAGATATTATCAACTGGTTGCTAAGGATCTTCAAAAATCTCTTAATACAGGTATTAGTGATGCAAACATGAGGAATACTGAGGGGATTCAGAACGAATTAAAATTCCACCCAGTATGCCAAGACGAGTTGTCAAATATCATTGATGGTTTAAATAATAAAAAAACTGTAGGAATGGATGGGGTATCCAGTAAAATTCTGAAAGAATGTAAAGATCAATTGTTAGACCCTTTGATTCATCTGATCAATCATTCATTAGAACAAGGTGTTTTTCCAGATAACTTAAAAGAGGGGAAGATCTTGCCAATCTTCAAAAGTGGTGATAGAGAAAAGGTAGAAAACTATAGGCCCATTAGTATTTCAAATGTAATAAGTAAAATTTTTGAAAGAGTAGTTCTAAATAGGTTACTTCTGCACCTTCAAGAAGCTAACTTTATCTGTGATGAACAGCATGGCTTCCAGAAAGGGAGATCAACAAAAACAGCCATAGTTTCTCTAGTTGAAAAACTAATAGATATAATAGATTCAGGTGATAAAGCTACTGCAATATTCTTAGATCTGTCAAAGGATTGTGTTAATCATAGAACTTTATTGGAAATACTGCAAAATTTAGGTGTAAATGGGGTTGAACTGAAATGGTTTGAATCATATCTTATTGGGAGAAAACAATGTGTAGAACTAACTACAGTAGTTGGTAATAGTATAGTAAAGAATAAATCTAATAAATTAGAGGTGCAAGCTGGAGTGCATCAGGGTCAATACTAGGTCCATTGCTTTTTTTGTTATATGTCAACCATTTACCTAAAGAATTAATTAGTGGTAGAGCCCTCTTATTTGCAGATGATACATCACTCATTTTCAGCAATTCCATTCTAGATAATTTAGAAATAAGTGCCCATATAGGTGTGCAGTCCATTGTCCAATTTTTGAATCAGTTGAAATTAACTATAAATAGTAAAAAATGCCAATACCTTCAATTCAAGAACAAACATAATTTAAATGAAGATAGGGCTATAAACATGTTTGTAAACGATAATCAATTAGACCAGGAAGAAAAAATTGCATTTCTAGGAGTTATGTTGGATAGACGATTGACCTGGACTCCATACATTGAGAAAATATGTAGTAAAATTTCATCTGGGGTATTTGTCCTGCGACAGCTCGCTAGATTGAATGACAAAAAGTTACTTTTTACAGCTTACCATGGGCTCTTACTGTCACATATTAGGTATGCTATCTTAGTATGGGGTAATTCATCAAAACAAAATCTTGATAGGGTGTTTAAGATCCAAAAGAAAGCGGTTAGGTGTATAGAAAGAGTAAATAGATTAGATTCATGTAGGCCGTTGTTCAAGAGACTTGGTCTCCTAACTGTACCCTGCTTATATGTGTATGAAGCTACTTTATATGTAAAAACGAATGATATTAACCAAAATCTTGATGTACATGATTATAATACAAGAAGCCGAGGAGATTATCACTTGGTGAGTCACAATAGTAGCTTATTCAAACAAAAACCTAGTTATATTGGTAGGAAATTCTACAACAAGCTACCGCAGTTTTTGAAGAGTCTTGAAAATATAGAAATATTTAAAAAACAATTGAAGAAATATTTAGTTGATAAAGCTTTTTATAGTGTACAAGAGTTCCTTTCACATCAAAATTAAGCCTCACCTCAACTAATTGAAGTAATTATGGTATCTAGTGTATAATATTGTTGATCTGACTTGTCTTATACTCCTTAACTGGAGTCTCCAAGACGTAATCTACAAAAAAAAAAAAAAAAAAAAAAAAAAAACTTTTTTCCATTCATTACTAATTATGTGCAATCATGCATCCAAGACATTGATTGAAGTTTCATTCATTGGTAGATTCCAGATTTTCATTAGAATTTGCCAACAATAAGAGTGTTTCAGATTTTTAGTCAATTCACTTCAATTCATCCCTTGGTCTATAGGTTGAACAATTGATGAGGTCATGTTGAGTGGAAAGTATAAAACGTTGATCCAGTTCAAAGATGGAAGATTGTTGTGAGCTGAGCAGTTGTCTATAAACAATAAAATATTCCTCTTCTCTTGACCAAATTTTCTATCCAAATTGACTATTTCTCAGATAATGCTGATGTCATCCAGGCTTTTGGGTTGGCTTTATAAGCTACCAGTTAACGTTTCACTGATTTGAAACACTGTGATTTCGCTAATTCACTGATCATTAAAAGTGGTAATTTTTCTGACCCTACCAGAATTGTCAACCTTTTTTTACTATTCTTCCCACCACTGCACTTATCATTTTCAAAAGAGAATGTTTTGCTTGGTAAACACTTAAAAAATAACCCGGTTTTGTCTACATTAAAAATATTGTTTAGGCTATAACTTTCAATAATTTCTTCTAATTGACATGCCACTCATCCACTACATTTCTGTTCACTGTCTCACTCTCACCACAAACATTCCAAAAAGATATCCCATTTCTGTCTTTGAACCCTTCCTCTAAAATCTTCAATTCCCAATTTCTCTGAAAATTCCTCAGCTTTTGCGGGGATTATTGGTCCACTTAGAGGTATGGCTTGGTCACGAGCTTGTTTAAACCACTTTAAAACACAATTGTCCACTGTAGGATGTTCTGCAGTTCTTACCCGCTTTTGAGTTTTCCTGTTTTTCTTATTCCTGTTGTCCGGAATTGTGTTTTTATTCTTTCAAATTTGACAATAAAGTGTTTGGTAAAATTCCATATTCTTTGGCAATTTCACATTTTCGTTTAGTCCCACATTCCACGAGCTCAATCACTCAAACCTTTTGTTCTAGAGTGAATCTTCTGTAGGTACCACACTTAGCCATAGGAAACCCGACTGTTCTGACGAACTGGCACTTAAATGTGAACCGATTGCAACAAAAAATATAGCCTACCTTCAAGTATACACGACACTGACTAGACTGAATACTGTATTCTTCTAGTCTCATCTCAATGAACTCTAACTGTAACTTCTAAAAATAGGTTTGTATAGGTACAGTACTAAAGACCAGTGGGCTTTGGGAATTTCAAAAGTGAAATTGTTAGAGGTTAATGGCCAAACTATTGTTTCAAATTTCGCCAAAATGCACTCCACCATTAATAATCAGTTTCTACCCAGAGCAAGGCTCACAAAACAAAGTTTCAACAGCAATATCTGCTAAACCTTCGTCTGGAAACATTTTCAATAGACAAAGAAAAACTTTGAATTATCCAAATGAATATGTTCAAACTTCGAATTAATCGTCAAATTTTTATCAAGATTATTATAGGATTTTCAAGAGAAATGGGAATCTATTCGAGTTATCCAAAAATTCGAATTATCCACGCTAGAATTACACAAGTTCCACTGTATAAAAAATTTCTTTCACATTTTTTATATATTCACAATCTAAAACTGACTCCTGCCAGGCTGCCCATTCATGGCACAGCTTTTCCGTGTCGCATGTGTCTACCTCATACACTATTTGTAGGTTCTTCTTAGTTGGATGATTCCCACATAAGTCTGAGACTTGTGCGTGGAGAATACGGGAGGTGAATGACTACAAGATGGCGACATCCTAGGCTGAACGAGATTTAAACTTCAGGCCACAGGAAAAGCAGCCAGCATGAGTGCTAGCAGTGGTGACGCCCTGACAGACTGAGTCAACACGACTGCCCTGACAGTGTTTCCATTCAGGACCCAACAGAGTCCTGAAATTGAAATTGCGCTGTTGCTCGTCTGTCTGTATTCCAGAAATTCATTGAAAATAATAGACTCTTGAAACTTTGTATATATCTTTCTTTGCATTATATAGCCAGGAGAATGAGGAAGAGGAGGAGGAGGGGGGAAATGGTGGAGAAGTTGGAGAGGGAGGAGGAGGAGGAGTGGAGAAGATATTGTAAGAACCAATGATGTGCTTTTTTTGTGGATCGGAAGTCATTTATAGTGTTCATAGAAATCATAAAAATTTAATGTTGCTTATGCTTTTCAGCACAACTATTCAACTTTTATAAAATCAAGTGCATGAGTAATTCAGATGGTTATGCTATTTCCTTCTTTTTTTAACAATATTGCATTCAAGTGTTTTTATCAATATTGCATTCTCCTTTTTGATATTTTATTGTGTGAAAGTCAGTATTTGATTGGTCGGCTGCACCTCAACTTGGCCCTCCTGAGTATTTAATAAAGGAAAGGCAGCTAAATCAAATAAAATCTTATATCAGCCTCCACCAGCAAAGTGTCCTCAGACACTCCATTGTATTGTTCTAATGATTGTACATTCAATTGATTTAATGTTAATTTATCAATTGCAGTAAACCATCACTTACTGTATGTCTCTCTCATGATGACTCTTCCACTTTGATCCCAAAACCACTTTTCTGGCTTGGTCTGAAATCTTTCTGTTTTCATTGAAAGGGACCTTGTGCAATCTCCCGTAATTCAAATCGTAATCTGAATCCTTCATCTCAATATGTTGTACCCTATTTCAAAGTGATGAAGAATTATTATAACATAACATGTATTATTTGTAATGAATATATTGTGTTGAACATAATATGAATAACTTTTGAAAAATAGTATTAAAAACTATTGAATTCGATTATTTGAAGAGTTTTTAAAACTATTTGAAATTAAAAGAGCTTCATATACATCCATAAATGTCCTGGTCCCATTAGCTAGTGCCAAATCTCTCCATCATCCTCCATCAACTCACCATCTCTCATCTTTGACCTTCTTCTCTTTGAATCCCCTGTTCACCATCACTTGGTCTTCTTTCTTCCATTCTCCTTGGCAGTCAATCCCCTCCCATTGAGCGTTTTCACACACACTGACATGGCGCCAGCATGACACCGGTACCAGCGCCAATATCATCACAGCATCGTCACAACATTGTTGAAGCATTTCACACTTACCGGCATGGCATCTGGCTGTTGGTGAAGAACCAACCTCATTTTGCAGTGTGTGGCACAGTTCAAAATGGTACAATGGCTGATTACAACAGGAGGTTGTATTTGTTATATTTATTATAACTATGACGTAAAAGGCGCAGTTGTAATAAACAACTTTAGATTGACCCAATAATAAAGGTTTGCTATTTGGATGGCTTGTATTACACCTTATTTGATAAGCTAGTGACAATCCCAACAAATTTTTTTTTGTATGAGTAAGGAAACTTTTGACTATATTTTAGTGAATATATTAGGGTGACAACATCATACCTATCAGTCATCATACCAGACATGTTTTTTCTCAGTACCTAACCTCAAACTGTTGACAGAATGACCAAATTCTGATTAAAACTATGGACGACACACAAGTGTCGGTGCTGGCACCTGCGGGAGCGATGCTGCCAACAATGCGCCATGTCAGTGGATGTGAAAGCAGTTCCATTTGTCAGCATAGGATCTCCACCCACACAACACCGGGATAGCATCATGCTGGTGTTGCGCCAGCGCCATGTCGGTGTGTGTGAAATGGTCATTCTCTTCACAAAACCAAACCAATGCAGTCCAATACCTTCAACATGTTCTCTTAGGCTTACCATATTCAAATCTCCTTATAACCTCATTCCCGATCCTGTCTCTTTGAGTCTTTCCCATTACAGCCTAAGAAATAAGAATTCTAAGCAATTGGGTATTTGTTTTCTAAATAAAAGGCTGAAAAAAAAACTTCACTAATCATGGTCTACATCTAAATCAATCTGGCAGAGTAATATTTTGAAATAGGCTGGCAGAGCTGATTGAAAGTCGTTTGCAATCTACTGTCAATAATTCTCCTAAACAATCATCTAACAAACCTTTTTTAGTAAAGTGGCTCAAAACCGGGAAGGGAAAATAGTTTCAAATGATAAATTCATATCTTCAATTGTATTAAAAGACGTTAATTGATCAAAGAATCAGGATAGCATTAGTGGAAGGAACTCTTGTAGCAATCTGATAGGCTCTCAAGATTCTGAGAGATTAAGTGAATCTACTTCAATATGCAAAAGCAACGATTAAGTAATAAGGGATGATAGGGAAGTACCAGTACTCACTGTGTTCCATCAGAATATTTAATACATTCGTATCAAAATAGATAGAATCGAAGTATTTTTTAAAGAAGAGGCTCCTGATATAGCTATTTTCACAGAGCATGGTTTGAAAGAAGATGTATTGTCACAACTTAATATTTTAAACTATTCATTGAAAATGTCGTATTGGAGGACATCTCATCAAAGTGGTGGAGCAGCTATCTTCACTAAAAATGCTAAGAATATGCAAACATTTAATTTAGAATATGTAGAGAAATTTTCTGTGGAAATGGATTTAGAAGTTACTGGTTTGAGAGTAAAAATCGACAATAATTTCGAAGTAGCGGTGTTAGGTATTTACAGGTCACCAAATGGGGAATGGAACAATTTTTGTGAACTATTCAATAGGCTTTTAGAGATTACTACTACTCGTCTTACAAACGTTATTGTAGCGGGAGATTTCAATACAGACTTTGCAACACAGAATAAAATGACAGAAGATTTAAAGGATATTATATGCATGAATAACTTGGAAATAAAAGTTCATGAATATACCAGAGTCACAAGAACATCACAAACAATAATTGATAACATCCTTACTAATATAGATTACTCTAAAACAAGATTAGGCAGCTCGGAACTATCTGATCATGACTATCAAATCTTAGAGGTGGGGTTGCAAGGTCATAAATCAATTGAAAAGAGTAGAGTAATGAAAGAAATTCAACAATGTGAACAGGGGAATATCGATTGTTTGAAGCAGAATCTGCTACAAGAAAACTGGAGTGGGGTTTACAATAGCAATAGTTTAAATGACAAATATGATAGTTTCATTAGTATTTTAAGGTTTCATATTACTATGAGTTGTCCAGTTAAATAAGTCCCTGTAAAAAACAAATTAGACAAAATTGAAAAGTGGATAACTGATGATATCCTTGCAGAAAGAAATAGGGTTAAAGATGCATATGATGAATTCAAACTATCTAGAAATATGTTAAGTGAAAATAATTACAAAGCTTTAAAGAAAAATTATACAAGAGAAGTGAAAAAAGCGAAATGTAAGAAAACAGCTGAAATTTTGAATAATAGTGTGTACTTTAACACAGCAGTGTGGGATGTAATAAACAAAAATAGGCAAGTAGCTCATGTAGATGCTTATACTAGTGTCGCCAGAATAATTAACGAAAATATCAAATATATTGATGATAGTGTAGACATTTGTAATTTCTTTAACAGATATTATCAACTGGTTGCTAAGGATCTTCAAAAATCTCTTAATACAGGTATTAGTGATGCAAACATGAGGAATACTGAGGGGATTCAGAACGAATTAAAATTCCACCCAGTATGCCAAGACGAGTTGTCAAATATCATTGATGGTTTAAATAATAAAAAAACTGTAGGAATGAATGGGGTATCCAGTAAAATTCTGAAAGAATGTAAAGATCAATTGTTAGACCCTTTGATTCATCTGATCAATCATTCATTAGAACAAGGTGTTTTTCCAGATAACTTAAAAGAGGGGAAGATCTTGCCAATCTTCAAAAGTGGTGATAGAGAAAAGGTAGAAAACTATAGGCCCATTAGTATTTCAAATGTAATAAGTAAAATTTTTGAAAGAGTAGTTCTAAATAGGTTACTTCTGCACCTTCAAGAAGCTAACTTTATCTGTGATGAACAGCATGGCTTCCAGAAAGGGAGATCAACAAAAACAGCCATAGTTTCTCTAGTTGAAAAACTAATAGATATAATAGATTCAGGTGATAAAGCTACTGCAATATTCTTAGATCTGTCAAAGGATTGTGTTAATCATAGAGCTTTATTGGAAATACTGCAAAATTTAGGTGTAAATGGGGTTGAACTGAAATGGTTTGAATCATATCTTATTGGGAGAAAACAATGTGTAGAACTAACTACAGTAGTTGGTAATAGTATAGTAAAGAATAAATCTAATAAATTAGAGGTGCAAGCTGGAGTGCATCAGGGGTCAATACTAGGTCCATTGCTTTTTTTGTTATATGTCAACCATTTACCTAAAGAATTAATTAGTGGTAGAGCCCTCTTATTTGCAGATGATACATCACTCATTTTCAGCAATTCCATTCTAGATAATTTAGAAATAAGTGCCCATATAGGTGTGCAGTCCATCGTCCAATTTTTAAATCAGTTGAAATTAACTATAAATAGTAAAAAATGCCAATACCTTCAATTCAAGAGCAAACATAATTTAAATGAAGATAGGGCTATAAACGTGTTTGTAAACGATAATCAATTAGACCAGGAAGAAAAAATTGCATTTCTAGGAGTTATGTTGGATAGAAGATTGACCTGGACTCCATACATTGAGAAAATATGTAGTAAAATTTCATCTGGGGTATTTGTCCTGCGACAGCTCGCTAGATTGAATGACAAAAAGTTACTTCTTACAGCTTACCATGGGCTCTTACTGTCACATATTAGGTATGCTATCTTAGTATGGGGTAATTCATCAAAACAAAATCTTGATAGGGTGTTTAAGATCCAAAAGAGATAGGTTAGGTGTATAGAAAGAGTGAATAGATTAGATTCATGTAGGCCTTTGTTCAAGAGACTTTGTCTTCTAACTGTACCCTGCTTATATGTGTATGAAGCTACTTTATATGTAAAAACGAATGATATTAACCAAAATCTTGACGTACATGATTATAATACAAGAAGCCAAGGAGATTATCACTTGGTGAGTCACAATAGTAGATAAATATTGTAGAATAATATTGAAAATATAGAAATATTTGAAAAACAATTGAAAAAATATTTAGTTGATAAAGCTTTTTATAGTGTACAAGAGTTCCTTTCACATCAAAATTAAGCCTCACCTCAACTTATTGATATAGTAACTAATTATGATATCTAGTGTATATGACTAATGTTAATCTGACTCGTCTTATACTCCTTAACTGAAGTCTCCAGGACTTAATCAAAAAAAAAAAAAAAAATTATTGCTTAAAAGAACCTCAGTTCTTCTGCTTGGAGCTCATTTCATTCTTTCTCAGTCATTGTCCATGTCTCTGCACAATACAAAACAATAGAAATGTAGTACATCTTGTACATTTCACAATCATCGCCTTTTCTGACATTTCCTTATTCCAGACCAGATTTTTCACTGCCTGCTGTAGATTTCTCCCTTTTGCAGTCTCTATTATATTATGTCCTAGTTGACCCCTCTTTTTTGGATTTCACTTCCCAGGTACCTGAAGCTATACTAACTTTTTTAATGGTTCTCCATTCGATTCAATATGTCTGACTATATCTCCATTCCTTCCAGAAACCGTCACTTCACTCTCTTCCTTGCTAAAATGCAATCTGTATTCCTCTATGGCACTACTACACACATCCAACTGTAATTGGAATTCATCAAATAGTTCCATCCCAAAACATCTCATGTCTTTTATCACACACTCTCTCATACTCTCTTTCTCTCTCTCTCTCTCTCTCTCTCTCTCTCTCTCTCTCTCTCTCAGCCCTTTTGAGAGTTACTGATGATATCCGTAAGGCCATGGATGGAAGGGAACTGACTCTAATCGTTTTGGTTGACCTGAGTAAAGCTTTTGATTCCATTTTGCATCCTATCTTATTTCATAGACTAGCTGAAATGGGTTTCTCTTGTTCCACTGTAGCTTGGGTGCGATCCTACTTGGTTCATCGATGTCAGTGTGTGAGGATTGAGGGTTCTTCTTCTCAGTGGCTACCAGTGACACGTGGAGTTCCTCAGGGTTCAATTCTGGGTCCTCTACTCTTCAGTATCTACATCAACAATGTGACTCAAGTGCTACAAAGTTGTAAATATCATCTTTACGCCGACGATCTGCAACTTTACAGACACTTTAAAAGATCTGACTTGACTTTGGCTGTAGAAGCAATGAATGCTGACTTGAGACGAGTAACTGAGTGGACTGACTGTAATGGTCTGAAAATTAATGAAAATAAGACACAAGTGATGATTGTTGGCTACTCTCGTTTGCTTAATCAACTTGACTTTTCTCATGGACCTTATGTTATCATTAATGATACTCCACTTGAATATGCTTCCAAGGTAAAGAGTTTAGGAGTGACACTGAATTACACATTGGACTGGACTGACCATGTCACTATGGTTTGTAACAAAGTTATTGCAGGCGTTAACACTCTGAAGAAAATGGGGCATCTTATCCCATTCAAAACAAAAATTTTACTTGTTAAGACCTTGCTCTTCCCTATTTTCTTTTATTGTGACTTAGTTACCATCGACAAAACAGTCCAACTGACTGATAAGCTGCAGCATGCACAAAACTTTTGTGTGCGCTTCATCTTTGACTTACAACATGATGCACATATTACCCCATTTTTCCAACAGCTCAACATCATAAGGTTGAATGAGAGCTTGAGGTTTCATGTACTTGTGTTTCTGTTCAAGCTTTTGAAAACCAAAACCCCCAATTACTTAGCATCAGACTTCAAATTTTTGAGTGATGTTGGTCATGGCAGGACAAGGCATGGTTCCCATCTACTTGCTGTCCCCGTTCATAGAACTATGATGTACAATAAATCATTCCAGGTGACGGCTTGTAGACTGTGGAACCTTTTGCCGCTTGAGGTGAGGCGTATCAGTGGGCGACACCAGTTCAGTGCGGCTGTTATGGCGCTTATTAGAGAGGGTGGACTTGACCTGTCCTAGTTATCATTATTGTTATTGTAGAATTTCTTGGTGGGTATGTGTGCATGTGTGTGTGTGCGTGTGCGTGTCTTGTGTTTATAACACTTTCAAACAAAAATTTTAATTTTAAATTATATATTTTGTATTGTACAATTTCTTTAGTTTTATTTGTTAATGATGGTTTTTTCTTGATACTGTGGGTTAAGTGGAAGAGGGGGCTTGTATGCCTCAACTTCGCCCACAGCACTTTTTATACTGTAAAGTGCGAAATAAAGGCATTTTATCTATCTATCTATCTATCTCTCTAACTTGTCGATTTACTTCTCCCATTACAACATTGAACATAACCGGTGATAAGATACTGCACTATTTTAGGCCATCTATCACTTCGAACCATGTTATGTTACCACTCTGGGTTCTCACTCTGCATTCACATCCCCTATACATTTTTTTATTATTCAACAATGTGTTCACTCACTCACTCTCTCTTTCTCTCATGTCTTGAATCTATTTTCCATTAATTTAGGTGATGTCATTCATTGTAAGGTAGTCATAGGGTCAGTAGTCATATAAATTGTACTTTTACTCGAATAAAGCTATCTGAATCTGAATTTAAATCTCTCTCTGATTGCGTTTCATACTGGTTAAGTGTCAACAATGGACAAATCTTTTTCCAAATTCCGCCATTCAATGTAACTGCATCACTTAGATCGTCATAACCATAGTTGATATCATTAAGATGTACATAATATCTTGCACTATGAAAATTAGCATCATCTGAGTTTACTATTGCATCTATGTGATGTTGATAATTTTGCTTTTAACCATTCATATGCATAATTTGTAAATTTAAATGAATAAAGAGAGAGAATCTAATCTAATCTCTCAATGCTAATTTATATCATTTCCTGCTATAGCCTTTGTCTATCAATAGCATGATTGTATTTTTATTAAATTCCAAGCTTTTCTTCATTAGCTGCCTTTTACTGCAAAAATATTGCCAATAGCACTTCACCCATACTGTTCTCCACTCTCTTCGGACTTAATTTTTGTGCCTAATCTATTTAGAGTTCTCTGAAAGATTTCTTGGTTTCAAGAGCTTTATATATCTAGTTTTAATGTTTTATTTAATTTGATGTGGAATCATTTTTTATTTTGAAGAATGCGAAGAGAAATAGTTTTCTCTACTTTTCATGGTGAATTTAAAAACTTGCAGTAATTTTCAATTGAGAATAAATGAATAATTCACTCGCGTTTCCAAATCGTTTCAACGTGCGTGAGTAAATATTTTTTCAATTGGAAATGACTGCAAGAGTAGTAGGCAGTCAGAGATAAGCGCCTAACTGTTTCATCTATTGTAGTTTCACAAAGAGAAACAGTTTTGTCACTACGTTTTGATGATAATAAAACATTGTTCATATATTTGAATCAATTAATTAATAAGTTCATAACTTACAGTTTTGATTTTGCTGGTGCATCTCCTAGCATTTTGGTACCACTTTTTGGGATTCCTGATCGATGCTTCTCTTCAAAAATGAAATGACCTTCTGCAGATTTCAAAAAAGGAAGTTATTGAATAAATGGATGTCGGTGGCGGATTTACTTTGGGGAGGGGGCCTTCGGGCAGTAGCCCCCTCACTAAAATATCTGAGCTTTTTCTCCCAGTTTTCAATATTATTTTGTTGCTGTACGGTACTCAATGAAAAAAAATTAAGTAGATTAAGAGAAAATCATGTCAAGACAACTCCAATTATATTTTCTATTGGATGGTGTTCTCTATGGGGACCTTTAATACCATCATATCAACCAAAGCGCAACATTCTATCACAATGGTCGGCAAACAAGCGATTGCTATAGATACTAATTTGTGCTATATTGTGATCAAATTACACCGAACTCACTACTTGAACTGGGTTTTGAACTACGGTAATCAATAAAATATCTGATGGAGTAAGTTTTGAGAAAAAATTCTCATGCAAGATACTCATACTTATGAATGAGGAACACTCATCATCTATTAACCTGGAATCACTCGTGCTATGTGAAGTTCCACGAGGATTTGCGCCTTTTGATTGAATCCAACATTTGAAATTGAGGTAGCAGGTGCAATAAGTGCTTGTAGACCAATCCACTGTTTTTGGGGAGAACGCAGAATAAGATTCTCTGTTATGTTTTCTATATAAATGTGAGTGTTTCATCCAGATATCTATATTATTTTTTGAGGTTGATATGAGTGATTTAGTAGACTCAGTTATGAGCCCTCCTTGCATAGAATAGATCATGTGAGTTCTACAACTCAATCTCTGTTAGTTAACTGAGCTTCTGTGGCTGTCTTAACTAGCTGTTAGTATTGTTGTTTTCACTGTTGAAAAATGATGGATTGGAAGGAGATCTGGAGTTATTCATTGATGTGATTCGGGAAGCAAGTGTCTAGATTGCTCTATAGGAGAGCAATAAATGACTTCAAGATTTTGACAGTTATATGATCACTTGTGCTATTAGATTCAACAAATATAGTTTATTGGAGCACTCATATTGATTCATCCTTTAAATAGAATCCTTGTCACTATGTAAACTCATGGCCCAGCTACCCTAAAAGACCTTATCAACTATGAGGAAGAAATTACTCACTATATTTGTAAAAGTCAGATGTTGACTTTGAATTTGGCTTGTGTCTGTATCCTTTCATCTTCACCAAATACTCATCATCGTTGGTCATTTCAAACCACACTTGATCCATTGAAGTATAAAGTATCTCTTTAATATTATAATTCTGAATTGATTTTCTAAGGTGCTGCTTATTAACAATTCTGACAAGTCTAGTATTCTGTGAACATAATCATTGTCAAAAAATCAATAATAATTAGAAATTTATCACAGTTCATAAGTTATATCATTCATGGTATATTAAAAGTTTATATTACCATTGATCCAACACATAGTTCACTTGCGGGGTTTATATTGACAGAATGATAGATAACTTGGTTTATTTCAAAGATTAAAGTTTTATTTAAAAAAGTAGACATAACCTAAGCTTACAAATATTCGGACTCATGTAAAAATTTAGTGATATAGACCGTTTTTGGCTAAAAGTCTGTTGTTTCTTTACAATAATTTGTACTCTGACTCCATATCAATGAAATATTTTCATTTAATAGGTAAATAATAGAATAAAAAAATGATGAAATAGTTAAATAGATGAATAAATTGGCAAATAGCGAGTTATTATGAAAGTAAAGATGTGATTAATTGTATCAATTTCGATATTATTGATTTTATTTGTGATTATAGCCTGTTGCAATTTTGCATGACACTGTAAATTTGTCTCAAAAAATTAATGAATGAATAAATAGATGAGTAATAATTGATTAACTTTAATCTGTTTTTTGTCGTGTGTGATAACCTATTTGATTTAATTGTCTTCTATTATCCCTCTTGTCTTACATCTTCCTCTTCACCATTTTTCTATTTTTATCCCTTTTTCTCTTCTTAGTTTTGTTCTTTTTTCTCTTTCTCCTTCTCAAGCTTCTTCGTTTTCACTCCTCATTTTTATCACTCCCTCACCCTCACACTCTCATACTCCCTCTCATTAACTCTCTCTCACTCTCTCTCGCTCTCTCTCTCTCACTCAAGTGCTACAAAGTTGTAAATATCATCTTTACGCCGACGATCTGCAACTTTACAGACACTTTAAAAGATCTGACTTGACTTTGGCTGTAGAAGCAATGAATGCTGACTTGAGACGAGTAACTGAGTGGACTGACTGTAATGGTCTGAAAATTAATGAAAATAAGACACAAGTGATGATTGTTGGCTACTCTCGTTTGCTTAATCAACTTGACTTTTCTCATGGACCTTATGTTATCATTAATGATACTCCACTTGAATATGCTTCCAAGGTAAAGAGTTTAGGAGTGACACTGAATTACACATTGGACTGGACTGACCATGTCACTATGGTTTGTAACAAAGTTATTGCAGGCGTTAACACTCTGAAGAAAATGGGGCATCTTATCCCATTCAAAACAAAAATTTTACTTGTTAAGACCTTGCTCTTCCCTATTTTCTTTTATTGTGACTTAGTTACCATCGACAAAACAGTCCAACTGACTGATAAGCTGCAGCGTGCACAAAACTTTTGTGTGCGCTTCATCTTTGACTTACAACGTGATGCACATATTACCCCATTTTTCCAACAGCTCAACATCATAAGGTTGAATGAGAGCTTGAGGTTTCATGTACTTGTGTTTCTGTTCAAGCTTTTGAAAACCAAAACCCCCAATTACTTAGCATCAGACTTCAAATTTTTGAGTGATGTTGGTCATGGCAGGACAAGGCGTATCAGTGGGCGACACCAGTTCAGTGCGGCTGTTGTGGCGCTTATTAGAGAGGGTGGACTTGACCTGTCCTAGTTATCATTATTGTTATTGTAGAATTTCTTGGTGGGTATGTGTGCATGTGTGTGTGTGCGTGTGCGTGTCATGTGTTTATAACACTTTCAAACAAAAATTTTAATTTTAAATTATATATTTTGTATTGTACAATTTCTCTAGTTTTATTTGTTAATGATGGTTTTTTCTTGATACTGTGGGTTAAGTGGAAGAGGGGGCTTGTATGCCTCAACTTCGCCCACAGCACTTTTTATATTGTAAAGTGCGAAATAAAGGCATTTTATCTATCTATCTCTCTCTCTCTCTCTCCATCCAATCCCTCATTTTCCTGCATTATTTTGTTGTTTACCATAGCAACGAGATAGTATTTTTTGGCTTGAAAGTTCCAATTTGAAATTTGATATTACAGTGATATAGCAGGGGTTTCCAAGCTTTTCAGCCTTTGGGCCAAAAATTCACCCCTGTAGTATCAACTTTTCAAGTGAATTCAACGACTTGCAGTCAAATAGGGCTAGTGGATCACATAAAATCTCTGGAAGTTATTGTAAAATTGCAGCAGGAAGACCATAAAACTGAAATACTAAATCTCACGAGTCAATGTAGGTCTATGTCAGAGAAAATTCGAATTATTAAAATCAAAAATAAACTTGGCTAATGTAAGATCTGAACCTCTGATCAATACAAAAAAGGAGAACCTAAATCAAATGGGGAAAAAATAAATAGAAATGGTCAAACAAAAACGTTTAGTCAGGTTTTGCAAACAGCAACCAAAACTAAAGTAAGGGCAAATAACGATAGGAAAGGTAGAGTACTGCTCTTGACATCCAGCCATGGACGAGACTGTAGTGACCTACTAAATAAAAGATTAAAAAATAAGTATGAAGTTCAGAGCTTTTTCAAACCAAGTGCCCCTATAAACGCAATCGTAGAGTCAGCACAGGAACAAACTAATGATTTTGGAAAAAACGATTTTCTAATAGTACTGGGTGGCTCAAACAATATAAATGAACCTAATCTAAAACATCTTCCTGAAATAAATGAAAAAATTGAAGAGATTGTGCCACTCAGCCAAAAAACTAATGTAATAATAAGTACAATTCCATATAGGTTTGATAGGCCAGAGCTAAATGAAGCCATTGAGTCAACAAATAAATAAATTCATAATACAATCAACAGCCTGAAAAAAAAGAATTCTAAGCAGTTGGAGATTTGTTTTCTAAATGAAAGGCTGAAAAAACAAAACTTCACTAATCATGGTCTACATCTAAATCAATCTGGCAAAGTAATATTTTGTAATAGGCTGGCAGAGCTGATTGAAAGTCGTTTGCAATCTACTGTCAATAATTCTCCTGAACAATCATCTAACGAACCTTTTTTAGTAAAGTGGCTCAAAACCGGGAAGGGAAACTAGTTTCAGATGATAAATTCATATCTTCAATTGTATTAAAAGACGTTAATCGAACAAAAAATCAGGATAGCATTAGTGGAAGGAACTCTTGTAACAATCTGATAGGCTCTCAAGATTCTAAGAGATGAAGTAAATCTACTTCAATATGCAAAAGCAACAATAAAGTAATAAGGGATGATGGGGAAGTACCGGTACTCACTGTGTTCCATCAGAATATTCAATACATTCATAACAAAATAGATAGAATCGAAGTATTTTTTTAAGAAGAGGCTCCTGATATAGCTATTTTCACAGAGCATGGTTTAAAAGAAGATGAATTGTCACAACTTAATATTCCAAACTATTCATTGAAAACGTCGTATTGCAGGACATCTCATCGAAGTGGGGGAGTAGCTATCTTCACTAAAAATGCTAAGAATATGCAAGTATTCAATTTAGAATATGTAGAGAAATTTGCTCTGGAAATGGATTTAGAAGTTACTGGTTTGAGAGTAAAAATCGACAATAATTTCGAAGTAGCGGTGTTAGGTATTTACAGGTCACCAAATGGGGAATGGAACAATTTTTGTGAACTATTCAATAGGCTTTTAGAGATTACTACTACTCGTCTTACAAACGTTATTGTAGCGGGAGATTTCAATACAGACTATGCAACACAGAATAAAATGACAGAAGATTTAAAGGATATTATATGCATGAATAACTTGGAAATAAAAGTTCATGAATATACCAGAGTCACAAGAACATCACAAACAATAGTTGATAACATCCTTACTAATATAAATTACTCTAAAACAAGATTAGGCGGCTCGGAACTATCTGATCATGACTATCAAATCTTAGAGGTGGGGTTGCAAGGTCATAAATCAATTAAAAAGAGTAGAGTAATGAAAGAAATTCAACAATGTGAACAGGGGAATATCGATTGTTTGAAGCAGAATCTGCTACAAGAAAACTGGACTAGGGTTTACAATAGCAATAGTTTAAATGACAAATATGATAGTTTCATTAATATTTTAAGGTTTCATATTACTATGAGTTGTCCAGTTAAAAAAGTCCCTGTAAAGAACAAATTAGACAAGATTGAAGAGTGGATAACTGATGATATCCTTGCAGAAAGAAATAGGGTTAAAGATGCATATGATGAATTCAAACTATCTAGAAATATGTTGAGTGAAGATAGTTACAAAGCTCTAAAGAAAAATTATACAAGAGAAGTAAAAAGAGCGAAATGTAAGAAAACAGCTGAAATTTTGAATAATAGTGTATACTTCAACACAGCAGTGTGGGATGTAATAAACAAAAATAGGCAAGTAGCTCATATAGATGCTTATACTAGTGTCCCCAGGATAATTAACGAAAATGACAATTATATTGATGATAGTGTAGACATTTGTAATTTCTTCAACAGATATTATCAACTGGTTGCTAAGGATCTTCAAAAATCTCTTCAAAAAAGTGATGATAGTGAAAAGGTAGGCCCATTAGTATTTTAAATGTAATAAGTAAAATTTTCGAAAGAGTAGTTCTAAATAGGTTACTTCTGCACCTTCAAGAAGCTAACTTTATCTGTGATGAACAGCATGGCTTCCAGAAAGGGAGATCAACAAAGACAGCCATAGTTTCTCTAGTTGAAAAACTAATAGATATAATAGATTCAGGTGATGAAGCTACTGCAATCTTCTTAGATCTATCAAAGGCATTTGATTGTGTTAATCATAGAACTTTATTGGAAATACTGCAAAATGTAGGTGTAAATGGGGTTGAACTGAAATGGTTTGAATCATATCTTATTGGGAGAAAACAATGTGTAGAACTAACTACAGTAGTTGGTAATAGTATAGTAAAGAATAACTCTAATAAATTAGAGGTGCAAGCTGGAGTGCCTCAGGGGCCAATACTAGGTCCATTGCTTTTTTGTTATATGTCAACCGTTTACCTAAAGAATTAATTAGTGGTAGAGCCCTCTTATTTGCTGATGATACATCACTCATTTTCAGCACTTCCATTCTAGATAATTTAGAAATAAGTGCCCATATAGGTGTGCAGTCCATTGTCCAATTTTTAAATCAGTTGAAATTAACTATAAATAGTAAAAAATGCCAATACCTTCAATTCAAAAACAAACATAATTTAAATGAACATAGGGCTATAAACGTGTTTATAAATGATAATCAACTAGACCAGGAAGAAAAAATTGCATTTCTAGGAGTTATGTTGGATAGACGATTGACCTGGACTCCATACATTGAGAAAATATGTAGTAAAATTTCATCTGGGGTATTTGTCCTGCGACAGCTCGCTAGATTGAATGACAAAAAGTTACTTTTTACAGCTTACCATGGGCTCTCACTGTCACATATTAGGTATGCTATCTTAGTATGGGGTAATTCATCAAAACAAAATCTTGATAGGGTGTTTAAGATCCAAAAGAAAGCGGTTAGGTGTATAGAAAGAGTAAATAGATTAGATTCATTTAGGCCGTTGTTCAAGAGACTTGGTCTCCTAACTGTACCCTGCTTATATGTGTATGAAGCTACTTTATATGTAAAAACGAATGATATTAACCAAAATCTTGATGTACATGATTATAATACAAGAAGCCGAGGAGATTATCACTTGGTGAGTCACAATAGTAGCTTATTCAAACAAAAACCTAGTTATATTGGTAGGAAATTCTACAACAAGCTACTGCAGTTTTTGAAGAGTCTTGAAAATATAGAAATATTTAAAAAACAATTGAAGAAATATTTAGTTGATAAAGCTTTTTATAGTGTACAAGAGTTCCTTTCACATCAAAATTAAGCCTCACCTCAACTAATTGAAGTAATTATGGTATCTAGTGTGTAATATTGTTGATCCGACTTGTCTTATACTCCTTAACTGGAGTCTCCAAGACGTAATCTACAAAAAAAAAAAAAAAAAAAAAATGAATTGAATGTGTAAATGTTTTTTTTCAACCTTAAACACTGTCGATCTGTAGGCATGGATAGTAGCTTGTCTTGCTGAATTGAATTCCTGGATTTCTCGTTCCATGACAAACTGTGTTCATTTGACTGCAAGTCATTCAATTTACTTGAAAAGTTAATATTAACAATGCAGTTCGTCATGGAACAAGAAATCCAGGAATTTAACCCTTCTAGGTTGCAAGGGCCAGAAACGTTTACACATTCTACCATCTATAGAGTGTTTAAGGAGGGAAGTTCCCAGGATTTATGAACTCTGGGGTGATTTTTCACTACTAGCTGATTCAAACTTTCATTTTTAAAAATTGTTCCTTACAAGTTTTGTTTGATAAAAAAGCTTCAGTTCATTGATATTTAACCTAAAATGACTCACTTTGAATTTGAAAGACATGTTTTTCAGTAACTTATGAGTATTTTGTGAAATATCTCAATAATGACCAAAGTTACAGGTTGCCACATGCTTTCTTCTTCACCGCTTTTTACATGAAACCAGTGTCAATGCATATAAAAGAATGGTGGTCGACTGGCTGTCTGATGTAGGCTGGGAGACTGCTGGGAGTGCTGAGGCACTGACTCACTCACCCTACAAATAATTCGTGAGCATTATTCAAAAGCTGTCGCTGCCTGGGTGTTTCGAGAATCTACCAATTACTGTATTTATTTATAGTTGATCATTGCTGGACTAGTTCTTTCAGTTCTTAGGATATAGAATGTTTAATTCTTCAATTTTTTTTTTCATTTGTATTTAAAAAAAAAACAAATTGTATATTTTCCAAATTTCATTAGTAAATCATTTAGTGATAATTTGAAAAAATCTCTTACATTAGTAGATAACAATTCTCTCCTCACACACGGATCTGTAGTCCATGTTGGGTAATATGTTTGTTTCTATTTCAATAATTGTACTTCTATTATGATTCAATGATTGTAATATGTTGTGTGGAAATTAAAAAAAATACATAAAACCTTTGTATTCCTATTTATCACTTACGAGGAGACCTTAGGTGTTTCTAAATGAGTATTGGTAGATCTAGTTGCAATCTTTATTTCTGTAACAAAGCATTCCTGGACGGTTATTTAAATATATTTTTCTATTCTGATGAGAGGAATGAGCTTGATTAATGTGACACTCCATATATAGAAAAGGATGTTCATTGACTGACCAACTGACTGACTCACTCATTAATAACCGTTTCTCAAGGATTACATAGCAAACAAAGTTGAAATTTAGTAGAGCCTGCATAATCAGTTGAAAACCTAAATGTGTGCTAGGAAAGTTTGCGAATTCCCCCCCCCCCCCACCTACCATATCCAAAAAATTTGCAGTCAATTGACGTTTTATAAAAACAAAGCCATTTTTCAGAACTAAGAAAAAGCTACTTGGCTGAAAAAGATGAATTCAGATAATATGTTTAAAAGCCCGAAATGAACAATTTTTGAAAACTTATTTGATCACCGATTCTTAAGAATCATGTGGTACAAAAGTTTGTTTTATTTTAAAACTCTAGATGAGTAGTTCCCATCAAAGTATTTCAGAACGATCAATAAATGATAACTTCTTGAATTCTATGTAGAGTTTTAGGTCCAGTTGGATGGTTAAGGCACACAAAGCGAGCCTGCAGACTGCCTATTTATAACTTCTATAATCATCAATTATGTGCTTCCAGTAAACATACACTGTCTAAGTCTGATAGTAAATGATGTATTGATAAAGTAGTGGAATTCTTAATAGAATATAGTATTGAGTGGCAAAACCCTATTAGACATAACCCCTTGATGACACTGGCAGGCTGGATTTGGATCACAGGCCATAGTTTGGAGACCCCTGTGATAGACTATTATATTTACTTATTTTTGTGAACTTCCAAATTGATTGCCTTTAAGTGGAAAGGAATCATTTTATTATTTTTCGAGTGGAGTATTTTGGTAAATCTAAATTTCCAGCAATAAAATTTACCTCAATGTTTTGGAAAATATAGAATATTCAAAATTTGTGAAGATATCAGTCTGTCATTATGGCTATAGTTCACGCAACCAAATAAAGTGGCTCTAAAAAATGGCATTGTTGCCAAATATGAGATCATTTGTTAGAGGCTGATTGAAAATAATTGCCAACCTTAGGGCACGAATTGACAACAGTACTAAAACCAGTGGCGGCTCTAACTGAGAAATTTGAGGAGGACAATAGCCCCCTCCCACCATACTACTCTGCCAATATAGTTGAATATGGGCTATATGCACTATTGAATTAAGGCTATTATGAAAAAAACCCGATACTACAGTAATTGTAAAAAGTAGAGAAATTAATGTGTAAGCTTGTAATGCTACAGTATAAAATAAGAATAAAAAAGATAATTTTGAACTGTAGGCATTAACAAGAAATAAAACAAAAGGTGTGCTATAATAGAGCAAGATATCAAACGTTGAAAAATGAATTTGTTCATTGCTGAACGTTATGCAATCTAAAAAAAAATACTCTTCTCAAATAAAATAACATCAAACAGGTTATGAAGATAAGTACTCATTTGCTCTTCAGAATAGCGCCTTTAATAAAATAAGAAATAAAAAAAATGACACAATATAAAACGCATCTCAGTATAAGATCAAGAAAATAAACTTTTCAAGTGAATTCAACGACTTGCAGTCAAATTTTTATTAAAATAAGTAGTATTTAACTTACTCCTGTAGGCCCAACGTTTTTGAGTTCTTAAAACTCATCTTCAAGGCGTTGTAAAACCCACCTTGAAGATGGGTTTTAATGACTCGAAAACGTTTGGCCTACAGAAGTAAGTGAAATAATACTTATTTTAATAAGAATTTGACTGAAAGTCGTTGAATTCACTTGGAAAGTCAATATTAACAACGCAGTTTGTCATGGAACAAGAAATCCAGGAAAAAATAAACTACTATCACAAGATTGGACAATTAGAGTCTTTTCTTAAAATTAACTAAGATTGTTCATAAACCCACTCATTGGCCAATGATACGACGCCCACATATATAACTTTTTTGTAGATTCCTGAATATGATTACCAAAATCTCATAACTTTGAACTCCTTTGCAACTAAACCATTTACTTAGTGGCAGAATGTAGTTCAAGTCCCATAGTCCAGCACGGGCTCATCTAACTGGATCTTGGAATTAAAATTGAATCCACACCATGGAGCTGTTGGTCCTCAACATACACTTGGTAGAAACAACGTCCCCAACTGGTATTTTGTGACCCAAACAAGGTATTGGTCTTTGGAACATGGAACCACTTAATCAGTGGTCAGATAATATCAAAATTTAATAAATTCGCCATTAATCACATTTGTAAAGAAATAATAAAATCATATATGCGCCTTCTGAATATACTTTCTAATAATAAAATTGCACTACATTGAAAGATTGATTAATAAAAAAATAACTATCCTCTGAAGAGGAAAAGTAAAAGCCAAACATAACCTCACTTAGGTTTCACATACTTGTCAATAAACCAGATTTCAAACAACAGAGGAGCGCAGATTCTATGTTGATGAGAGTACAGAGACTGAGTGGGAAACTTTCAGATTTCAAGTGAGCTGGATGCTCTCCACCAAGAATAAGTTAGGAGGGGGTCATCTCATTAATGAAATCAAACCTATTTCATTGATCAATTTACTTGATGCATGTGTGATGAGAGGAAGCTAGCAAGGACAAGGTTGATTGCCCGATCAACCAGTTGAGAAAGAAACAAAGATGCTGATATATGGATCATGATAAGCTTTCTCCCTTTATTAGTTTATTGCAAGAATACACATCGAGACATGAAACAGACCTATAATATATCTAATATATAGTTATACCAAACAATGCAAAATATGATGTTGAAGATCCATCTTGTTTCCACTAATATGTAATATAAACTTGAAAAAAACACTTTTAAATGGAAATTAACTCACGTTATGGCGTGACGGCCGTTTCGCTCTGTTGTCTAGAGCATCGTCAGACGACCCACAGTACACTGACTTAAGGTATGAGTTTGAGGGTTATGTATGTTGGAATGGTGATGGGGTGGGGGGATGAGTAGGCGGGAGGTTTGAAATTGGGATTATTTTGTCAAATAGAGTATGTGAGAAGAAGTTAAGTTGATCATTTAAAATGTTGTCAGGTTGCTGCTTTGCATGTTTGTAAATCTCATATTGTTCTAAAACATTGAGTTTCTGGCTTTTGTGAGTGAAGTGTAGTGTGTCTAAATTAGTGTCAATGTCTGTATAACTGTGGCCTGTTGAAATGATGTGTTCAGCAAAAGTGGAATGTGTGTTTGGGTGTGAGATGGCTCTTGTGTGTTCTTTGAATCTGGTGGTGAATGTCCTGCCAGTTTGTCCTATGTAGAACTTGTTGCAGTCATCACATTTCAATTTATAAATTCCAGATCTGTTGTACTTGTTTTGAGATGTTGTCTGAGAATGCAGGTGTTTTTTGAGTGAATTAGTTGTTCTGTAAGCTATTTTATATTTGAGTTTCCTGAATGAAGCTGCTATTTTATGAGTTTTGTTGTTGAGGTAAGTAAGTGTGATGAATGTATGGGGGTTGTCATTCTGTTTGTTGCTGGTGTGAGTGATTGGTTTTGTTGATATTCTGTGCAGTAGTTTGTCTATTAGTGTGTGTTTGTAACCATTCTGTTGTGCTATGTATTTTATAGTATTCAGTTCTATATTGTAATCTTCTTGTGACATAGGAATGTTTGTTAGTCGGTGGAGCATGTGATTGAAAGCGGCATATTTATGTTGGGTTGGGTGATTTGATGTGTTATGTATTACTGTATCAGTTGTTGTGGGTTTCCTGTAAATTCTAAATGTTTTGAATGCATGTTCCTGCTTTGTTATAGTGATGTCCAAGAAGTTGATACTATTATTGTGTTCAAGTTCTAAGGTGAATTTTAAATTGGGATGGATTTTATTGAGATTGGTGTGGAATATTTCAGTTTGTCTTTTATTGCCTTTGTATAGAATTAGAATGTCATCAACATTCTATACAAAGGCAATAAAAGACAAACTGAAATATTCCACACCAATCTCAATAAAATCCATCCCAATTTAAAATTCACCTTAGAACTTGAACACAATAATAGTATCAACTTCTTGGACATCACTATAACAAAGCAGGAACATGCATTCAAAACATTTAGAATTTACAGGAAACCCACAACAACTGATACAGTAATACATAACACATCAAATCACCCAACCCAACATAAATATGCCGCTTTCAATCACATGCTCCACCGACTAACAAACATTCCTATGTCACAAGAAGATTACAATATAGAACTGAATACTATAAAATACATAGCACAACAGAATGGTTACAAACACACACTAATAGACAAACTACTGCACAGAATATCAACAAAACCAATCACTCACACCAGCAACAAACAGAATGACAACCCCCATACATTCATCACACTTACTTACCTCAACAACAAAACTCATAAAATAGCAGCTTCATTCAGGAAACTCAAATATAAAATAGCTTACAGAACAACTAATTCACTCAAAAAACACCTGCATTCTCAGACAACATCTCAAAACAAGTACAACAGATCTGGAATTTATAAATTGAAATGTGATGACTGCAACAAGTTCTACATAGGACAAACTGGCAGGACATTCACCACCAGATTCAAAGAACACACAAGAGCCATCTCACACCCAAACACACATTCCACTTTTGCTGAACACATCATTTCAACAGGCCACAGTTATACAGACATTGACACTAATTTAGACACACTACACTTCACTCACAAAAGCCAGAAACTCAATGTTTTAGAACAATATGAGATTTACAAACATGCAAAGCAGCAACCTGACAACATTTTAAATGATCAACTTAACTTCTTCTCACATACTCTATTTGACAAAATAATCCCAATTTCAAACCTCCCGCCTACTCATCCCCCACCCCATCACCATTCCAACATACATAACCCTCAAACTCATACCTTAAGTCAGTGTACTGTGGGTCGTCTGACGATGCTCTAGACAACAGAGCGAAACGGCCGTCACGCCATAACGTGAGTTAATTTCCATTTAAAAGTGTTTTTTTCAAATGCAAAATAGCTTGCAGACACCAACAACGTTTCAAAATAACCAATTTTTTTTCTAAATTAGGATCTGGTCCCAAGTAAAATAATAAAATCAACCTCATAACTTTGTATTCAACCATTATAAAAGATTATCACTGAAAGTCTGAGATAAAACAACAGTATGCTTCTGTTAGTGCCTGAGCGCTAAGTATTCAGTATTTGAATCATCTGTACTGAAGTTATGTAGAGGTTTTATCTATTTAATGATTAATCAGCAATATACTAGTTCACATGATCATTGTATTGTAGTGTATTGTTTCCTACCAACCGGCGCTTCAGTCGGTGCTGAGATCTGGTTGTGTAAACATCTCATAAACACAATCGTAGAGTCAGCACAGGAACAAACTAGAGATTTTGGTAGAAACGATTTTCTTATAGTACTGGGTGGCTCAAACAATATAAATGAACCTAGTCTAAAACATCTTCCTGAAATAAATGAGAAAATCAAAGAGATTGTGCCACTCAGCCAAAAAACTAATGTAATAAGTACAATTCCGTATAGGTTTGATAGGCCAGAGCTAAATGAAGCCATTAAGTCAACAAATAAATCAATTCATAATACAAACAACAGCCTAAAAAATAAGAGTTCTAAGCAGTTGGGGATTTGTTTTCTAAATGAAAGGCTGAAAAAACAAAACTTCACTAATCATGGTCTACATCTAAATCAATCTGGCAAAGTAATATTTTGTAATAGGCTGGCAGAGCTGATTGAAAGTCATTGCAATCTACTGTCAATAATTATTCTCCTAAACAATCATCTAACGAACCTTTTTCAGTAAAGTGGCTCAAAACCGGGAAGGGAAACTAGTTTCAAATGATAAATTCATATCTTCAATTGTTTTGAAAGACGTTAATCAATCAAAAAATCAGGATAGCATTAGTGGAAGGAACTCTTGTAGCAATCTGATAGGTTCTCAAGATTCTAAGAGATTAAATAAATCTATTTCAATATGCAAAAGCAACAATAAAGTAATAAGGGATGATAGGGAAGTACCGGTACTCACTGTGTTCCATCAGAATATTCAATACATTTGTAACAAAATAGATAGAATCAAAGTATTTTTTTAAGAAGAGGCTCCTGATATAGCTATTTTCACAGAGCATGGTTTAAAAGAAGATGAATTGTCACAACTTAATATTCCAAACTATTCATTGAAAACGTCGTATTGCAGGACATCTCATTGAAGTGGGGGAGTAGCTATCTTCACTAAAAATGCTAAGAATATGGTAAAATTTAATTTAGAATATGTAGAGAAATTTGCTGTGGGAATGGATTTAGAAGTTTCTGGGTTAAAAGTAAAAATCGACAATAATTTCGAAGTAGCGGTGTTAGGTATTTATAGGTCACCGAATGAGGAATGGAACATAAATCAATTAAAAAGAGTAGATTAATGAAAGAAATTCAACAATGTGAACAGGGGAATATCGATTGTTTGAAGCAGAATCTGCTACAAGAGAACTGGACTAGGGTTTACAATAGCAATAGTTTGAATAACAAATATGATAGTTTCATTAATATTTTAAGGTTTCATATTACTATGAGTTGTCCAGTTATAAAAGTCCCTGTGAAAAACAAATTAGACAAAATTGCAGAAAGGAATAGGGTTAAAGATGCATATGATGAATTCAAACTATCTAGAAATATGTTGAGTGAAGATAATTACAAAGATCTAAAGAAAAACTATACGAAAGAAGTGAAAAGAGCAAAATGTAAGAAAACAGCTGAAATTTATACTAATAGTGTGTACTTTAACACAGCAGTGTGGGATGTAATAAACAAAAATAGGCAAGTTGCTCATGTAGATGCTTATACTAGTGTCCCCAGAATAATTAAAGAAAATGACAATTATATTGATGATGGTGTAGACATTTGTAATTTCTTAGACAGATATTATCAACTGGTTGCTAAGAATCTTCAAAAATCTCTTTATACACATATTAGGTAGTGACATAAGCAGTGGCGGCTCGTGCATGGAAAAAATGGGTGTTCACAAAATATTTGGTATACACTCTATAAATTGCATTGTTCGTATTGCATGAGTAATTCTCATGATGTTCCACCCCCACCCCTCACCCAGACGCCAATTCCTACAAGCAAAGGTTAGAGGAAGAATGATGGCAAAATGTTAAGCACTTCAACTTTAAAAAAATGTATTAGATCATATTCTACTCACTACTGTCATGAAGTCCATTGTTTTGTCTGGCAAAACAGATGCGTCAGGGGCAGGGAACTGATTGGGCAAGATGCTCAAGAGTATAAAAGATCATTCAATAGTACCAAAACGCATTTGATGCATTGCACATATGATAGAGTTCTTGAATAACCGAGATGCCTTTCAAAAACGTTTTGTATTGCAGGTAAAATATCTATTTTTTAGAAGGATTACTAAGAACTAAAAAAGTTAAAATTCATGTGTTTGATTTTCAGATAGAGAAAAATGTGAATTTTGATATTATAAAATTCATTTTTGATTTCCACTCACAAACTGGTGATGCACTGATTACATCATTTTTTGTGGCAGGTTGACTTGCTTGATGATTCACTGATGATGTTTTTTGTTTTTGAAAAATATAAGAAAAACCAATAGTTTACATTTGGTTTTAGTATAAAAAAAGTCCGGTTTTATTTATATAGTTTTTTGATTTCCACTCCCAAACATTCTCACTGATGTTTTTTGTTTTTGAAAAATATAAGAAAAACTAACACTACGTTTGGTTTTAGTATATATAAAAAAATTAATTCCAGTCTTATTTATATATTTTTTTGATTTCCACTCCCAAACATATTCACTGATGACGTAATTTGTTTTAAAAAATTAGAAAAACCAACGTCTCTCGGTAAACTCACTATTCATTACATTTATCCTTCCGTGAATCTTCTTTCCTTCAGACTGACCTCTCTACATCTCTAAAAATTATTCTAGTCTCGTCGAAATCATGTGGACTACTAGGATTAAGGAAACTACTAGGAAAACTCCATAACAATTAATAAAATATACCAAATAATATATACAGTGTATTTTATAACAGAATAAAAAATTAGTTTTCGGTATGAAACTACATTTCAATAACCATGAAAACAATAATTTATTGGAAGGCATAGTGAGGAAGTATGGGTAGATGCTAGTCGAAATAGAAGGGGTTTCCTCATTCCACGCTTTAGTCTTTAGCGTCGATGACACTGGGCAAGTTAGTAGCTACGCGAGTAAGTAGCGAGTAGAAACGTTACAGACCGACCGTGCTACAGCCCAGTATCATCGATGCTTTTCTGATACGGTACTGCTGCCAGCGACTCTAGTAGCGGAGCACACAACTAGCTGTGAACGGATGGCAGCATTTCCCCCATGTTAAAGTCCATACTACATGTCACCAATTAGCCGCGCATGCGCAGAAAGGACCCAAAAGGAGCACATACCGATTGTGCACTCGTCCACAGAGAATGATTGCTTACGCTACGAATAGATTTGTAATATGGGGAATATTGAGAGTGTTAATTTGTTATTATTGTATTATTGTGTTAAATGGTATTATTGATAATTATTAGTGCTCTAGTGTTTTTTTTTCAGGTGCATTGAACAGATTAGAATTAAGCTGACAAATTTTTAAATATGGACTCAAGTGAACTTTGGATTGCTATGTTGTCGTAATTGTGAGAAAGTTAATTTTTTAAAGAAATGGCTGTCTCACAATTGCCTATTTTTTGCATATAAGGTTTTGCTAACTTGCATTGAAGTAGTCAAAATTATTGCAGGTTTCAAGCATTTCCACGGTACTGAACTTTCCTCTGTGATGAAATTACAAATTTATTTGGAATGCTTGAAACGTGCAATGACCTCTCTTGAAATTTTGGTGACTCCACTAAAATTATGTTCAGTACTCCACGTGGTTCGGCCAATTTGTCACCTGGAGGGGGTCATAACTGGAGTGGAAAAGGGGGAGTTCGAATCGAGACGTGGCCGCGAGAAGAGCAGAAAAATTGTGAAGGAGCCTCGGGCCTTCTAAGTGTGGCTGCGGCCCATTTAGGAGGGGCGAGCGATCAAGTCGGTGAACTTAGTTGTGAATTTATTCGGTCAAAATTTTGATAAAGTATATTAAGTCAAAATCGCGGGTTCAGTTTGAAGGAAATTCGAAAGTTTGTTGTACGTGATGTTATGGCGGGCGTTTGAAATAAAATTCGTAGAACATGGACAGATAAAAAACACTGGTGAGTGCCTAATCTTTAGTATAAAGCTCAAATTAAGACCCTATTGATTGACCGAGGCCCTCAATTCATCAATTTACATGTTAGCAAAAGACATAAGTTAGCAAAATCTTGTAGAAAATTAATGAAGTATAGTTTAAATGAAAATTGTGTGACTTCTTTATGTTGAAAATAATTTTAGGATCGTAAAATAAATATGGGTTAAAAAGCACCAACTCTTTTATTTCCAAAAAATCAGTTCGTTCCTTGCTCTCTTGTTAGTTCAGTTGCTAAACAGGTGAAAGACAAGAAATATATAAAATTATCTTTGCATTTGAGTAAACGAACCTAAAGCTCCCAATCATAGATTTGGAATTATTGAATGCATATACAGTTTAGTGAAGAGATGAAATTTCCGGACAAAAATGGTGTCATATGTGTGGGTGAAGGAAGGTACTTCATTGTTACATAAAGGGTGTTCAGGTGTGTAGAGGTAGAAGATTTCCGGCTACATATATGGTTTGAGATTTAAGGGTAGAGAAGTTGTCCGGTTACAGATTAACAGTGAATTTAAAATGAGTCTAATATCAAAACGGACACTGTATTTCTATTTGATATAGTTAAATAAGTTGGATCAGTAACGTTTTGTACTCTTTTGTGGTTAAATAGGTAATAAATAAGCTAATATTTTTTTGAATATTCAAATTTATGGGGGTGCACGTGCACTTGTGAACATTATAAGAAGCCGCCGCTGGACATAAAGGAATACTGAGGGGATTCAGAACAAATTAAAATTCCACCCAGTATCCCAAGACGAGTTGTCAAATATCATTGATAGTTTAAATAATAGAAAAACTGTAGGAATGGATGAGGTATCCAGTTAAAATTTTAAAGAATGTAAAGATCAATTGTTAGACCCTGTGATTCATCTGATCAATCATTCATTAGAACAAGGTGTTATTCCAGATAAGTTAAAAGAGGGGAAGATCTTGCCAATCTTCAAAAGTGGTAATAGTGAGAAGGTGGAAAACTATAGGCCCATTAGTTTTTTAAATGTGATAAGTGAAATTTTAGAAAGAGTAGTTCTAAATAGGTTACTTCTGCACCTTCAAGAAGCTAACTTTATCTGTGATGAACAGCATGGCTTCCAGAAAGCAAGATCAACAAAGACAGCCATAGTTTCTCTAGTTGAAAAACCAATAGATATAATAGATTCAGGTGATAAAGCTACTGCAATCTTCTTAGATCTGTCAGAGGCATTTGATTGTGTTGATCATAGAACTTTATTGGAAGTACTGCAAAATGTAGGTGTAAATAGGGTTGAACTGAAATGGTTTGAATCATATTAAGAAGACTGGAGTAATGAAAGAAATTCAACAATGTGAACAGGGGAATATCGATTGTTTGAAGCAGAATCTGCTACAAGAAAACTGGACTAGGGTTTACAATAGCAATAGTTTAAATGACAAATATGATAGTTTCATTAATGTTTTAAGGTTTCATATTACTATGAGTTGACCAGTTAAAAAAGTCCCTGTAAAGAACAAATTAGACAAGATTGAAGAGTGGATAACTGATGATATCCGTGCAGAAAGAAATAGGGTTGAAGATTCATATGATGAATTCAAACTATCTAGAAATATGTTAAGTGAAGATAATTACAAAGCTCTAAAGGAAAATTATACAAGAGAAGTGAAAAGAGCGAAATGTAAGAAAACAGCTGAAATTTTGAATAATAGTGTGTACTTCAACACAGCAGTGTGAGATGTAATAAACAAAAATAGGCAAGTAGCTCATGTAGATGCTTATACTAGTGGCCCAAGAATAATTAACAAAAATAACAAATATATTGATGATAGTGTAGACATTTGTAATTTTTTTAACAGATATTATCAACTGGTTGCTAAGAATCTTCAAAAATCTCTTAATACAGGTATTAGTGATGCAAACATGAGGAATACTGAGGGGATTCAGAACGAATTAAAAATCCACCCAGTATGCCAAGACGAGTTGTCAAATATCATTGATAGTTTAAATAATAAAAAAACTGAAGGTATGGATGAGGTATCCAGTAAAATTCTGAAAGAATGTAAAGATCAATGGTTAGACCCTTTGATTCATCTGATCAATCATTCATTGGAACAAGGTGTTTTTCCAAATAACTTAAAAGAGGGGAAGATCTTGCCAATCTTCAAAAGTGATGATAGAGAAAAGGTAGAAAACTATAGGCCCATTAGTATTTCAAATGTAATAAGTAAAATTGTTGAAAGAGTAGTTCTAAATAGGTTACTTCTGCACCTCCAAGAAGCTAACTTTATCTGTGATGAACAGCATGGCTTCCAGAAAGGGAGATCAACAAAAACAGCCATAGTTTCTCTAGTTGAAAAACTAATAAATACTGTATAATAGATTCAGGTGATAAAGCTACTGCAATCTTCTTAGATCTGTCAAAGGCATTTGAAGGGCACAGGGGAAAAACGATCAAAGTCCAAAAAAACTGAATTCTGAAAAAAAAATTCCTGATTAAGCTTGTTTTGAGCTCTACAAGATAGCACATCAAAAACTAGGAAATAATGATCATAGTCCCCACAACAAATCGAAGAAAATAACAAGAGCTGGGGAAAAACGATCACAGTCCACTCCAACATCTGGAAGTATGATCAGAGTCCACTTCAACATGTGGAAGAACGATCAGGATCCATTTCACATTCCCACAGCTGATTTGATATTGTTCAGTATCACACACATTTCACATGTATAATTTGAGGTTATCTATCAGTTTCTCAACATTCGTTATTCAATTTTTGTTTTTTAAGTCATTATTAATTCATCTTTATTTTTTTTAAATATTATTAAACTTATTAATATCGTTTTTTCATACAGGTTAGTGTAGTTTAACAATAAAAATGATTTTTTTCGTTCATTGAATCAGGCAATTTCAATAATTTCTCAAAAATTTACACTTTTCATTAATCTAAGTTATTTGGGTGTATTCCAAGTACTGAAAAAAAATATTGACAAGGAATTATTGATTCATAAACTTTATTTTTCGATTTTCTCAAAAAAGTGATTTTGTGACTATGATCGTTTTTCCCCTGCACCCTTCATTTGATTTTGTTAATCATAGAACTTTATTGGAAATACTGCAAAATGTAGGTGTAAATGGGGTTGAACTGAAATTGTTTGAATCATATCTTATTGGGAGAAAACAATGTGTAGAACTCACTACAGTAGTTGGTAATAGTATAGTAAGGAATAAATCTAATAAATTGGAGGTGCAAGCTGGAGTGCCTCAGGGGCCAATACTAGGTCCATTGCTTTTTTTGTTATATGTCAACCGTTTACCTAAAGAATTAATTAGTGGTAGAGCCCTCTTATTTGCTTATGATACATCACTCGTTTTCAGCAATTCCATTCTAGATAATTTAGAAATAAGTGCCCATATAGGTGTGGAGTCCATTGTCCAATTTTTAAATCAGTTGAAATTAACTATAAATAGTGAAAAATGCCAATACCTTCAATTCAAAAACAAACATAATTCAAATGAAGATAGGGCTATAAACGTGTTTGTAAACGATAATCAATTAGACCAGGAAGAAAAAATTGCATTTCTAGGAGTTATGTTGGATAGATGATTGACCTGGACTCCATACATTGAGAAAATATGTAGTAAAATTTCATCTGGGGTATTTGTCCTGCGACAGCTCGCTAAATTGAATGACAAAAAGTTACTTCTTACAGCTTACCATGGGCTCTTACTGTGACATATTAGGTATGCTATCTTAGTATGGGGTAATTCATCAAAACAAAATCTTGATAGGGTGTTTAAGATCCAAAAGAAAGCGGTTAGGTGTATAGAAAGAGTAAATAGATTAGATTCATGTAGGCCATTGTTCAAGAGACTTCGTCTCCTAACTGTACCCTGCTTATATGTGTATGGATCTACTTTATATGCAAAAACGAATGATATTAACCAAAATCTTGATGTACATGATTATGATACAAGAAGCCAAGGAGATTATCACTTGGTGAGTCACAATAGTAGCTTATTCAAACAAAAACCTAGTTATATTGGTAGGAGAAAAGGTTGCTAAACTATTGAGTGATCACACCAAATTGAAAACAAAATTAGAAACATCACTAAAAAATTCTGAGGAAGAACGAATAGGGTTAGTGGATCACATAAAATCTCTGGAAGTTATTGTAAAATTGCAGCAGGAAGACCATAAAACTGAAATACTAAATCTCACGAGTCAATGTAGGTCTATGTCAGAGGAAATCGAAATACTAAAATCAAAAATAAACTTGGCTAATGTAAGATCTGAACCTCTGATCAATACAAAAAAAGGAGAACCTAAATCAAATGGGGAAAAAATAAATAGAAATGGTCAAACAAAAACGTATAGTCAGGTTTTGCAAACAGCAACCAAAACTAAAGTAAGGGCAAATAACGATAGGAAAGGTAGAGTACTGCTCTTGACATCCAGTCATGGACGATACTGTAGTGACCTACTAAATAAAAGATTAAAAAATAAGTATGAAGTTCAGAGCTTTTTCAAACCAAGTGCCCCTATAAACGCTATCGTAGAGTCAGCACAGGAACAAACTAAAGATTTTGGAAAAAACGATTTTCTAATAGTACTGGGTGGCTCAAACAATATAAATGAACCTAATCTAAAACATCTTCCTGAAATAAATGAAAAAATTAAAGAGATTGTGCCACTCAGCCAAAAAACTAATGTAATAATAAGTACAATTCCGTATAGGTTTGATAGGCCAGAGCTAAATGAAGCCATCAAGTCAACAAATAAATCAATTCATAATACAATCAACAGCCTAAAAAATAAGAATTCTAAGCAGTTGGGGATTTGTTCTCTAAATGAATGGCTGAAAAAACAAAACTTCACTAATCATGGTCTACATCTAAATCAATCTGGCAAAGTAATATTTTGTAATAGGCTGGCAGAGCTGATTGTAAGTCGTTTGCAATCTACTGTCAATAATTCTCCTAAACAATCATCTAACGAACCTTTTTTAGTAAAGTGGCTCAAAACCGGGAAGGGAAACTAGTTTCAGATGATAAATTCATATCTTCAATTGTATTAAAAGACGTTAATCGAACAAAAAATCAGGATAGCATTAGTGGAAGGAACTCTTGTAGCAATCTGATCAGCTCTCAAGATTCTAAGAGATTAAGTAAATCTACTTCAATATGCAAAAGCAACGATAAAGTAATAAGGGATGATAGGGAAGTACCGGTACTCACTGTGTTCCATCAGAATATTCAATACATTAGTAACAAAATAGATAGAATCAAAGTATTTTTTCAAGAAGAGGCTCCTGATATAGCTATTTTCACAGAGCATGGTTTAAAAGAAGATGAATTGTCACAACTTAATATTCCAAACTATTCATTGAAAACGTCGTATTGCAGGACATCTCTTTGAAGTGGGTGAGTAGCTATCTTCACTAAAAATGCTAAGAATATGCAAACATTTAATTCAGAATATGTAGAGAAATTTGCTATGGAAATGGATTTAGAAGTTACTGGTTTGAGAGTAAAAATCGACAATAATTTCGAAGTAGCGGTGTTAGGTATTTACAGGTCACCAAATGGGGAATGGAACAATTATTGTGAACTATTCAATAGGCTTTTAGAGATTACTACTACTCGTCTTACAAACGTTATTGTAGCGGGAGATTTCAATACAGACTTTGCAACACAGAATAAAATGACAGAAGATTTAAAGGATATTATATGCATGAATAACTTGGAAATAAAAGTTCATGAATATACCAGAGTCACAAGAACATCACAAACAATAATTGATAACATCCTTACTAATATAGATTACTCTAAAACAAGATTAGGCGGCTCGGAACTATCTGATCATGACTATCAAATCTTATAGGTGGGGTTGCAAGGTCATAAATCAATTAAAAAGAGTAGAGTAATGAAAGAAATTCAACAATCTGAACAGGGGAATATCGATTGTTTGAAGCAGAATCTGCTACAAGAAAACTGGACTAGGGTTTACAATAGCAATAGTTTAAATGACAAATATGATAGTTTCATTAATATTTTAAGGTTTCATATTACTCAAGTAGCTACGCGATCCCAGCAATTATTAACGAAAAAATCTCCAACAGCTCTTAAAGCTACTGTAGATGTAGAAGAAAAGGTTGCTAAACTATTGAGTGATCACACCAAATTGAAAACAAAATTAGAAACATCACTAAAAAATTCTGAGGAAGAACGAATAGGGTTAGTGGATCACATAAAATCTCTGGAAGTTATTGTAAAATTGCAGCAGGAAGACCATAAAACTGAAATACTAAATCTCACGAGTCAATGTAGGTCTATGTCAGAGGAAATCGAAATATTAAAATCAAAAATAAACTTGGCTAATGTAAGATCTGAACCTCTGATCAATACAAAAAAAGTAGAACCTAAATCAAATGGGGAAAAAATTAATAGAAATGGTCAAACAAAAACATATAGTCAGGTTTTGCAAACAGCAACCAAAACTAAAGTAAGGGCAAATAACGATAGGAAAGGTAGAGTACTGCTCTTGACATCCAGTCATGGACGAGACTGTAGTGACCTACTAAATAAAAGATTGAAAAATAAGTATGAAGTTCAGAGCTTTTTCAAACCAAGTGCCCCTATAAACGCTATCGTAGAGTCAGCACAGGAACAAACTAAAGATTTTGGAAAAAACGATTTTCTAATAGTACTGGGTGGCTCAAACAATATAAATGAACCTAATCTAAAACATCTTCCTGAAATAAATGAAAAAATTAAAGAGATTGTGCCACTCAGCCAAAAAACTAATGTAATAATAAGTACAATTCCGTATAGGTTTGATAGGCCAGAGCTAAATGAAGCCATTAAGTCAACAAATAAATCAATTCATAATACAATCAACAGCCTAAAAAATAAGAATTCTAAGCAGTTGGGGATTTGTTTTCTAAATGAAAGGCTGAAAAAACAAAACTTCACTAATCATGGTCTACATCTAAATCAATCTGGCAAAGTAATATTTTGTAATAGGCTGGCAGAGCTGATTGAAAGTCGTTTGCAATCTACTGTCAATAATTCTCCTAAACAATCATCTAACGAACCTTTTTTAGTAAAGTGGCTCAAAACCGGGAAGGGAAACTAGTTTCAGATGATAAATTCATATCTTCAATTGTATTAAAAGACGTTAATCGATCAAAAAATCAGGATAGCATTAGTGGAAGGAACTCTTGTAGCAATCTGATAGGCTCTCAAGATTCTAAGAGATTAAGTAAATCTACTTCAATATGCAAAAGCAACGATAAAGTAATAAGGGATGATAGGGAAGTACCGGTACTCACTGTGTTCCATCAGAATATTCAATACATTCGTAACAAAATAGATAGAATCGAAGTATTTTTTAAAGAAGAGGCTCCTGATATAGCTATTTTCACAGAGCATGGTTTAAAAGAAGATGAATTGTCACAACTTAATATTCCAAACTATTCATTGAAAACGTCGTATTGCAGGACATCTCATCGAAGTGGGGGAGTAGCTATCTTCACTAAAAATGCTAAGAATATGCAAACATTTAATTTAGAATATGCAGAGAAATTTGCTGTGGAAATGGATTTAGAAGTTACTGGTTTGAGAGTAAAAATCGACAATAATTTCGAAGTAGCGGTGTTAGGTATTTACAGGTCACCAAATGGGGAATGGAACAATTTTTGTGAACTATTCAATAGGCTTTTAGAGATTACTACTACTCGTTTTACAAACGTTATTGTAGCGGGAGATTTCAATACAGACTTTGCAACACAGAATAAAATGACAGAAGATTTAAAGGATATTATATGCATGAATAACTTGGAAATAAAAGTTCATGAATATACCAGAGTCACAAGAACATCACAAACAATAATTGATAACATCCTTACTAATATAGATTACTCTAAAACAAGATTAGGCGGCTCGGAACTATCTGATCATGACTATCAAATCTTAGAGGTGGGGTTGCAAGGTCATAAATCAATTAAAAAGAGTAGAGTAATGAAAGAAATTCAACAATGTGAACAGGGGAATATCGATTGTTTGAAGCAGAATCTGCTACAAGAAAACTGGAGTAGGGTTTACAATAGCAATAGTGTAAATGACAAATATGATAGTTTCATTAATATTTTAAGGTTTCATATTACTATGAGTTGTCCAGTTAAAAAAGTCCCTGTAAAGAACAAATTAGACAAGATTGAAGAGTGGATAACTGATGATATCCTTGCAGAAAGAAATAGGGTTAAAGATGCATATGATGAATTCAAACTATCTAGAAATATGTTAAGTGAAGATAATTACAAAGCTCTAAAGAAAAACTATATGAAAAAAGTGAAAAGAACGAAATGTAAGAAAACAGCTGAAATTTTGAATAATAGTGTGTACTTTAACACAGCAGTGTGGGATGTAATAAACAAAAATAGGCAAGTAGCTCATGTAGATGCTTATACTAGTGTCCCCAGAATAATTAACGAAAATAAAAAATATATTGATGATAGTGTAGACATTTGTAATTTCTTTAACAGATATTATCAACTGGTTGCTAAGGATCTACAAAAATCTCTTAATACAGGTATTAGTGATGCAAACATGAGAAATACTGAGGGGATTCAGAACGAATTAAAATTCCACCCAGTATGCCAAGACGAGTTGTCAAATATCATTGATAGTTTAAATAATAAAAAAACTATAGGAATGGATGGGGTATCCAGTAAAATTCTGAAAGAATGTAAAGATCAATTGTTAGACCCTTTGATTCATCTGATCAATCATTCATTAGAACAAGGTGTTTTTCCAGATAATTTAAAAGAGGGGAAGATCTTGCCAATCTTCAAAAGTGGCGATAGAGAAAAGGTAGAAAACTATAGGCCCATTAGTATTTTAAATGTAATAAGTAAAATTTTTGAAAGAGTAGTTCTAAATAGGTTACTTCTGCACCTTCAAGAAGCTAACTTTATCTGTGATGAACAGCATGGCTTCCAGAAAGGGAGATCAACAAAAACAGCCATAGTTTCTCTAGTTGAAAAACTAATAGATATATTAGATTCAGGTGATAAAGCTACTGCAATCTTCTTAGATCTGTCAAAGGCATTTGATTGTGTTAATCATAGAACTTTATTGGAAATACTGCAAAATGTAGGTGTAAATGGGGTTGAACTGAAATGGTTTGAATCATATCTTATTGGGAGAAAACAATGTGTAGAACTAACTACAGTAGTTGGTAATAGTATAGTAAAGAATAAATCTAATAAATTAGAGGTGCAAGCTGGAGTGCCTCAGGGGTCAATACTAGGTCCATTGCTTTTTTTGTTATATGTCAACCGTTTACCTAAAGAATTAATTAGTGGTAGAGCCCTCTTATTTGCTGATGATACATCACTCATTTTCAGCAATTCCATTCTAGATAATTTAGAAATAAGTGCCCATATAGGTGTGCAGTCCATTGTCCAAATTTTAAACCAGTTGAAATTAACTATAAATAGTAAAAAATGCCAATACCTTCAATTCAAAAATAAACATAATTTAAATGAAGATATGGCTATAAACGTGTTTGTAAACGATAATCAATTAGACCAGGAAGAAAAAATTGCATTTCTAGGAGTTACATTGGATAGACGATTGACTTGGACTCCATACATTGAGAAAATATGTAGTAAAATTTCATCTGGGGTATTTGTCCTGCGACAGCTCGCTAGATTGAATGACAAAAAGTTACTTTTTACAGCTTACCATGGGCTCTTACTGTCACATATTAGGTATGCTATCTTAGTATGGGGTAATTCATCAAAACAAAATCTTGATAGGGTGTTTAAGATCCAAAAGAAAGCGGTTAGGTGTATAGAAAGAGTATATAGATTAGATTCATGTAGGCCGTTGTTCAAGAGACTTGGTCTCCTAACTGTACCCTGCTTATATGTGTATGAAGCTACTTTATATGTGAAAACGAATGATATTAACCAAAATCTTGATGTACATGATTATAATACAAGAAGCCGAGGAGATTATCACTTGGTGAGTCACAATAGTAGCCTATTCAAACAAAAACCTAGTTATATTGGTAGGAAATTCTACAACAAGCTACCGCAGTTTTTGAAGAGTCTTGAAAATATAGAAATATTTAAAAATCAATTGAAGAAATATTTAGTTGATAAAGCTTTTTATAGTGTACAAGAGTTCCTTTCACATCAAAATTAAGCCTCACCTCAACTAATTGAAGTAATTATGGTATCTAGTGTATAATATTGTTGATCTGACTTGTCTTATACTCCTTAACTGGAGTCTCCAAGACGTAATCTACAAAAAAAAAAAAAAAAAAAAAAAAACTATGAGTTGTCCAGTTGAAAAAGTCCCTGTAAAGAACAAATTAGACAAGATTAAAGAGTGGATAACTGATGATATCCTAGCAGAAAGAAATAGGGTTAAAGAAGCATATGATGAATTCAAACTATCTAGAAATATGTTAAGTGAAGATAATCACAAAGCTCTAAAGAAAAATTATACAGGAGAAGTGAAAAAAGCGAAATGTACGAAAACAGCTGAAATTTTGAATAATAGTGTGTACTTTAACACAGCAGTGTTGGATGTAATAAACAAAAATAGGCAAGTAGCTCATGTAGATGCTTATACTATTTTCCCCAGAATAATTAACGAAAATAACAAATATATTGATGATAGTGTAGACATTTGTAATTTCTTTAACAGATATTATCAACTGGTTGCTAAGGATCTTCAAAAATCTCTTAATACAGGTATTAGTGATGCAAACATGAGGAATACTGAGGGATTCAGAACGAATTAAAATTCCACCCAGTATGCCAAGACGAGTTGTCATATATCATTGATAGTTTAAATAATAAAAAAACTGTACGAATGGATGGGGTATCCAGTAAAATTCTGAAAGAATGTGAAGATCAATTGTTAGACCCTTTGATTCATCTGATCAATCATTCATTAGAACAAGGTGTTATTCCAGATAAGTTAAAAGAGGGGAAGATCTTGCCAATCTTCAAAAGTGGTAATAGTGAGAAGGTGGAAAACTATAGGCCCATTAGTTTTTTAAATGTGATAAGTGAAATTTTAGAAAGAGTAGTTCTAAATAGGTTACTTCTGCACCTTCAAGAAGCTAACTTTATCTGTGATGAACAGCATGGCTTCCAGAAAGCAAGATCAACAAAGACAGCCATAGTTTCTCTAGTTGAAAAACCAATAGATATAATAGATTCAGGTGATAAAGCTACTGCAATCTTCTTAGATCTGTCAGAGGCATTTGATTGTGTTGATCATAGAACTTTATTGGAAGTACTGCAAAATGTAGGTGTAAATAGGGTTGAACTGAAATGGTTTGAATCATATTAAGAAGACTGGAGTAATGAAAGAAATTCAACAATGTGAACAGGGGAATATCGATTGTTTGAAGCAGAATCTGCTACAAGAAAACTGGACTAGGGTTTACAATAGCAATAGTTTAAATGACAAATATGATAGTTTCATTAATATTTTAAGGTTTCATATTACTATGAGTTGACCAGTTAAAAAAGTCCCTGTAAAGAACAAATTAGACAAGATTGAAGAGTGGATAACTGATGATATCCGTGCAGAAAGAAATAGGGTTGAAGATACATATGATGAATTCAAACTATCTAGAAATATGTTAAGTGAAGATAATTACAAAGCTCTAAAGGAAAATTATACAAGAGAAGTGAAAAGAGCGAAATGTAAGAAAACAGCTGAAATTTTGAATAATAGTGTGTACTTCAACACAGCAGTGTGAGATGTAATAAACAAAAATAGGCAAGTAGCTCATGTAGATGCTTATACTAGTGGCCCAAGAATAATTAACAAAAATAACAAATATATTGATGATAGTGTAGACATTTGTAATTTTTTTAACAGATATTATCAACTGGTTGCTAAGAATCTTCAAAAATCTCTTAATACAGGTATTAGTGATGCAAACATGAGGAATACTGAGGGGATTCAGAACGAATTAAAAATCCACCCAGTATGCCAAGACGAGTTGTCAAATATCATTGATAGTTTAAATAATAAAAAAACTGAAGGTATGGATGAGGTATCCAGTAAAATTCTGAAAGAATGTAAAGATCAATGGTTAGACCCTTTGATTCATCTGATCAATCATTCATTGGAACAAGGTGTTTTTCCAAATAACTTAAAAGAGGGGAAGATCTTGCCAATCTTCAAAAGTGATGATAGAGAAAAGGTAGAAAACTATAGGCCCATTAGTATTTCAAATGTAATAAGTAAAATTTTTGAAAGAGTAGTTCTAAATAGGTTACTTCTGCACCTTCAAGAAGCTAACTTTATCTGTGATGAACAGCATGGCTTCCAGAAAGGGAGATCAACAAAGACAGCCATAGTTTCTCTAGTTGAAAAACTAATAGATATAATAGATTCAGGTGATAAAGCTACTGCAATCTTCTTAGATCTGTCAAAGGCATTTGATTGTGTTAATCATAGAACTTTATTGGAAATACTGCAAAATGTAGGTGTAAATGTGGTTGAACTGAAATTGTTTGAATCATATCTTATTGGGAGAAAACAATGTGTAGAACTAACTACAGTAGTTGGTGATAGTATAGTAAAGAATAAATCTAATAAATTAGAGGTGCAAGCTGGAGTGCCTCAGGGGCCAATACTAGGTCCATTGCTTTTTTTGTTATATGTCAACCGTTTACCTAAAGAATTAATTAGTGGTAGAGCCCTCTTATTTGCTGATGATACATCACTCATTTTCAGCAATTCCATTCTAGATAATTAAGAAATAAGTGCCCATATAGGTGTGCAGTCCATTGTCCAATTTTTAAATCAGTTGAAATTAACTATAAATAGTAAAGAATGACAATACCTTCAATTCAAAAACAAACATAATTTAAATGAAGATAGGGCTATAAACGTGTTTGTTAATGATAATCAATTAGATCAGGAAGAAAAAATTGCATTTCTAGGAGTTACGTTGGATAGACGATTGACCTGGACTCCATACATTGAGAAAATATCTAGTAAAATTTCATCTGGGGTATTTGTCCTGCGACAGCTCGCTAGATTGAATGACAAAAAGTTACTTTTTACAGCTTACCATGGGCTCTTACTGTCACATATCAGGTATGCTATCTTAGTATGGGGTAATTCATCAAAACAAAATCTTGATAGGGTGTTTAGATCCAAAAGAAAGCGGTTAGGTGTATAGAAAGAGTAAATAGATTAGATTCATGTAGGCCGTTGTTCAAGAGACTTCGTCTCCTAACTGTACCCTGCTTATATGTGTATGAAGCTACTTTATATGTAAAAACGAATGATAATAACCAAAATCTTGATGTACATGATTATAATACAAGAAGCCGAGGAGATTATCACTTGGTGAGTCACAATAGTAGCTTATTCAAACAAAAACCTAGTTATATTGGTAGGAAATTCTACAACAAGCTACCGCAGTTTTTGAAGAGTCTTGAAAAAAATGAAATATTTAAAAAACAATTGAAGAAATATTTAGTTGATAAAGCTTTTTATAGTGTACAAGCAAGAGTTCCTTTCACATCAAAATTAAGCCTCACCTCAACTAATTAAAGTAATGATGGTATCTAGTGTATAATATTGTCAATCTGACTAGTTTTATACTCCCAAACTGGAGTCTCCAAGACGTCATCTAAAAAAAAAAAAAAACCGCAACTTGACTTTAGCCCAAAGGAAATGTTAAACGAATTACTAGACAATCTCGAAACTTGCCCTGAAATTGATCAGGAAATGCTAAACAATTCATTCGGAAATAATCCTACGACTTCTACTGAACAAGCTAACGAAAATAATCATAACGATAATGATAATAGTAATGACTCAGATAACGATAGTTGTGTTACAGTTCATTCGCAAGAAAGCTCTAACGATAGAATCCATATCGCAGATGAGACAAGACCAGGCCCGTGTTGGACCCCTTGTTAGGGTGGTGGACGACCATGGCCAGAGGGCGCCAGCACAATGGAGAGGGAGGACTTACTATAGGGTGGTGGGGGGGGGGGTTCTGGAATATGATAATTGTTCACAAATGAATGTAATGAAAATTGTTCTCTGATAAAATTTACAAACAAACCTGAAGTAGTCTTTTTAATTCGGAGCTGAAGTGGCAGATATAATCAATATCGGTGTCCAGTGGCGCACTCACGGGGGGGGGGGGGCTTGGGGTGCTTAACCCCCCCCCCCCCCACAAGAACTCGAGGTCTTTGAAAAATTGTTGATAATTTTTATGAAAATTCACTTTAGGTATTATGTGCTCCAGGCTGATTAGTGTTGGTGCATTTTATGTGTTCACACTTTTAAAGTAGAATAAAGTTCATAACTAGTGGCTTGACATGGGGGCCTTTGGGCTCAATTCTTACCTTCTCAGGCCCTGAAATCCTTATCAAAATGTTGATAATTTTCAAACGAATTAACTGTGTAATAGCCTATGGATTCCAGGCTGTACATTTTACACTTGTTTAAATAGGATAGTGGTTATAACAATACCGTTACAATATTGAGAGGTATATTATGAGTACCATAGGTGGAAATAGAGTTTGTAGCCTGGCAGAATTGAATTAGACTAAGTGGCTCGGTTTAGATAACAAAAATAATTCGCTTCACTCATTTATCGATCTGATAATCATGTAATGTAATACAAGATCTAGCCTCTAGATCCTCCTGAACCTGTAATAAATTGAACGTTAGTAATAATGTAACTTTTTGGAGGGTGAAGCACGGATGGTTGTGAGACCTGTGCATGGGTAATGAGTTGGACCTACAGTTTTAGGTGAGTTCTGAATCATCGGCAAGTGATTTTATAGCAGAGAACAGATTCTTTTTTGGTGGCTGATTCAATCGGTTACAAAGAGGGCCCAGGAATTTGTAGCTCATCTTATCTGACTGAACAGATACCTGCCACAGCTCGCGGCTATCACTTCCCTAAAAAAGGCATTTAGGTGTTTGTGAAAAAATTCCGCAAGGAATCTGCCAGATGGAAAAAACGTATTCCTTCGAAACGCTTCTTTACAGAAATACAGATAGCAGAAGAATGATGTTATCTTTCTCAGTAATAAATCAATAAATTAGTACTCATTCAGAAACGTTAGGCTTCTAGAGCCCTCATTCAGGTGGTGAATTGAATACATTCATTGTGAAATGAGTTGAAAAAACATTAACTACCGTGATTATTGAGTTATTCTATGAAATACGCAAAAAAGCCAAACGAAGGCGGTTTTTAGATTGAAGGGTATGAACTTGGTTATTGATTGCGAATAAAGCACCCAGAGTTCATGAAATGAGAAATTAAATTTGTTCAAAACACACAAGAATAGCAAGTGGGAAGCATCTGTGCAAAATCCGTGTGCTTTGGTTCAATAAAACTCGACTAAGCTTTAGGATCGTTCTTAACAGAGCTTAATTTCTAAATTGAGAAATACAGGAGCTGTGACTTACCGGTGTCTGGGGGGTATGAAATACCGCCTAGCAAAACGGGGGGGGGGGTCAGGGGGGTCCTCCCTCGGGAAATTGTTGAAAATTACACTTGAATTGCTGCATTTTAAACGCATTTGAGCATGGTTAGTAATGCTCTTAGAATATTACATAATATACAAAATAATAAGATTCAGGTTTTTAAAAATAGGTCTTTTAAACAATTTTGACGAAAACTTGAAAACCATAGCTACAAAAGTCATAAACTTAGTCAGTCTAAATTAAAAAAAAAACAAAACAATCATTTCCAGCTAGTTCAGATCTGGTTAAAAAAAAATATTCTATTATCGATTTAGATAGCCGGAGCTCCGCTCCAGTGTGCTCCGGCTAAAATTAAGCCCTGGTTCATAACTACTAGGTGCATTCACATTTAATTTAAAAAAATATATATATTTTTACAAGTTTTAAATGAGAGTTTGAAAAAGATTTGGTTCATTGCCAATTCAATTAGTTTACCCATTAAGCCGACAATAAAAAATCGTGTTTTCGTGATCATTTTGTAAATTTTTGTAAAATATCCCAATTCAAAGATTGGTTAATCTCAATTTGCGTTCAGACTGGCATTTTACGCTCACTTTAATACCCACGCAAAAGTCTCAGAATGGTGTGGGCACCATAAAAATAGTGGATCTTGTAGCACATTTAGCCAACATTATATTAATTCAATTTAATTCACACCACCTATATGAAGGCCTTAGAATTTTCTGAATTTATGATGGAATAGCTGCAATCTTTCTCCCTCTTTATTTCTGTAACAAAGCGTATCCGGACCTTCATTAATTTGATTTTTTTATCTTCATGAGAATATGCTTATGCAGTCTGGCAGAATCATTTTGAACTATTGAAACACTGTGTACAAATAAGACACATTTTGTTTCCCCATAACTAATACACTTTAAAAAGTCAAGTAAGGAACTTTATTGGGCCACAATCTTGTAAATAAAGCTCAGAAAAATCCAAATGTCACCACCCTCCCCCTCACAAAATAATTTCAACTGGAAGGACGGGTAAGCCCCCTCACCATACCAAAAGTCTGGGTGCGCCCCTGACAGTGTCTCGATCCATGGAGTTCAAAATATCAGCTTCTGAGTGCATTTTAACTGTATAAAAATTCTAAATTTTCGTTTGTCGAAGACGTTCTCAATCTGGTTATAATTCTATTACCTTCAATGCTTTAGAAGGAAGAGATTCTTAGGATTTAAAAATTTTGGGTCGAAATAGGCCAGATCCTATAGGATCCTCGGGTATACCCGAGGGCGGCGGATACTGGAAGAAGCAAGTCCATTATTCAGTAGTAGCCTTCACCCTACAGTCGCAACACTCACCCCGGCCGCTCAGCTATATCTACGAACAAGAGGGCGCCAAAATTTCACAGGCTGGAGGGCGCACCGGGATACGTCCCGGTGTCCCGGCGGGCCAGCACGGGTCTGGACAAGACCAATAAATATCGAGCATAATCAATTAATAATCAAGCGAGGAAAGTCCAAACCTAATTATAATTAGTTTGAAGTGACTGACAATTGAATAAACTGACAAATATACATAAACAGAATTTATTAGTTTCGAATTCCTTTAATTGTTATTACTTTATACTGAAGTCTTCCGTATAAAGTAATAGCAATTGAAGGAATTCGAACTTGATAAATTCAAGCTCCACCCTCTTCAACGTGTTGGTGCAAATTAAGTTAAGTAAATTCATTACATTTGCTTTATTTTGTCTGTCTTCTCGATTTGTATTACTTGTTCATGTGCCTTTGTTTGCGCCATAAGAAGTTAGCACTGTTCAACTTAATGCTTCATTTGAAGTACATAATTCAATTTCATTTACAATTTCTTTACATAAAGAAATACAATTACAATACATATTATTAGAAACATTTATCCATTCACAGCAATGATTATTTTGAGTAACATATAATTACTTCATAATTCTTCTTTTCTGAATATTTCATGATTGATATTCCCAGTGATTTCAATATTTTGAGTTCTCTATGCATAGTGATGATACATTTCTTTTATGCATTTGATTATCTATATATCCATTTTGCAAACATTTTTTAATATTCATGTAACTTACATTTTATCCACATTGGTATACTACATTCTTATTGGCATATTCATGCTGTTCAGTTCTTTGATAATTATTGATTTGTCTATCATATTCTCTTGTTTAAAGCGCACATTCGCGCTCATTGATTTATTATTCACCACTGAATAATCATCTGTTTGCATTGGTGCACAGTCCTACTATTGTCTATGCCCTGTTATTTTACTTACAGACTTTCTCAATTTTTATGACCCTTAGTAAGGTAATTTACTATATTTTCATATGTCAATTTTTAATACGTATTTCATCTAAAGCTTACATGGTATTCAGTACTTACCTATTATCAACACACTTGTTTGATGATCCTTTGCAGTGTTGTATTTTCATTAGCGTTTTCAGAGCTAATGCTGATTGATTCATTATCAAGACATTTTTGATTATCCTGTATTCATCTTAATTAGTATTTCTAATTCAAGATTGATTTCTTATTATCAATTACAATTTACATTTGTCATTTTGTTCTATTTGGTTTTTCAATATATTCTTCTACATTGAAGTTATATGGTCTCATATTTTTATTACTTCCAGCTTCTACTAGAGTATATTATTGCATGTTACCGTTTTGCATGCATACTATGCATAATGATTAGCAATCAAACAATGGTTTGCAATCCACTCACCTTATGTTGAATTTGTGTCTATCAGTTCTGATTGGGGGGTAAAATCTTCTATTATAATCATATTAAAATCTACCTTCTGTTATCAAATACAGTCCACTCAACCTAGACAGAATTTAACATATTTAATAACTATTTTTCCATTTCTGCTTTATTTTCTCTGTTTTTATTTTGCTAAATTGTTTGTTAAAGCAGTTTTGTATCTCTATAAAGTGAATTTTTCTTGGGTATGGCTAAGATCAGGTCAAGAAGATGGGGAGGTGAGAATAACAGTAAGTTATATTTAAAAAAAAATGGACTTGGCAGTTCGCAGGACTGATATTTTATCAGTTTATTGTATATCTTTTCTTGAATAGTAACTATTTATATGATGATTATTGACTAGTTTGTTGATGTTGCAATTTCATACGATGCAAACATGCCATTATCAACTGATTAAACTCCAGAAATTCTAGAGAACAAGTGTCAATATAGTCCACACACACATATTCTCTCAAGAAACAATAAAATAACTAGAACTAGGATAGTCTAGACTAGTATGAAGGTCACTCGAGAATGGAAGCTACTGTATTATTATTCTGTGAAATTTTTTCAATGTCTGCTACTTTGACTCCATTAATATGAGTTAGTAGAGCTTATTAAAGTTGAAAGGTACCAGACTTATCAAAAATAATTCTGTTGCACTGGAAAAAATAAACATTCTCATACATATCTTCTTTTTGGATTGCAATAACATTTAAAGTATGTTTATACTAATAAATTATTTGTTTATTCATTCATTATCCATATAATTCACATTTTGTGAAGTTGTTCACATTGTAAAACTATAATTTCTCAACTGAATCATTGTTTTCTGAATGTCTTTATAGAAGGAAATTGTTATACCCAATGGCGTAGCCAGGATTAGATTTCGGGGGGGGGGCTCACCAAGGGGGGGGGGGTGGGCAGTGGCTTAGCCAGGATCAAATTCCGGGGGGGGGGGGGCGGGGCTCACCAAGTCTGGGGTATAGGAGGGTCCGGATTTTTTAAAAATTTAGTGGTGTGAAAAGCTAATCTAGACAACTTGTTAGGCTCTAAAGTTCAAAAGAAAGTTTTGAAAAATTACTACCCAAGAACCTAGGTGGCCAGGTTTGAAATAATAAAGTTTGATATACCGATATCTGTGACTATTTTGAGTTAAAACCCTTGAATTGGAACTAATCATACTTAACTTATGTACTGAATCTCAAAATTAATACTAATATTATAAGTTTCATATAATTTATGTCATTAGCCTAAAACGCACCCAACCCAAAGTTCATGAAATCGGAATTCTTTTTATCATAGCACACTGATTTTACACGCTTGCATAGAACTTGCATTTATTTGTGTGTTTTCATTTATAAAATCCCGTTTTTATGAACTTTGGGTGCGTTCAGGCTAGTGGGTTATACTGAATTTTAAATTCAAAACTAAATTTTCTACAAGATGAGTTTATTCAAAAAGGTGATTTATTAATAATTAACAAAGTTAATCCACTTCAAACTTGAAAATTGCATTTTATTTAATGTAATAAATAAATAATTATGGTAGTAACAGTTTTCTATCATGTTTTATTCGATTTCGTAGCTCATTTTAAATCAAAATTATCCATTTGAGCACCTAACAAGTTTCTATATGAGTAAATATTGAGGAAAAATTTGAAAAATGCATTAATCTGACTATAACTGTAGCTATATTCCATAACACAAACAGGGTTTCTGTAATCTGTTCGTTATAATACAACAAAACAGATAGAACCATTCGACTTTAATAAGTCCTTATCTATTAGTTATTTGAGAATTTTTTATTTCTGAAATTTCGGGGGGGGCCCGGGCCCCATGGGCCCCCCCCTGGCTACGCCACTGGTTATACCGGATAAAAAGTGTAATTTTGCTGATAGAAAGAAATTCAAAAAGATTTGAACAGTGTTCAACATGTAGAACATGATGACAATTTGAAAAATTCAATTTTCCGAAATTTTACCAAATTTAAATTTTGGTTGAGATAGGCATCAGTTGCGTGTAGATGCGTGGCTACGCCCGTCCGTTGTGCTTCAGCTTTGCAGCTGAAAAAGTAGAAAGTGTATGAACATCAACCGGCAACTGACATTTGGTTCTAATAGCACAGAGTTTTTTGGCATCAGATGCTCCACTTTTTGTCGCAAGTTTCTATGGCAAGCCAGCAGCCGATGAGCAGCTAAATTCGTCGCGAAGTGCCATGTGAACAGAACATGAAAATCTCATAATATAAGACAATGCTTCGCCATCAGCTGCATGACAGATGCTCCACAAAAAGACAGGCTCTAATCCTTTTGTCTAAGTAGATAAATCATGTCATTTTGTTAGCACTGCGTCCACAGAAGCTAATTCCCTGGCTAACGCCCTCTCATCACTCTGCATTCAGCTAACACTTGGAAACAACGTTTTTTGTTTAGGGTCCATCAAGCCATGAATATGGCTTGGTGCAACTTAGGTCCAGTATTCAACTATTCCCTTGTTTGGTTACCAGTAATACAACAGCGTTTTCTGTTTGATATTCTTTGAATCAATTATTACAAAGATTACAGTTTGTATGTATCTACAACTTCTTTGCCAATCACTCCTTTGAGGTTAGTCTATTTGGTATGAACTTTCAATAACTTCTCTTCGCTTCTTCTATTTGAACATTGATGAACCACTATCCAAGTGCAACAAGTTTTTTATTGAAATGATTTAATTGACTAAATATCAATTATTTGAATTATCTCAAATTTTTATATCTATTTCTGTTTTGATGTCATCTTTCTGAACACGCAATAGTGAACATTTTTTCTATGAACACTTCATTTAATTTCATCGTAAATCATCGAACTTAGTGATATGCTCTATGCATTTCAAATTATTGTGCATTCAAGGTAACAATTTGAAAATTCATTTCAATTTATTCAACTTTGGTTGATTACGCCCTTCTTCATATGTTACTATTGACATATTTTCAAATTATTGCAATAATTCTGAATTCTTTCAAATTCTGGTGCATTAGCTTGGCAAGTGATTTTCATTCAAATTTATGAGAACATTCTAATTAAATCAAATTTAAATGATTTCCATCAATGGCACCTGCAACGCCCTCTTAGAGATTTGGTCATCTGTAGTTCTGTACAAGTTTCCATGCTTCTTCATCTACATATTTCGAAGGATCGAAATATCATTGATTCTCATTCATCCTAGCAATTTGGTACAATTACTTCATGCTGCTTGCTGTATTCCGGTAGCACCCTTCCAGTCTCTCTTCCATATCTGACCACCTGGATGCATCAAGACTTTGAGATGATAAGTTATGTTATCAGTTTAGTTTAAATCTTTATTATTTCTTGTGAAACTGATATTTAATTAATTTCATATTTGAAATAGTTCAATTATTTATTTAAGCCTATGACACTGCCAAGCCCTGGCTATTTTCAAGAATTATTTCATTCTCAATTTCTCATAAAAGCTGCCACAAATGTGCCCAGGCTTTAGATTAATAGAAGCTGCCACAAATGTGCCCAGGCTTTAGTTTCATAAAAGCTGCCACAATTGTGCCCAGGCTTTAGAATTATTATTTTGTGTATTTTATTTGGATTTTGATCTGTTTTACTAGCTATTTCTTTCCTAATCTGTCCTAATCAATACATTCGTGCCATAGCCACATTGGCCTTACTTACTCAGATGGAGTTCTGTTTTGCATTTGTGCATTGTTGTCATAGTTTGACATTATTTTTGTAATTTTGCATGTGTGCCGTAGCCACATTGGCCTTACTTATTCAGTTGAAGTTCTGTTTTGCATTCATGCATTTTTGTCATAATTTGACATTATTTTTGTAATTTTGCATTTATTGCCGTTGCCATATTTTGGCATTATATCTTGTAAGCTATTTTATTCAGACATGAATCTGTATTTTTCCATTGCCATACATTGGCTGAATTTATTACATTCAATTTTATTGATATATTTTCCTTCCTATTTGCATTTGTTGCTGTTATAATTCATTAATGAACGAATGGGGTGTAATGTTAGTTTGTCTCCTCGGGGTGCACCCTGGATAACGCTAAATGAGCTAACAACAATCAGCAGTCAGACAAATCAACTGCTTCTCCTGACTATTAAGACATTAACCAGCATCATCTTTAAATAGCCGATACACGATATGAACCCATCAGTACATGATATAAACAGTCCTTTTAAGGACTTACTGACAATAAATCTCAGACCTTCAGTTCGAATTTGCCATTTGAATATAGAAAGCATTAGTTATTCTAAGAGCCAGTACTTATCTAAGATTTTAAAAAGAGAATATTGATCTGGTTGCAATTCAGGAGATGCACTGCAACACTCAAGAGCAATTACAGAAAAGAGGCAGGATACCTGGTTATGACCTACTTGGTGCCACATATCATCAAGCATACGGAGTGGCAACCTATGTAAGGCATGATATAGAAAATGCTACTCTCATCTCCACATCCACAGACAATGAAATTTGCAGTGTGGTTGTGAGAGTGGGCTGCTTGAGTGTATCAAATATTTATAAGCCACCGGCTGTCTCATGGCCAAGCACAGTTGTCCAAATACAACCTCATCCAGCTGTATACTTGGGTGACTTAAACAGCCACCACGAGCTGTGGAAGTATAGAGACTGTGATGCAAATGGTGAGGCTGTGGTAAGGTGGGCAGAAGATGAGCGCCTCACTCTTATTTATGATGCCAAAGACCGATGCACATTCATGTCAGCTGCTTGGAGACGGGAATATAATCCAGACTTATGTTTTGCGTCAACTGATGGCACAGGCCAAACTCTACCAGTCACCCAAAAAGTTCTTGGTGACTTCCCTCACAGCCAACACAGACCAGTTATAATAGAAACAGGAATCCAAATTCCACTAGTAGCATCCATACCTCAACCTAGGTGGAACTTCAGCAGAGCCAACTGGGAACACTTCTCAAGAGATTTGGATAAATGCCTGGGCTGGATTCCACCAATCAGCAAGAATTACAGAAGGTTTATTGGAGCAGTAACAAGTACTGCTAAGAAATACATTCCAAGGGGATACCACAAGGAATATGTTCCAGGCTGGTCTCAAAACAGTGAGGAACTCTATCAGTGCTTTCATGAGACAGGTAGCAAGGAGGTGGCAGATGAACTCCTTCAAAGCCTTAATGATGTAAGACAACAAAAGTGGATAGAAACAGTAGAGAGTCTAGACTTCCAGACCTCAAGCCATCAAGCATGGACATTACTAAGAAAATTGGGTAGTGCAGCACCGATTCAGAGACAAAAAACAGATGTCACCCCAAATGCTGTAGCATCTCATATAGTGGCAACATCTAGAGTACCAAAAGATAAGGAACACTCAATCCAGGTTAAGTATGAACTGAGAAAGATGAAAAATGATGCAGTGGTATGTACCTTTCAACCTTTCATAGCAGAAGAAATTGGATCTGCGCTCAGAGATATAAAGCCTGGTAAAGCACCTGGATTTGATGATATAAATCCAGAATTCTTTATAAATTGTGGAAAATATGCAAAAGCTTGGCTGGCCAGATTTTTCTCAGATGTAATGCAGACTGGTGATGTACCTAAGGAATTGAAGCGATCAAAAATAATAGCAATTCTAAAGCCTGGGAAACCAGCAGACTCACCTAAAAGTTACAGACCTATTGCATTGCTTCCAGTGATTTATAAATTACTAGAACGGCTTATCTACAATAGAATCTGTCAGAGAATCTTTGAGGTGATACCACATGAACAGGCTGGGTTTAGGCCAAAACGTAGCAGCTGTGACCAGGTCCTCTCATTGACAACATTCATTGAAGGCGGATTCCAAGAGAAGTTCAAAACCTCTGCTGTTTTCATTGACTTATCAGCGGCCTATGATACAGTGTGGAGAGAGGGCATGATTTATAAGTTTCTCTGAGTAATTCCATGCAAAGTAACAGCTTGTCTCCAAAATAACATGCTGAACCACAGAACATTTCAAGTCATCATGGGTTCCGACAAGAGCACGCAAAGGAAACTGAAAAATGGCCTGCCCCAAGGATCGGTGCTTGCCCCACTTCTCTTCAGCCTCTACATTGCGGACTTGCCTGAGAATGCATCCAAAAAGTTTGGCTATGCTGATGATTGAGAGTTGGCGATTAGGTGTGGATCATTTGAGGAGGCAGAGGGAGTTCTTACTCATGATCTGAGGAGAATGGGTAGATATTTCCGACAATGGCGCTTGCAGGCAAATGCCAGCAAGACTCAGGTTACTTGCTTTCACCTTAACAACAAACTTGCCAAAAAAGAGTTTAGAATCCAGTTTGAGAATAAGCTGCTTCTTCACAACAGTACTACAAAATATCTAGGCATAACACTTGATAGAACTATTTCTTTCAAACATCATCTATCAAAAACAGCAGAGAAGTTGAAGGCAAGGAATAATATTATACAATAGCTTTGTGGAACAGCTTGAGGAGCTTCAGCTTCAACTCTACGCACAACAGCTCTGAGCCTTGTGTTTCCTACTGCTGAATACTGTGCACCCATCTAGCTAAACAGCCCTCACACCCATAGAATAGATGCCCAACTTAACAATACCATGAGAATGATCACTGGAGCTATCAGATCAACACCTACCGAATGGCTTCCAGTTCTAAGTCACATACCACCTCCAAACCTGCATCGCAAGAATGCCCTCATTGGAGAGTTTGACAAGATTGTTGACAACCAAGACCTGGGAATACATGAGGATATTGAAAACGCAAATAACATTCGTCTGCAATCAAGAAAGCCACCTACAAAAACTGCAATTTCTGCCAAAGAGGAAGGCTTCAACATACCTAGTGCATGGCAGCAAGAATGGGCATCAAAGCATTGAGAACAAATCCCATGGTTTTCTCAAAAACCACCAGGTCTTGGACTACCCCGAAAAAAATGGTCAGCTCTGAACAGAATAAGAACAAAACATGTTAGGTGTGCTGACTTATTGTTTAAATGGGGCAAAATACCATTGCCTTTCTTTGTGGATGTTGTGTCTCCCATAGGTTAAAATTCTTCGTGAATTTCCACATATCAGATTGGTTGTTCCAGTTTTTACCTTCTTCGTGTCATTCATGCTTTTTATTGCAGTGTTATTCCTAATATTATGTTATACCTACATTCTATTATAATTTGAGAACAGTTGAAAATAATTTAAACAATTTTGATCAAAATAATAATAATAATCATTATTATAATACTAGAACGAACTTTGATCTTACTCCTTATATGAGATTTTTCATATACCTGAATTTTCTTGTAATTAAATAGTCTCAAGTTGACAATTGTAATAAATAAAGTAATATTTCATTAAACATTTAACTAAAATCAATTGAAAACAATTTTTAGCTAGGAAAATGAGTCCAAACAAGGCATCTAAATCTAATTGTTTAACTAAAACTCAGGTAGCTACGCGATCTCAGCAATTATTAACAAAAAAATCTCCAACAGCTCTTAAAGTTACTGTGGATGTAGAAGAAAAGGTTGCTAAACTATTGAGTGATCACACCAAATTGAAAACAAAATTAGAAACATCACTAAAAAATTCTGAGGAAGAACGAATAGGGTTAGTGGATCACATAAAATCTCTGGAAGTTATTGTAAAATTGCAGCAGGAAGACCATAAAACGGAAATACTAAATCTCACGAGTCAATGTAGGTCTATGTCAGAGGAAATCGAAATATTAAAATCAAAAATAAACTTGGCTAATGTAAGATCTGAACCTCTGATCAATACAAAAAAAGGAGAACCTAAATCAAATGGGGAAAAAATAAATAGAAATGGTCTAACAAAAACGTATAGTCAGGTTTTGCAAACAGCAACCAAAACTAAAGTAAGGGCAAATAACGATAGGAAAGGTAGAGTACTGCTCTTGACATCCAGTCATGGACGAGACTGTAGTGACCTACTAAATAAAAGATTAAAAAATAAGTATGAAGTTCAGAGCTTTTTCAAACCAAGTGCCCCTATAAACACTATCGTAGAGTCAGCACAGGAACAAACTAAAGATTTTGGAAAAAACGATTTTCTAATAGTACTGGGTGGCTCAAACAATATAAATGAACCTAATCTAAAACATCTTCCTGAAATAAATGAAAAAATTAAAGAGATTGTGCCACTCAGCCAAAAAACTAATGTAATAATAAGTACAATTCCGTATAGGTTTGATAGGCCAGAGCTAAATGAAGCCATTAAGTCAACAAATAAATCAATTCATAATACAATCAACAGCCTAAAAAATAAGAATTCTAAGCAGTTGGGGATTTGTTTTCTAAATGAAAGGCTGAAAAAACAAAACTTCACTAATCATGGTCTACATCTAAATCAATCTGGCAAAGTAATATTTTGTAATAGGCTAGCAGAGCTGATTGTAAGTCGTTTGCAATCTACTGTCAATAATTCTCCTAAACAATCATCTAACGAACCTTTTATAGTAAAGTGGCTCAAAACCGAGAAGGGAATCTAGTTTCAGATGATAAATTCATATCTTCAATTGTATTAAAAGACGTTAATCGATCAAAAAATCAGGATAGCATTAGTGGAAGGAACTCTTGTAGCAATCTGATAGGCTCTCAAGATTCTAAGAGATTAAGTAAATCTACTTCAATATGCAAAAGCAACGATAAAGTAATAAGGGATGATAGGGAAGTACCGGTACTCACTGTGTTCCATCAGAATATTCAATACATTCGTAACAAAATAGATAGAATCGAAGTATTTTTTAAAGAAGAGGCTCCTGATATAGCTATTTTCACAGAGCATGGTTTAAAAGAAGATGAATTGTCACAACTAAATATTCCAAACTATTCATTGAAAACGTCGTATTGCAGGACATCACATCGAAGTGGGGGAGTAGCTATCTTCACTAAAAATGCTAAGAATATGCAAACATTTAATTTAGAATATGTAGAGAAATTTGCTGTGGAAATGGATTTAGAAGTTACTGGTTTGAGAGTGAAAATCGACAATAATTTCGAAGTAGCGGTGTTAGGTATTTACAGGTCACCAAATGGGGAATGGAACAATTTTTGTGAACTATTCAATAGGCTTTTAGAGATTACTACTACTCGTTTTACAAACGTTATTGTAGCGGGAGATTTCAATACAGACTTTGCAACACAGAATAAAATGACAGAAGATTTAAAGGATATTATATGCATGAATAACTTGGAAATAAAAGTTCATGAATATACCAGAGTCACAAGAACATCACAAACAATAATTGATAACATCCTTACTAATATAGATTACTCTAAAACAAGATTAGGCGGCTCGGAACTATCTGATCATGACTATCAAATCTTAGAGGTGGGGTTGCAAGGTCATAAATCAATTAAAAAGAGTAGAGTAATGAAAGAAATTCAACAATGTGAACAGGGGAATATCGATTGTTTAAAGCAGAATCTGCTACAAGAAAACTGGAGTAGGGTTTACAATAGCAATAGTTTAAATGACAAATATGATAGTTTCATTAATATTTTAAGGTTTCATATTACTATGAGTTGTCCAGTTAAAAAAGTCCCTGTAAAGAACAAATTAGACAAGATTGAAGAGTGGATAACTGATGATATCCTTGCAGAAAGAAATAGGGTTAAAGATGCATATGATGAATTCAAACTATCTAGAAATATGTTAAGTGAAGATAATTACAAAGCTTTAAAGAAAAATTATACAAGAGAAGTGAAAAAAGCGAAATGTAAGAAAACAGCTGAAATTTTGAATAATAGTGTGTACTTTAACACAGCAGTGTGGGATGTAATAAACAAAAATAGGCAAGTAGCTCATGTAGATGCTTATACTAGTGTCCCCAGAATAATTCACGAAAATAACAAATATATTGATGATAGTGTAGACATTTGTAATTTCTTTAACAGATATTATCAACTGGTTGCTAAGGATCTTCAAAAATCTCTTAATACAGGTATTAGTGATGCAAACATGAGGAATACTGAGGGGATTCAGAACGAATTAAAATTCCACCCAGTATGCCAAGACGAGTTGTCAAATATCATTGATGGTTTAAATAATAAAAAAACTGTAGGAATGGATGGGGTATCCAGTAAAATTCTGAAAGAATGTAAAGATCAATTGTTAGACCCTTTGATTCATCTGATCAATCATTCATTAGAACAAGGTGTTTTTCCAGATAACTTAAAAGAGGGGAAGATCTTGCCAATCTTCAAAAGTGGTGATAGAGAAAAGGTAGAAAACTATAGGCCCATTAGTATTTTAAATGTAATAAGTAAAATTTTTGAAAGAGTAGTTCTAAATAGGTTACTTCTGCACCTTCAAGAAGCTAACTTTATCTGTGATGAACAGCATGGCTTCCAGAAAGGGAGATCAACAAAAACAGCCATAGTTTCTCTAGTTGAAAAACTAATAGATATAATAGATTCAGGTGATAAAGCTACTGCAATCTTCTTAGATCTGTCAAAGGCATTTGATTGTGTTAATCATAGAACTTCATTGGAAATACTGCAAAATGTAGGTGTAAATGGGGTTGAACTGAAATGGTTTGAATCATATCTTATTGGGAGAAAACAATGTGTAGAACTAACTACAGTAGTTGGTAATAGGATAGTAAAGAATAAATCTAATAAATTAGAGGTGCAAGCTGGAGTGCCTCAGGGGTCAATACTAGGTCCATTGCTTTTTTTGTTATATGTCAACCGTTTACCTAAAGAATTAATTAGTGGTAGAGCCCTCTTATTTGCAGATGATACATCACTCATTTTCAGCAATTCCATTCTAGATAATTTAGAAATAAGTGTCCATATAGGTGTGCAGTCCATTGTCCAATTTTTAAATCAGTTGAAATTAACTATAAATAGTAAAAAATGCCAATACCTTCAATTCAAAAACAAACATAATTTAAATGAAGATAGGGCTATAAACGTGTTTGTAAACGATAATCAATTAGACCAGGAAGAAAAAATTGCATTTCTAGGAGTTATGTTGGATAGACGATTGACCTGGACTCCATACATTGAGAAAATATGTAGTAAAATTTCATCTGGGGTATTTGTCCTGCGACAGCTCGCTAGATTGAATGACAAAAAGTTACTTTTTTCAGCTTACCATGGGCTCTTACTGTCACATATTAGGTATGCTATCTTAGTATGGGGTAATTCATCAAAACAAAATCTTGATAGGGTGTTTAAGATCCAAAAGAAAGCGGTTAGGTGTATAGAAAGAGTAAATAGATTAGATTCATGTAGGCCGTTGTTCAAGAGACTTGGTCTCCTAACTGTACCCTGCTTATATGTGTATGAAGCTACTTTATATGTAAAAACGAATGATATTAACCAAAATCTTGATGTACATGATTATAATACAAGAAGCCGAGGAGATTATCACTTGGTGAGTCACAATAGTAGCTTATTCAAACAAAAACCTAGTTATATTGGTAGGAAATTCTACAACAAGCTACTGCTGTTTTTGAAGAGTCTTGAAAATATAGAAATATTTAAAAAACAATTGAAGAAATATTTAGTTGATAAAGCTTTTTATAGTGTACAAGAGTTCCTTTCACATCAAAATTAAGCCTCACCTCAACTAATTGAAGTAATTATGGTATCTAGTGTATAACATTGTTGATCTGACTTGTCTTATACTCCTTAACTGGAGTCTCCAAGACGTAATCTACAAAAAAAAAAAAAAAAAAAAAAAAAAAAAGATTGTTCTAAGACTCATAAAAGCCATGTATACCATGTTTAATACCATATTTAATAGACTTCCCCTTGAAATAAGAATGTTACCAGAGAAAATCTTCCTCTTGAAATAAGAATGTTACCAGAAAAAAGCTTTAAATCGGCAATTAACAAATGGTTAAGAAAAAAGCCATTTTATAATTTGAATGAATACATGGAGGCTGGCAAAGCTTCAATTCAGAAGTGAAATGCATTCCTCAAGCATCTCTAATATATGTGAATAAAACATTATTTAAAAGTGAAATACAGTGTCAGTTTTAATATTTGATTGTTCATTAAGTATTTCGTCATGGAAAACATCACAGATGAATACATGTATTGTGATATTAGTGATTTCAAAATATGATTTTAGTTTTTGTTCAAACTTGGTGTATTTTAGTGTATGAAATATTTTAGTTTTAGGGAAAATGACACTATTATTTATTTGTTTTAGCTGAGAATCAACAACTTAAACTATGTTATGATTATATTGATGAAGCCTATTGCAATGTTTTATTTTTTAATGACAAATAAAGATTCTTACAGTATTCTTAATTTGCTCTTCGAATTTTGGATAACATGCCACTGCGGAGTGAGCATATTAAATATAACATTGAACTCTTGAAATTTGAAGAGCATAGAATATGCAACCAAGAATATGCAGCTTGTCTGCATTCAAGTGCTGAAGAAGAAGGACATAGTTCGAAACGCGTCCGCCGTGATTTAAAATAAGGTCAGTTCTGCAAAGCAAGTGTATAGATATGAATAGCATAGAATACTTACTGATGTATTATAATGTAAAATCGGTTTCAAAATAAAAATATACTTCCAAATTTTACTTCCCAATTATATAAAAAATTGAGAAGAATTACGTATGTAGATGAATAATAAGATTGAATGGTATCCAGCCAGAAACAGTAGTTAGCAGTCAAGAGGAGAGTAATTTCAATTCAAGCACAACTTAACAGATACACTTTATTACAATTATCATGAAAATATTATTTACATAATTTTATTAAAAGTCATTTAAAAATCAATTCTTTTTTTACAACCATGAACACAGACGAAGGGCTCTTGTCTAGCTATTTTCGAATTAAACATAAATGTGGTATTTTTGATGGTAGCCATAGCAATCTCTTGCTAATTGTTTGTGTTATTCATAATTGTTATTACAGAAAACTTATTAAAATATTATTTTATAAACTATCAATTGTCCAAAATAAAACTACCATCAGAAGAATTGCACCTTACAATGTATTGTAAGCCAATAAAGAATAATTACTGAGCTACTCAACAAACTGGCTTAAAATGTGAAAATGATAGCCATGAACAGTAGTTGCTAAACTATTGCGTGATCACAGCGAATTAAAAACAAAATTAGAATCAACACTAAAAAATCTGAGGAAGAACGGATAGGGTTTGTGAATTTTATAAAATCTCTGGAGGTTATTGTAAAAATGCAGCAGGAAGACCATATAATTGAGATTCTAATTCTCACGAGTCAATTGTAGGTCAGAGGAAATTGAAATATTAAACTAAAAAATAAACGAAACTAATGTAGGATCTGAAAATTATTCAATAGTATTTAGGAATCACAACAACAATAAAAATATTATATTTAGTTGAAACGTTTTATAGTGTACATGAGTTCCTTTCACATGAAAATTGAGCCTTACCACAACTAATTGATACAGTAATTTATGGTAACTATTGCAGAAGGTTGTGATGTGACTTGTCTTGTACACCTCAATAATGGCACAAACTTGAGGCTCCAAGAAGACTTCATTCATAAAATTATACTTTATTCCAGTGTTTAGTATAGCACTGTGGCTACAGTCATGGCAGTCGGGTCTCAATTGGGTTGCCGGCAGATTGGGACATCACTGGTTTTGAACATTTGCACATGCGCTGCTATTTTTATGTCAGTATTTTCTGATTATCACAGAAATGCTGATCTCTCTCATTTGTTTGAATGGACTGAAAGAAGCGGTTTAAAAATAAATGAGAACAAGACTCAGGTTGTAGTTGTAGGTTATTCGCGCCTTTTAAGTAGACTGGACCTTACCAACGGACCTTTCATAAGAATCAATGATCAATGACATGCAACTGTACTACAGAACTCATGTAAAGAATCTTGGACTATCTTTCACAAACACCCTTGACTGGACTGACCATGTTAACTTGACTTGCAATAGAGCAATAGGTGGCATTAATTCACTGAAGAGGATAGGTCATCTAATACCTTTGTCCACTAAGATCATGTTAGTTGAAACGCTTATTTTTCCCTTATTCTACAACTGCGACTTGGTTACCATTGACATGACTGAACAACTTACACAGAGGATGCAGCGTGCTCAAAATTATTGTGTGTGCTACATTTACAATCTGCAACATGACGAACACATAACCCAATACTATGACCAACTGAAGCTCCTTAAGGTTGAGTGATCGATAAAAAAAAATTTTTTAATATTTTTTTTCTTCTCCCAAATCATTAGACAGGTTCTTAGGACATAATGTACAGGATTAAATTTTTTTTATTCTCTCCCATTTGTTCAGAATGGGACTTCAAAAGTGGCTTTTCTGAGGATAATGGTACACACACCACATAAAAACTACTATTAAAAAAATTAAAAAAATATATACACAAGTCTCCTTTTTACTATAGCAAAAAATACGTCAACTTTTTTTCAATAATCTCAAAAAATAAAGATTTAAGTTATTTGCATTTTAAAAACTTTTTTTGTACTAAATGTTTGTTTGATAGACTTCAAATCTATCCGAACTTGTAGCGCTGTTCATGATGAATACATTGAATGCTCAACCTTTTTTATCATCACAATAATAACCATTTGGTGTGTGTACCTTTCAAGAGTGGTTTTACACCTGCTGAGCTCGCTATGCACACTAACAGATGATATACAGCGCCCGCACTTGCAAGAAGGGCAGGAGCGCACTGCTAATCGCAGCCACCTTCCTCGTTCAGCATTCTTGTTTGACTCATAACTCCATCTCGAGAAATGCCAGAGCTGCCTTGTATCTTGTATTGCGTAATGCGTTTAGCTGAATGGACTTCGATTGACGATTGGGGAACTGTTACCCAGCCGGTCAAGCTCTTTGTATTGCAACGCTTCCGTAAATCGTTCATATCTCTGTTACTAATAAAAATATTAGAATGAAATAAATTTCAATGTCTTCCTCATATCATTCTCTACAATTAATGCTATGTCCTTTTATAATTGCCATAATTTGAAAGTTATTCCTGAACAAATCTAAAGAATAATGTATTTACGATTGCATACGTTTTTATTTTCTTCTATAGCCTTTATTTCCAGCGTGTTCTACACAAAACCTTTAGTTCGTTTCCAGATCTTCAAATCGATATATAATAGCTAATACTTCATGGCCTTGAAATGACGACCAACACTTACTAAGAAGTATCACCGTGTCCTTGTTTCTGTTTGCGTAATGTGTAGGCTAGCTACAAGAACTTTGTCAGTGGCAGATCTTTCAGGCTGAAGCCCCCAAAACCTCCAAAAATGTTATTGCTTAGTTGTAAATTGTTTACCAATTTAATCAGTTTGAAGCTCCTAAAATATTCATTAGCAAGAATTACCAAGTTCCACTACCATGTCTTCAATTATTGTATGATATCTGTTAACGTTTTAATAATGTTTAATTTCTTAGTTACATTCACATTGTCTGAAACTAATCAGCACAAAAAGTGTTTTGTGTTGCAAAGCGACTAGCGATGAAGACAATGACAATGTTGACTCTTGGACCAAGTCTCCAAACAAAAATTCTGTGTCCCCATAATTATGCATTTATCACTCTTGCCAGTAGAACTACTTTGTTTTATTAGATGTACGATATACTTGAAAATAAATCCTTCTCACATTTTAATCTGCCTTTTATCAAATCGCATAAGGAAATTAATAAACAAAACATCCTGAGAAAACGTTTTCTATTTAAAAAATAACTATGGTACCATCTGTTTTGATTGCTTCATTATATGAAAGTCCTTTCACAAAATTTTCCTCTGTTCAGCCATCCCCAAAATAAAATCCTAGATCCGCCAATGCTTTGTCAAGCCTAGCTTTTCTATTTTTTATCCGTTTCTAAGAAAATTTGTTTTTATCAGTTTAATTTTATAATATAATAGTATAGCAAACATGAAAATATAATGTAAACACGTTTATCTTTTGTTGGTTATATTACAAATTTATTCAGTTTTAGCAGTCACTTGCTGTGCTCTCTTTAGGTCATGACTCACTAGTAGGTGTCCAAATGCACAATTTTCTTCATAGTTGATAATATATTGGTATTTAGGCGTTCAATTGATACATATACACAAATGATATACACACTGATACCCAAAACATTTATTCTGAAGCTGAAGTCTGCAAGTCGTCAAAATAACATCTATTAAAACACTATAACTTAAAATCAATAGTTCTTATTGACCTTAAAAATGAATCTATTTTCTAAGTTGTCTATTTTTAGTTCTTGAATGTTTCGATTTTGGTCTCTGATATATTTTTTAATACTAATATTGGAATAGACTTTCCTGATGGTTTCGATCAACCAGTTTTTATGGCTATCTTCTCTACCAATAGAAAAATGAGGAGATTCCACAAAAACGTTCATACTTGAGCAATGAATGAGGAATTTGTTACTATAATAGCTGAGGCTGCTTTGTAGTTTCGGCTTTGAAGATATTTTGAAAATTGTTTCACAAATTTTGCAAATCTGATTCACATCTGATAAGGGCAGTACTAAATGAGTTTTACTAAACTAGTACTAGAACTCCACGAGTTTTTATCGATACAAAATTAACTGTTTGGGGTGACAGCTGCTAAACATTCTTTGCATTTGATTTGGAAAATTGGATCCATTGGTTCAGTAGACTATTCCTCTTCATAACCTAAATGATTTTGATTTTTCATTTAAAAATTTGTAAAGAAAGCAGTTGTGGGCTATGCCTGTTGTATCTTTACTTGATTGTGTTATGTGTTATAAATAAATGCATAAATGAATAATTTTCCAACGAAACCTTCGAGGAATTATAAGATATCATGGGTGACAAATACTACTCCATATTTCTTCACAATTCTTCTATATAAGAATTAAGAAGAAGTTCCGCATTTCTTCTAAAGAAGAGAAGAGGAACGAATGGAAATGATAAAAAACAGTGGGGAATTGGAAAAGAGATGACAATAGAAATTTGTAGGAGAGATGAGAATAAAAAAGTCTAAAAAGGGTGAAAATGAGGATAAATTAAAAGTAGAAGAAAATGAAAGAGATTTTTCAAAGTTGTTGACAAGTGAGGAAATTATTCTGCAGGTTATCAATACATAGCTGAGGACTACTATGGCAGAAAAAGCAGACTTGTTTTATTAGCACTATTCCACATTCACTTAGATAATCACTCTAGAGCCTAGATCCTGGATCCTCAAAAAATTGTTAGGAGATTTTGGCTGAATCACTTAACATGTAGTTTTAGAGGTAATTTGTCAAAAATTTTCTCTTGGAGTTCCCCGAACCCCCGTTCTGAAATAAATAGCCATGTATATTGCTTCAATTCATCGCAAGAAGTCTACTACTCCAAATTACAAACTAATATTGTAATTATTGCACCGAGATACTGACCTTGTAGTTATGCCACTGGTGTGTGTGATGTAACGATAAGAGGTTATTGAAATTTTCATTTGAAATATCATATCATTATAGGCAATAGGTGAACAATTAAATTTGCAAAGTTGGTTTCATTTCAATTGCAAATACTATTTAATTCACGTTTTTATGCCTCATTTTCAAACACCCATCTTCTCTACCAACAGAAAAATGAGGAGATTCAACAAAAACGTTCATACTCGAGAACGGATGAGGAGTTTGTCACTATAATATCTGAGGCTGCTTTGAAGTTTCGGCTTTAAAGATATTTTGAAAATTGTTTCTCAAATTTTGCAAATACGATTCACATCTGATTGTTCAGAATGGGGCTTCAAAAAAGGCTTTTTTAGGCAAATGGTAAATACATTACACAGTCATCAGACCTAACCCTTGATTAAATTCGTGTAGTCTATTTTTACATGTCTGATTTTCACAAAAGGTCACTATGTATCACATCAAAAAGGCTGTAGTTTCTATTTGCGAGACAGTTAGCTGCACAAAAAATTGGATTTTAGATGGGTGATGAATGAGTTTATTAATTAAATTTGTTGATAATTTACTTAGTAATCACTACTTATTATACTTTATTGAAATATTAGAAATTAATGAAATATCAATGATATCTTTATTCATATGAATAAGGCTCAACGAGATAAATTACCATATGTTAGGGCTATCAATGGATGTGATTCCAATTGCGTAATTAAGATGGATCTCAATTAAAAAATCATATGTTGCTATAGAAGAAGGCTTGGTTGCCTTTCTTATAACTATTCTTTGAATGCAACACTATTTTTTATGTATAATAAATGTTTATATATATTCAATTTTTTGATGGTTTTACACATACACGTGCATTACTAGAGTAACATTCTTGCCAAATTTCAAATAAATCGGTTGAGGCGTAAATATGTTACAAACACAAACCCAAACGGTCGACTCGATACAGAGACCTCTCTTCGTTCGGTCAATTATTGTGATTGCATAATATCATAATTATTTTTCCAAAGCAGAAGGAACGAATGTGTGTGTGCCTGTCTGTGTTTCAAGTACAGTATCAATAATGTAGACGTCTATGTTGACTAATGTTGACAATACGGACATAATTGCGATTACTTACTTCCGTATTGCAGATTAGAGTATTTATTTTTCCCAAGAATGGTGGAATGAATACTCTTTCTTACACACTCCCTCATGCTCTTTCTCTCTCTTATCAGACCTAGCAATATCTTATCTTTGATGAATAAACCTATCAATCTATCATTCATTTTCACTCCCTCTCATTCAGTGTGTATGTATGCTTTTTATATTTTTGTGCACTAGTGAAAGATGACGTGATTTTTACTCTACAGAATTCTCATTTCCAGTCTGCTAATTTAGTTGACTAACAATAAATTTACTATGCTATTTCCATTTTTCTGTTTGACCGAGCGAACCGAGGTCTCAGTTTTAGCTCGAGCATTTGGCATTTGGTTTGATTGATTGTTATGTTTTTTTGAGCAATGTGTGTACAGGGTTTTTCCATTGTTGACCCCCATTTTTTGATGGGGGCCCCAATTCATCCCTCATTATTGGTGTGTCCTGATCGAACCGGAATGATTTAAATGAAAGTTTACTTGATTTTAATGTTTACTTCACCCGAGAACAAAATCAAAAAATCTTGAAGGGGGTCAAAAAATTTAAAATGTTAAATATTGAGATTTTTGAAAAATTCTTTTCAATGTACAATAGAGCTTTTCAAGTGGAATAAGATTTGATAGGAGAAAGTTTTGAACAATTGGCTTCTTGGGGATGGTGGTGGCTGAATATCAGAAAATGATGCTTCTGAAAATCAACTTTTTCAATCAAATTTTGAAAATCAAATGAATCGAAAACATTTTTGAGATTTTATCTTTTTATTACAGAGTTCAATACAATGTTTTGATGAGTGTAAAGTTGAAACTATTTTCAGTTTTCATATAGGGAGAGTTTTTGCTTATTGTTACAATATCAAAATGAAACCCTATTGGTATAGTACTCATAATTCAGGCTTATTTGCTGAATTATAGAAGACCAATAACGATCAGCTATCATATCGGAGCGATGTGCAGTTTCTGCACTGAAAGTAGAAAAATCCCCTTGTTTGTACAACAAATTTTAGAAAAATCTGTTAGTCTGAGAAAAAAAATATATATAATGTACAAAAAATATACTTTTACTGCCACATTTCTCAGCATCGCGGTGAAATTCGAACATTTTTCAAATATAAATCATAAATTTGAAGTAGTTACAAAAGGGGGACTTTGGCGCATCCTTGACCTTTGACCTTTGACCTTGACCTTGACCCTGACCTTTGACCCTAACCTTTGACCCTTGACCCTGACCTTTGACCTTTGACCCTGACCTTTGACCCTGACCTTTGACCTTTGACCTTGACCCCGGACCGGAAGTGACGTAGCAGACCGGAAGTCAAACCAGAAGTGGCCCCCCCTCACCCTAAAAGTGGTCCCCCTCGCCCTAAAAGTGGCCCCCCTCACCCTAAAAGTGGCCCCCCTCACCCTAAAAGTGCCCCCCCTCACCCTAAAAGTGGCCCCCCTCAACCTAAAAGTGGCCCCCCTCACCCTAAAAGTGGCCCCCCTCACCCTAAAAGTGGCCCCCCTCACCCTGAAAGTGACCCCCCTCACCCTAAAAGTGGCCCCCCTCACCCTAAAAGTGACCCCCCTCACCCTAAAAGTGACCCCCCTCACCCTAAAAGTGACCCCCCTCACCCTAAAAGTGACCCCCCTCATCCTAAAAGTGACCCCCCTCACCCTAAAAGTGACCCCCCTCACCCTAAAAGTGACCCCCCTCGCCCTAAAAGTGACCCTTTCAGGTACCTGCTTCTAGAGTTATCAATGGCCTTGACATTCTGGCGCAATTCCAATGCAGGAAAAAACATGTCTGTGTATAATTGCGCAACATTACGTAATCACTGACTTGGATATTTCTAGCACCATTTTCAATGCCTAGTGGATAGACATCTACTATATATATTATGTATACATTTAATATTTATCAGTATGGAGAAGGCTACAATAGCAAGAGAGTTGCACAGGTCAGCTCGTCGGAATTTCCCAACACGTATGGTAACTGTGAAAGGTCTAGATGATCTCTATCAGGCTGATCTTGTTGAGATGATACCATATGCACGTCAGAACAAAGGTTACAGGTACATTATTACAATTATCAATTGTCTCAGCAAGTATGCTTATGCTATTCCAATAAAGAACAAGTCGGCTGATGCAGTTGTCAAGGCAATGCATCCTATGTTTGAGCAGAATCCAATGAACCATTTGCAAACTGATGATGGTAAAGAGTGGTTCAATTCAAAGTTTCAACAGCTTGTGAAACACTATGACATCAATCACTATTCAACATATTCAGATAAGAAGGCCTCAATAGTGGAACGTTTCAACAGAACACTTAAACATTTAATGTGGATCAAATTCACTGAACGTGGAACCTATCGCTGGACAGATATTCTAACCTCACTTGTCAAAGAGTATAATGGAAGAATCCATAGGACAATAGGTATGCGACCGGTTGATGTTACAAAAGAGCATGAGACATTGCTGCTTTCCAGACTAGGTGAGCAACGTCATGAGTATCAGCAGAGCTTGTTGGACAAATCTGAGAACAGGTTCTATCCAGGTGTTCACCAAAAAATCAATCCAGGTGATAAGGTGCGCATATGCAAGTATAAAATGACATTTGACAAGGGTTACCTACCCAATTGGACAAATGAACTGTTCACTGTCACACGTGTGAGACCTACTGTACCTGTAACATACGAGTTGGAAGATTGCAGAGGACAGCGTGTCCAAGGAGGATTCTATGCAGAAGAGATTGTGAAAACCAAAGTACCTAGTGTTTTTGAAATTGCCAGAGTGCTGAAGAGGAAAGGTAATAAACTGTTGGTGCGCTGGAAAGGATACGATCGCAGTCACGACTCTTGGATTGATAGAGCAGATTTGGTGTGATGAAGCAGGTTGTGCAAAGGAGTCACAGGTTCAATATAATTGACTTTGATCAAGTGGTGAGAGGCTGTGGTCTGGCCGACCCAGAAATGAATGCAAAGAAACGTCATGGACCTTTGTTCCCCAACCATATGCGCTGCATTATATGTGGACCATCAGGCTGTGGAAAAACCAATTTACTGTTCAACATGCTTTTCGATTGTGAAGGAATCTCATTTTCAAATATCTATCTCTACTCAAAAACTGCATTTCAACCAAAGTATCAGCTACTGCACACCATTATGGAAGACCTTGGACCTAAACTGAGCTACACTGAGTGTGACAGCTGTGGAGAGATACCTGCACCACATGAGTTGCCCACCAATTCGATAATAATTTTCGATGATGTGATTTGCGAGCAACAGGAGGCCATCAGACGTTACTTTACCACTGGTCGACACAGTAATGTTGATGCATTTTATCTGGCACAGACTTATAATCGTATACCGAAACAGTTGATACGTGACAATGCCAATTTTCTAATCATGTTTAAACAAGATGAACTGAATATGAAACATTTGTACAGGGATCATGTGGGATCTGACATGACCTTTGATGAATTCAGAAGAATGTGCAATGACATATGGTCATCATCCATGCATGCATTCCTTGTAATTGATCAGTCCTCAGACAAGAATAGAGGGCGCTACAGGAAAGGACTTGATACATTTTTAGTTGAAGCACAACAGTGATTATGCTCAGTCTAGCACTGAATGGCGAGTGAGACGGACAAATAGATGAAGAGTATGTATCAGAAGAAGAAGCAAACTGTGGAGGAGATTGCACCAATCATCATGGAGATTGCCAAGCTGAAGCGTAACATCAAGCGGAAGCATAGAGAGCTGACACTGGGCAGGGAATTGACAGAGGAGCAGAATGCGAAGCATTTCAAGCCAATCAGTGATCCGCTTATCACTATTGTTGAAGCACTCAAATCTTCTCAACCACCAGCTCAACAACAACAAGAACAACAGTCAGTTCCAATGACTACACCATTATTGGATGCACCCCGTATATTGCCTACACCACCAACAACACCAGCCAGCAGCAGCACTCCCTATCCAGGAAGGATAAGGCATAGACTGCAACCACTGCCAGATATTAGAGAAGAAGAGTCACCAATCTATGAAGCATATGGAACAGGTGAAGATGCAAGTCCAGCTGCAAGTACTTCGAGTGTTGCACGACAATTGTGGAAGCATCAGGACATGAGTGATGATGATGATGATGATAATGATGATGATGATGAGGAAAACCTTAGTGTTGAGAAATTGCTTGATACTAGCAGTCATGTGGCACAACAAGCCTTGGCCCAATCTGATCTGGCTTCAAAACCAGTGGGAGAGTACATTATGCGATCAGTGCGCAAGGACTACAACTCTGATGATGCATTTGGACCAAAAGTGATAAACAACTCATACTATCTAGGCAGTAAGATGCTTACCTTTGGACCTAAAGGTAACAAAATTGTGCTGTCTAATCCTGCAGATGGTAGAATTGAAAAGACTTTTAGAGCTACACCAGGCCTTTGTGAGTTGATTTTCATGAAAATGCCCGACAAAGGAAAATTGGAAGGGGACGACTTGAACGCCTATAAATTACTTCTGGACTTTACCAATGTCTACAGAGAAAACTACAGTCCAGATGGCAGAATTGCAAACTATAACAATATCAAGTACAAGAGGACAATCAGGGATCTGATAAGAGGAGAAGCAGTCAGTGGAAAAGGAGCCAAAGTTGCTGGAAGAGGACTGGTAGCACCTTTCAATATGGTGGCAAGTGATGGCAACAGGATTGAATATGTCTACTACAATGACCCCAACGAACTTGTGGACAGACTGAAGCTGCTGGATCAGTCTAAAGCAGTTGGCAACACTGGACATGAGAATGAAATCAACTCAATCTTGGAAGAGCTGGAGGAAGGTGGTTACATAGTTGGTAAGTGTGCATACTAGTTGCACACTATATAAGGCAACAACGTTGCAACAAGAGACAGTAAGTCTCTCAAGTGAAAGAGTAAACATGAATTCTTTGGGAAACATCAATGCCCGCCATAGGCGTATGATCAATTTGGCAAATCCACGCAGCAATCATGATGCTGTGAATCTGATTACATGTAGAGATATGATGTCATTTCATTTGCCAAAGAGAAGAGATGTGGATACATTGCAAGTAATGACAAGCCTTAAGAATTCAATACTGACAGATATGCAAGAACCAATTCAAGCTACAGATGGAGTTAACAAACAGTATTAGGAGAGAAGGTTGGATGAGCATTCAAAGGCTGTGGTTGAAAAGTGTCTCACTGTCATGTTGGATGTTACTACGTCAAGAGAAAACCTCAATTTGAGTAAAGAACAACTGAGGGATAAAATGTTAAAGCTTATGGGAATCTCCAAGCCGTCTAAGGGTATAAAATGAGATGACAAGGCTGCTGATCGACATAAGATGGCTGTATGCAGAGGAAAACGGAGGTACCGAGGAAAAGGAGTACTTTCTGCAATCACAAATGCAGCGGGTACAATAGTCAACAAAGCAATAGACGTACTGCCCGTAGAACTTCATCTTCCTGGCTACCAGTACTGTGGACCAGGTACAAAGCTTGAAAAACGATTAGCAAGAGGTGATCCAGGTGTCAACAAACTTGACCAAGCCTGCAAGCAGCACGACATTGCCTACTCAAGGAATAGTGATACAAGGAGCAGAGCAGCAGCAGACAGAGATTTGGCTGAACGAGCTTGGAGTGTGGCAACATCTTCAGATGCTGGATTGGCAGAGAGAGCTGCAGCATTAGCAGTAACCAACATCATGAAGGCCAAGGCAAAGTTTGGAGGAGGAGCTAAACAACAAAGGAAGGGGAGAGCTGCACAGAGGAGGAGAACAGCAGCAGCAACCAAGGGTCAAGGCCTGTACCTGAGGCGTCAGAAGACGGGAAACGGGGTGCGTCGCCGTCAATGTGGCGGCAGAAGATGATTGTAGCTCTACCTGACCGAGCACTAACAGATGCCGACCTCTACAAGTATGCCTGCCGTCTCAAGCTGAAGAAATTTCGAGGAGTATTCATGCGAGATGCTCTACCAGCTAATGGACCACTGGATCAAGAGTGTGGCATCATCAACCTGGACCAAAGTGATGGAGCTGGCACACATTGGGTGTGCTATGTGAAGAAGAAGGATGGCATCATTCACTACTTTGATGGCTTTGGCAACCTGAGACCACCACAGGAGTTTATCGACTACATGCACAGAGGATCGAGTCCAGCAACAAGGATCGAGTACAACTATGATCAGAAGCAAGAGGATCTCTACTCTCATATATGCGGACATTTATGTTTAAAATTTTTGCTTGATGAAAATAAATAACAATGTACAACACTTGTCTTTTCCTTTCTCCCATCCACATAGTATAAAGGTTCTAGTCTATACTCTTATCAAGTCATTGTGTAATAGTACACTGAGCAGTCAAGACCATGATGCTATGCTTTGGAGGTAAAACCTCAATATTGAAGAGTGAATTTTTCCCGCCACTTGATACAAGCAATGGCGAATGGGAAGTTGGACTCATCAGCTTTACAAGCTGCAACTCTATACCAAATGTTGAGAATCGTTACAATAATGCAATACATTTTCTGGCTCCAAAAGTGGACCAGAAGGCAGTAGTCAAGCCAGAGGAGGAGGAGGAGGAGGATTATGCAATGACTCATGAGGAAGTTACAGGTAAAGTGTTTGCTCAGCATTTGTTTAGTGATACCGCCCACCAAAGTATTCAAAGGAAAACCAGATCTGCCCCAGTAATGGTTTGGCAAAAAGTATTATTGCCAGAAGGTAGTTTTGAATTTCAAACAATTGCCAACCTGCTTGAGGCAAGGATGAAGAAGCATGGAGTCAAGTTTCAGATGGCTGTGGACCCCTCTACCTTGAAATGTTTAGTATTATGCGATGCCAAGATAGACTTTAGACAACCTGATTCAATAGGAAAGCTGCTGGGATTCAACCAAGTTGTGGATGCTAACATTGAGACTAGAGGTAGTAATACAGTGCAAATCAGTCGTCCCAATGTGCTGCGTATAAAGTGTAACATTGTGAGTGGATCCTACTCAAATGGAGTCAAGGATCATGTGATCTATGAGTTTTACCCAGATGTTGATCCAGGGTATAAAATGAATGTGACTGTACAGAATGTCATCTATTTACCAGTGGACACCAAGCAGATTGGTAACATTACGTTGGAGATTGTTGATGAGAACGGACGTCTGGTGAACTTTAGAGAGGAGCCAATAAACATTGCCTTACATTTGCGACAACAACCCAAGTGATGGTGCTATTATTTGGCAAGTGGAATCATGGATTGGATGTGGAAGCAGCAATGTCCCCCACGGGGGTAGAACAAGAGTCTATTAATAGGGCGCTATTTGTGAAAGATGTCATTCAACCATTGGACTCTGTGGAGTTAACATCAAGCAGCATCAAATATCTGCAGAAGAAAGGTTATCAAGTTAGAAGAGGAGGAAGACGACAACAACACTGAAAAATGGGAGTATTGGATGTGACAGTACATGGTCCTTCAGCAGACAATAGCATCATTGGCTATGAATATCATTCTCATGCACCATATACTACAGGCTTTGGTGCCAATGATGAGATTCGGATATCAATTCAGCAGCAGGACATCTATACACTGCCATCAGAGAGCTATCTGCACATGGAGTACAAGGTGACCAATGCCTTAAATACAACCTTGGTAGGCTCACCTTGTGTCTCTGGATTCTTTGGCCACCTGTTTTCCGAGATACGCTATGAGATCAATGGAGTTGTAGTGGACAGCATACGTAGCCCCGGAATCACCAGCCTGATGAAGAATTCCATGACCTTTGAACGAGAAGAACAACACAAGATGGATGGAGCTGGCTACAGGTATGATGCCAAGGCAGGGTTTGGCACATTTGATTCTGATGGTACCAACACAACCATCATGAATGTGCCACTTAGATATCTGCTGGGATTTGCCGAGGACTATAGACAGATTATGCTGAATGTGAAACAGGAGCTGGTGCTGAGACGCAGTGCTGACACTTTAGACTGTTTGAATGCAGCAGGCAAGGTCACAATTGAGAAACTGGTGTGGAGGATGCCCTATGTAGAGGTGTCTGATGAGGAAAAAATGCGTCTGCTGAGACTGGTGCAAAAGAACACGCCCATCTCAATGCCATTCCGACATTGGGAACTGTACGAGTACCCATCTTTGCCACAGACCACAAAACATACGTGGACTGTCAAATCAACTACTCAGCTGGAGAAGCCAAGATACATTGTGATTGGACTGCAGACTGGAAGAAGAGGAGCAGCTACTGTGAATAGCTCATACTTTGACATGTGCAAAATGAAAGACGTTCGAGTGTTCTTGAACAACAAGTACTATCCGTATGAAAGCATCAATGGTGATGATAACCAAGTGTATAATATGTATGCAGCTTTTAATGGAGTCTACAATCATGATGATGCTCGAGCAAGCAACCCACTTTTTGAGAAACAAGCTGTGCGGGATGGTAAGATGTTACTGTTTCCCATTGACTGTTCACGTCAAAATGAATCGCTCAAGATGGGAAGCATTGACATCAGAGTTGAGTTTGAAGCAAGTGAGAACATTCCAGGAAATACACATGCCTATTGTCTGCTGATACATGAAGTGGTTAAGGAGTATCAGCCAATGACTGGTCTTGTTCAATCGGTCTAGAGAGAGAGAGGGAGATAGCAGTGGAGGATATAAAGGTGGTCGACAAGCATCAGGATGGTCATAGTTGCATGAAGCATTGAGTGAAGCATACATCATGTCCAGGAGACTTCTACGCTTTTTGGAGGAGGAAGAGGAGGAGGGGGAGTTGCCACCCAGCGATGGAGAGGATGTTGTGGGCTGCTGCCTAGGCTACTACACTCAACACGAGAAATCATTGATGAAGGATGCTTCTACAAGTACAACCGACCTCAACCAGGCTTCCACTGATGATGATGACAATGATGGCATCATGCCAAGCAGGGCTACAGAACTTTTTGGACCACTACCAATCTACCTGATGGACTTTCAAGGCTTTGAGGGATTGAATAACCAGTTTATTGTCAAGGAGATGGCAATATTGGAACGTGACGATGAGCATCATGTGTTGACACACCACTATTTTTTCAAGTCACCATACCCAGACATTTTGCTAAAAACAAGCATATTGGTTGATAACAATCAATTACAAAGAGCTAAACATGGACTGAGATGGTCGGGCAATGGAGCCGGCCAAACACATCTCTCATATTCGACCTTGAAGCAAATTGTATGTGACACAGTTGGAAGATGGCTGCACGAGAACAGTGACTCGGGACGACCAATCAAGATCTTGGTCTACGGATATGAGAAGATTTCCCTGCTGGAAACGCTACTGCATCTGGACAACAAGGAGAATGTGGAGTATGTGGACCTGAGTTCGCCCTACCTCTTTCATGAGACGCCCAACTTGGAGGTGCTGATGAAGACTACTACAGTCTACTGCCCAGAACATTACCTGCTCGACTTCTTGGAGACTGTGAAGATGAAGCTGGCTGGTGACAATGGAAGAAGAGGACGCTTAGATGTACCGTCATTTTGTGCACTCAATGTAGTAAACATCCTGCACAATTGGATTATGCAGGCATTACAAAAAGATAGACATTTTTGTCGAAGTTTGTTTTTATCAATAAAGAATGAAATGTGAATATTGCATCATCATTTACTCCTCCACCACCTGCTCTCCTAGTATATAAGAAGTAGCTGAGTCTCGCTGAGCATCATTCAGTCTACAACAATGGCCAGTATCACTACACTGCCGTTCAAGGTAGCAGTCATATTTGACAATTGTAGAACTCCATTGACATCAGTATACAAGTTGAAGTATAGCTTGGTAGCCATAATGGACTTGTGTTCAGTGCCTGGATGGAGGAGCAAGGATGTTAAGCTGGAGATTGATTTCAACAACAGTGATGAGACTTGGTGGTGTGACTTTGAGTGTGGTGACCAGAGTCTATCTTTGATTGGCAGAAGAAGGATTACATTTGCTGGCTTTGACTACAATGCTATGGATGGACGTGTCAGATGCATTAGGATTGAGGATGGTCAATCAGGCGATCCTGCTCTACTGGTATCAATTTGTAAAGCTGAGCAACATCCTAGATTATGGCCACCAGGCGATGTGACTGATGGCGTGGGCTGTGTAAAGGAATCTCTTAATAGGTCGGCAGAGACCTATGGTGTTACCAGAGACTTTGAAAGGGGCAATATTGTAGCCAATTTCTATGTATTGTTTCATACTTGCGATTGTTTATGTTAATAAACAATGTATTGTAAAGTATACTTTTCTTTTCAACCTATTTCCATGAAGCAACAGTGCAGCTGTGTATGCACTAGGTGAACACTTGGTGTACACTTTCAAGCCTAAGTGAGAGCTAGGTGAACACTTGGTGTACACTTTTAAGCCTAAGTGAGCACTAGGTGAACACTTGGTGAACACTGGTGATTACTAGGTGAGCACTAGGTGAACACTAGGTGAGCACGTGATGAACACTTTTAGGCATAAGTGGACACTTGGTGTGACTACTGATACTAGGATAGGGGAGAATGAATAACAAATCAGTTGCAGATGTCACATTTTTATTTCACAATACATAGAGAGAGATTCATTATTCTTTTATCAATTGGATTCTATGGGTTTTCCCATCAGGATGGCACATAAATTTATATGATTTCATGTCAATGGTTCCACCAGCAGGGACGAATTTGGAGGTTATCCTGCTGTACGACTCTGGTAGTATAACCCGCATGTGTGTGTTCTTGGAATCCAGTGTGACAGCTACCTTCTCACTGTATTTTGTAGTGACTCTCTCTGCGCTCACCATTTGGTATGGGAACCCTGGCTGGAGATCTTTCATGGATATGTGGTCTAGTGGCTTTTGGGCTGCAATTGTGTTGTAGATGGCATCAGCGGCAGCATTAGTGGATGACATCTGTAATTGGAAATCAACAGGTATTAGCATAATCTTGCAGTCAGCATTGTGAAACAATGGGTCAGCCATTTTGATGTTAGATTCCATGCAGTAGACCACATATTATTGGATGAGATCATGGTCAGCCATTTGAGGTTAGATTTCATGCAATAGTATTGGATGATATCATGGTTAGCCATTTGAGGTTAGATTTCATGCAATAGCTATGGAATATTTGGAGGGAAGGTTTATACACTACAGCAATTAAGGGATATTCATTAGTAAAGAAACAAGTACTTACTGTTATTGATTTGAGTCTTTAGCTGGATTCACTGTAGGAGCTAGCAGTCGTTTGCTGAGATACAATGAATCTACCAGCCAGATGTCCACCATATATATACTCGGTAACCGGATCTCCCCCACCCCCAACTTTTGGGAGAGTGGAGAAACCGTTTTAAGGATGAGGGGGCCACTTTTAGGGTAAGGGGGGTCACTTTTAGGGTGAGGGGGGTCACTTTTAGGATATGGGGGGTCACTTTTAGGGTGAGAGGGGTCACTTTTAGGGTGAGGGGGGTCACTTTTAGGGTGTGGGGGGTCACTTTTAGGGTGAGGGGGGCCACTTTTAGGGTGAGGGGGGTCACTTTTAGGGTGAGGGGGGCCACTTTTAGGGTGAGGGGGCCACTTTTAGGTCATGATGGGCCACTTTTAGGGTGAGGGGGGCCACTTTTAGGGTGAGGGGGGGCTTTTTTAGGGTGAGGGGGGCCACTTTTAGGGTGAGGGGGGGCCACTTCCGGTTTGACTTCCGGTCTGCTACGTCACTTCCGGTCTGCTACGTCACTTCCGGTTCGGGGTCAAGGTCAAAGGTCAAAGGTCAGGGTCAAAGGTCAGGGTCAAAGGTCAAAGGTCAGGGTCAAAGGTTAGGGTCAAAGGTCAGGGTCAAGGTCAAGGTCAAAGGTCAAAGGTCAAGGATGCGCCAAAGTCCCCCTTTTGTAACTACTATTTGATGATAAGAGAAAATTCCAGGATGAGCGCAGCTGTGTTTGTATTTAAAAATGAACAAGTTAATCTGGAAAATCCTCCTTTATCTAACATTACAATGCATTATTACTACCCTCCTAATTTTTAATTATTTTTATATAGCTGCACACGTCATAGCTCAGGGATAGCGAGGGACTCTGGACAGTACTAAAAAAATAAGGATTATGATAGTTCAGGGTAAATCAGAAAATTTCAGACCATCCTCAGGGGGATATTACACAATCGTTTATTTCATCAAATTATTTGATCAAATATAGCCTCAAAATTCAGTTATTTCTTAATTTTTTGTTGAAAAATGTAATGGCGAACTATTAAAATTACATAGAACTGATTACTTTCATTGAATAAAACAGAAATTGTTCCTTAAATATTGCTAAACAATAAATAAATAGATAAAAGATGAGAACGATCTGTGATAAAGATCCAATAAAGATTGTGTTTTGACCCAAAGAAAGTTAAAATAATCCGTACAAGACCAACAGTTTGTTATAATATAAAGAACTAGGCAGGCTTGCCATGAAAACAGTGGTCATCATTTCCTAGTTGTGTAGAAGCGCCGAAAGAAGTTGTATTTGTATTGGGTGGAGTGGTGAGTGGGAAAGAGTACGTTGAAGAGAGGGGTCTAGAGTCTAGAGAATGATTGAGTGGGGGGTTGGTGACGTATTGGTGAGGGGGGTAGTCTACTCACACACATGCATTCCGTTACAACATCGATACAGTGCCCGACATCTAGTGGCAGGTACTCGACAACACTGGTCGTCGCTCAACCTCAAGCTGCATAGAGTAGGTGCCTTCATGCACCCTTGCTCCTTTTTAAAATCTTAAAATCAGGTTCTCCCAGTTACTTGGCGGCAGGGTTTTGCTATTTGAGTGATGTTGGCAGGGACAGTGATGTTGGCAGCATTTTTATTATTTAAGTTTTTGAGTTTTCATTATTTAAGTTATTTCTCCTCAAGAAAGTTTCTTGTATTTTCTAGATTTCCTTTTTCGATATTTTTCATTTTCATTTCTTATTATTTTCAAGATTATTTTCTATTTATTTTTTCACTAGAGGCTTGTCTGTTTCATTTTTTATGCTTTGGCAACCTGTATTTACTACTTTTTTTCCCTTACAATTTTTTTATTTTAATTTTGGTTTCAAGTTAGTGTTGTATGGGAGGGTTAAGTGAGAGAGAGGGCCGGTTGCGCCCTAACTTCGCCCTCCCAGGATAAAATAAAGGCAGCCATTCTATTATATTCTATACCGTACTTATTACATTCATTCGCGCTTTCCTAGAATATAGAGATCATTATTTCTATGAAGCCTCATGCACAATTGGAAAAGAACCATTGAACACTCTTTTTTCTTTTAAATTCAACATTTGAAACCCCCAAGAGAGAATGAAGTCTTTTTTTCAAGGCTTTTATGCTTTACCATACTGAAAATTCATGCATGTTAGTGAATGATAGAGATAACTCGTAATTCACATTATTGTATTTTTCAACTGCCAAAACTTTGTTCTCAACAGCGCACTGTACTAATTCGAATTTTCCAACAATTTTTTGTGACATCTACACACCCTAAGAAGCAATAAACTATTGGAATTTTTGGGGGTCACAATATACTCACAAGAAAATTTTAATAAAAAAAAAATTATGTGAAAATTTATATTTGTATTTGAAAAATTCATGATTTGCAAACATATGAGGAGCTCCAAACCATAAGACAATGTAAGCCAAGTGAATATAGCATTTCCAAAATACTACTGCCTCCAAACACACTGCAAATGCAAACTTATTATTCATAATATGTTTATCAGGGAACAGGTAAGGCGCAATAAAGTGAGGAAACCACTTTCCCGAAGTTAGCTTTACGGGAGTGAGTATACATCCATCAGTTGAGAAAGAGGAGATTTGATGCAGGCGCAATGTTCAAAGTGAATAAGTCATCTATCTGCCGGCTACCCAATGGAAACCCGGCAGCCGTGACTGTAGCCACTGCGTTATTCTAGAGCCTCAAACCTACTCACAGAGGAGAGGACAGAGCTGTCAATCTCATAATCAAGTTTTTGATGTTGTTGAGGTCAATTAACTGAAGTTTAACTGTCAATATTTTATATGTATCAATATTGCGAACCCTGGAGGTCCACTCTGTCGAGAGGAGAAGTAATAAGAATAGATCCAGTCTGTCGCTGCATGCACCCGTCAGACTGGAACTACTCAGGAATGTGGACCACTCTGTCATCAGCATAAAATGAAAATCGACTCGCTCTGTCGTCAGCGTAAGATAGAAATAGACCACTTCTGTCATCGACTACTTTTGGCGTCGTCCCCTGTATAGCCATAGATCATTAGATCATTGACCATTGATTATCTGGCATGGTTTAGGACCAGGAATCATGTTTACGCCTGCACAACTACAGGGCAATAATAATTGATAGAATTTAGAGATGTGACCAGATTGAGCGAGTCTTTCAAAGTAACTGACTCTTTAAAATGAACTACAAACTAGTAGTTGAAATTCAGAAAGTAGCTCGTTCATTTTTGAGCTGCGTTTGTGTTTTCACGAAATACAACACACCATCTAGTGAGCGCTCTTTGAATTAGCAGAGCAGTGCAGCGGCCTGCTATAGGCTCTGTTGAACGAGAGCACTCACCTCCCCACTCCATGAGCAATTGAGCATTTTGAAGTGTGAAGTGAACAAACTACAACAACAGCTGGCTCACTCACTCACCTCTCTCTGCTCCATGAGCTTTTTGAACTGTGAACTGGATGAACTACTGCTGGCTCAGAAAGCTCATTGACCAAGCTTTGTGCTCTGGAATATTAAACTGATGACTCAGATTCTGAGAATTGTTTATATTGAGGCGCCAGTCATACAACAGGGTTGTTTATTGTTGTGTGTGTTTGAATGCTCGCTCAGTGAGAGAGTGATCACTGAGCAAGCAATGGTTGTGAATGAGCACGAGCATTGCTGATGACTCATTTTTGAACTAGTTCGAATGAATGACTCACTTATAAGAGTGAGGGCGAATAAATGACTCATTGAAAAGAGTCATTATTGCCAAGCCTAATACAATTGACTACTGAAAAAAAGAGCGAATTGACTGTAGAGGTGGATTGCTGGTTCTAGGGGTTCTAGAAGTTCTTGGTAGTAGTGGGGGGATGACGCCAAATATAGTCAACGACAGAAGTGGTCTATTTCTATCTTATGCTGACGACAGAGTGGGTCGATTTTTATTTTACGCTGATGACAGAGTGGTCCACATTCCTGAGTAGTCCCAGTCTGACAGGTGCATGCAGCGACTGACTGGGTCACAGTGTTGCCAACCGTACGATAATTATCGTTTTGTACGATAAATAAGCTTCTTGTATGATGTACGATATGTAGATGTACGATAATGGTAAATGTACGATAATTTCTATCAAGCGAACACTGTCTTATATATAGTTAAGCTGGAATTTTTAAAGTTCACTGATCATACACGTTCTAAAGTTCACTGATTTCTTTATCTTACATTAGGGTTTCAGGGCTACCGTATTAAAAAGTTGACTCGTTGAATTCTGTTAAGACTTGTATAATTGCACATTTCGGAGGACACGTTAAGCTGTCGGTCCCCAAGGTCGGTCCCGGCTGCCTAAAAACAGTCGTTAAGTCACGTCAGAGGCCCTGAACTTATTCAGGTGCGACCTGATAACTCTGACACCAGACCTGAGCCAGCCAGGTCACACGATATTATTATTATTATTATTGCACATTGTAAAGAATAATAAACAATAGTAATATAATATATATATTAATAATGAATGACTACTAAAGTCTTTGGTTTTCAGTGCCATATTTAGGAAACATTAGAATAATAAAAAAATAGTATGATGAAATAGGCACTTAATTAAATGAAGACTACTGAAGTCTTTGGTTTTTTTGTCACATGTTTAGGTAACAAATGTAGAAACTCAAATAATAGCATTTAAAAATAAATTTTTTAGTCCATGAAGATAATTTCGTCCTCAGAATCAATGACATTGGTCACTTCTTTATCTCATCAATGTGTAAGTCGTCAAAATAACATGATATCTTTTAATAAGTTGCCTAGTTCTAGAATAAATTAAGAGAATTGCTGAAAAAGCAACAACAGAAAAAAAGTACGATAACATGGGTCGAAATACGATAATTTTGAGCGGCCTGTATGATAATTGAGCTCTGTATGGTTGGCAACGCTGCTGGGTCATAAACCATGCTGGATAATCAATGATCTATGGCTATACAGTACACTTAAAACAATGCACATGTAATAATTTGGTCTAATAATTAGCATCAGTGAGAACAATGCTCTCATGCTAACCATAATCCCTGAAGTCTGATAAACTGCCATTAATTTGAACATTGCATGATCCATTCTTGCTGTATTTCATTGTTATTTCCCTTGTTCTTTGTCTTTCCGCATTCTTTCTCGCATTTCATGAAATATTTTGAAGAATTTGGACCATCAAAATCTTTTGATATTGATTCGATAATCTATGCTTCGATTTGACTATTGAACTATCAAGCCATTGGCACACTTTCAATACCAAATGTAAACATTTCACCTAACCTTTTTGTGTGATGTAAACTTTTCTCAACTAATTCTACTCATGAATTCTAAATTTATACTGTGATTTCACTTCGATTCCTGAGCAATATTATTGTTTTATGACTACTTGTCGTGATGAACGCTTATATCTCAACTGCTGTGTTTATTGATTTTGGACTTCTGAACTTTTGATGAGTTTCTACAACTACCACTAAGTAAGTTGTGCTCTTTATCTATCATTGTAAAGCCGCTAGTGAAATTTCTGCTTTGTTTTCTGATATATTCCATCAATTATGGAAGGGTCTAGTGCAGTATTTACTCCGTTGACCAAGATTTAGCACCTCTATAATCCTTTGCAAGCTATGGCTTCTAAATATGATTTGGAAGTTTCAATTCAGTGTAGCGATTATTATTTTGACATAAATAGAGAATTCAAAAGGCTTTGTGAATTATTGGAATTTGCTGAAATTCAAGAAGAATTTCAAGACTTATTTGATGAGATTAGGCTTGTGCATGCTCCCAATGACAAGTCCGCTGCTAGTACTTCTAGAAATTTCATCAAACCGCAATTGAGCATACCTGTATTTGCCAGTGAACTGAGTAGCTGGAATGCTCTTGAATCTGTGTTTTACGCCACTGTGCATGCTACTAAAGAGTTTTCCAATGATGAATAATACTACTTACTTATTTCATATCTCCACAATGATCCGCTAGCTCTGGTGCAGAACTTTGCTAATACCACACCTAATGTGTACAAACGGGCATATACTAGCCTACATTTTTGTTATGATAATATTCGTTTCCAAGTTTATTTCACTCATTCTAAAATTGCAAATTTCAAATCAGTCAACAGTTTAATGGAAACGCTCAAACTTTCCTCCATTGAATTGGGCTCCACTAAGCATTTGCTATTTAATATGAAAATCGATCATGCTGATTTTTCAATTGCCATGTTATGTCTGCAGAAGCTTCCTACTGACATGAGAAACAAGTTTGAAAACTCTGTGAGCAATCTCCAAATACCCAAATTCGACCAACTGATGGATATTTTTACTGGAATTGAGAAATTGCTTGAAGTTTCAGCTCTAAATGAACTGTCTAACCAAATGGATGATGCTAACCTGCTCAGCAAAAAACAATCTACTATTAAATCTGGAGCTGCCGCCAGTAATAGCTATCTGGTAAAACCGACCATCTCACATTCCAAACCTGAAGAAGTGATACAACTGATAGCAAGGAAAAGGAGGATTAGAAAAAGATGGCAGGTAAGTCGGGATCCTAGAGTGAAAACAGAGCTGAACAACATCACCCAAGAGCTGAGAAGGACCATAAAAGAACATAATCAAGAGGAATTGAATTCTTATCTCTGTGATTTGACAAATGATAGAAGCACTGACTACTCAATATGGCGTGCAACAAGAAAACTGAAGAGACCTATTACTCAAATCTCACCAATCAGGAAAGTAGATGGCAGCTGGACAAGAAGCAACAAAGACAAAGCTGACTTATTTGCTGACTATCTTGAAAACGTTTTCACACCTCATGATGAAATAACAATGGATGCAGATGCCTATGATTCTTATCTTCTAGAAACAGGTTTCATTCCTCCAACAAATGTAAGAGGAGTTGACAATGAAATTAAAAAGTTGAGCAAGAAAAAAACACCAGGCTTTGACTTGATAACAGGAGAAGTTCTACAGCAGCTTCCAAGAAAAGCCATTGTGAAGTTTTGTCATCTCTGCAATGCAGCATTTCGTTTGAAATATGTACCAAGACTCTGGAAGGTTGCTGATGTGATCATGATACTTAAACCTGGAAAATCACCTCATGAACCATCATCATACAGGCCAATTTCATTGCTTCCTGTGATTTCAAAACTATTCGAAAAACTCGTACTCAAGAGATTGAAGCCAATTCTGGAAGAAGATGAGCTAATACCTACTCATCAGTTTGGGTTCAGAAATAAGCACAGTACAATAGATCAAGTGCATAGAATAACAAATGTCATAGAGAAGACCTTGGAAGAAAAGAAAGTTTGCTTAACAGTTTTCCTGGATGTGGCTCAAGCATTTGATAAAGTATGGCATGAAGGCTTATGTCATAAAATGGATCACTTGTTACCACCAGAATACAGTCAGTTACTAAAATCATATCTTGAAGATCGACATTTCCGGATCAAACAGGATGATGCATTCTCATGTCTTCAAAAAATTAGGGCTGGAGTACCAAAAGGCAGTATTTTAGGCCCAATTTTGTATCTTCTTTATACATCTGACATACCTCAGCCTGAAAATGTCACAGTAGCAACGTTTGCTGATGACACTGCAATTCTATCAGTAAGTGAAACTGTTGAATGTGCTACAGAGAAATTACAGGTAGCAGTGAACAGAGTGAACATCTGGAAAAAACAATGGCTTATCAAGTTGAATGAGGCAAAGTCAGTCCATGTCAACTTCACAAACAAAAGAATGCAATATATCCCCTTAATACTCAATGGGAATATAGTTCCACACTCAAACACCGCAAAGTATCTGGGCATGACGCTGGATGTTAAGCTTAGATGGAAAGTGCATGTGAAGAAGAAGTGAGAAGAACTTGGTATCAAATATAAGAAAATATACTGGCTGCTTGGGAGGACATCACAATTGACAAACTACAATAAATTGCTCCTCTACAAGCAGATTCTAAAGCCAGTGTTGACCTATGGAATACAACCATGGGGCTGCACTCGGCCATCCAATATAAACATCATCCAGCGATTCCAGAATAAGGTACTTAGGAATATTGTTGAAGCTCCATGGTATGTCAGAAACACTGATCTTCACCGCGACCTAGGAGTGGAGACAATAGCCAGTGAAATCAAGAGATTTGCCAATAAACATGAAGATAGACTGCATCAACACCAGAACATAGAGGCAATCCAGCTGCTGAACGTCCATGGGATGATACAAAGGCTAAAGTGGAAGAAGCCACACGAATTAGTGTAGTGTGAAGTGCAAAAGCAGAGTTTTTTTTAATGTGCAAAAGTTAAAAGCAAAAGTGTGTATGAAAGTGATTTAGAATATTCTTTAATATTGTTTATTGTTAAAATAGTGGAGGTCAAGCCAATGGGTTAATTCTTTCCATAGTAAATAATTAGCAATTTAGGTTGAAATAAAATAGCTTATTAGTCTCAGACTAGGTGCTAGAATAACTTCAGCAAGAAAAAAAAAAAAAAAAAGGATCTATTGAAATAAGTTGCTAATTTCAAAAAGGGAGTGAGCGACGCTCGACTGATTAGCGGTGGCAGGGGAAATAGGGGGATGGTAAGATGGTACTGTACACGCATCTTTGGCGTGGTGGCGGACCTGTAATCTACAACCACCTGATTAATTACTACTCCCCCGCACTTCACCTACACTTGGTCCTATGAAACGGCCAGTGCCAATTGATTAGGCGGACTCAAACTGCAGCCGGCTGTAGTTTGTTTCTAATTGTATTCCAAGTGAGTCCACTTGAGGGCCACCTAACCTGAATATTTAGCTAGGACGACTACCCCTGTCACTATAAGTCCCCTGTGCTTTCCACCTATTCCTCCCACACCCTTCCCGAGCCTTGCGGTTACTGACTGCATATGTTCATTCCTTTCTCTCAGAGCAGTTCCAGACCAGCAAAGAGTACTCACCCCCAGACCTAGCAGTTACAGACTGTGAGGGTTCATTCCTACCCCTACAACAACTTCCTCAAACCTCTGGTGTGGTTGTGAACTGCACTCCCCCGTTTACTCGACCTCCTCATTGCGGTTACAGAAACGCAGCGATTCCCTTGAGTGGTTCCAGACTGCTTATACATCTCCTACACATCCCCTCATGCGGTTACAGACTGCAAATATCATTTCCTCTTCCCACTCAAAGCGGTTACAGACCAGTGAAGAGGACTGCCCCCGAATTGAGCGGTTTCAGACTGCAAACGTTTGGTCCTCTATGCTCACACCCACCAACTCATTCACATCCTCTCATGCAGTTACAGACACGCAACAAGTCCCCTTGCGGTTTAAGACCACAAATTTCCTTTCCTCTTCCAACTCGAAGCAGTTACAGACCAGCAAAGAGTACTGCCCCCGAATTGAGCGGTTTCAGACTGCCAACGTTTGGTCCTCTACCCTCACACCCACCAACTCTGTCACATCCTCTTGCGTGGTTACAGACTCGCAGCGAGCCCCTAGTGCGGTTCCAGACTGCCTATATCCTTTTCTCCATCCTCTCATAGCGGTTCCAGACACAGACACGCCACGAGTACCCTTGCGGCTTCAGACTGCATACATCCCTTCCTTCATCCTCTCGTGCGGTTACAGATGCACATTGAGCTCCTTTTTGCGGTTCCAGACTCCATATATCCTCTCCTTCATCCTCTCGTCGCGGTTTCAGACACGCCACAAGTACACTCGCGGTTGCAGACAGCATACATCCCTGCCTTCATCCTCTTGTGCGGTTACAGACACGCAATGAGCTCTTTTTTGCGGTTTCAGACTGCATATATCTTTTCCTCCATTCTCTTTGTGGTTTCAGACGTGCAGCGAGTACCCTTGCGGTTCCAGACTGAATTTAACCCTTCCTTCATACTCTTGTGCAGTTACAGACACGCAACGAGTTCCTTTTTGCAGTTGCAGACTGCAAGTATCCTCTCCTCCTCCTTCTCAGAGCGGTTTCAGACCAGCGTAGAGTGTAGCCCCCAAATTGAGCGGTTGCAGACTGCGAGCGTTCGGTCCTATACCCTCCCAAAACACTTCTCAGATTGAGAAGTGGATCCTCCAAGAGCTCGACGGTTGCAGACAGCCGAAGCTTGTCACCCACACCCACGCCAAGCGGTTCACAGACAGCGACGTGTGTTCCAACCCTGTCCTAGGACTCCATGCTTCATAACTGAACCAACTATTCCTTCCTTACCAAGCGATAGCTCGCCCGGTCCGCGAGCAGAAGCCCCCGGACAAAGGAAGGAAGAAGTAGGCCAGGATAGAGCAACTAAGAAGCAGGATAAGCCTACAAAGAGTGTGTCCTCTTTTCCTAACCCCCCCCCCCCCCCCATTTCCCGACTGAGTCTAGTCAATCAGGAGAAAATCCTGGTATCAATCAGGCACTACTCGAGGAGAAGTCGAGGTGTCCTGATAATTTGAAGTAAATGCTCATGCCAAAGTTCTTGGTATTGTATATAGTCCTCTTGCAGAAAATTTCCACTACTTTATTGCTGATTTCAATGGAAAGATCACTAAAAGGTCCATATTATCCTTCATTGCTCCTTCATTGGTTGGCTCACACCACTCACTCTTCTTTTGAAGCCATTTATGCGCACTTTATGGTCCCAACAACTGGATTGTATAAGTCTATAAGTCCCCTGTGCTTTCCACCTATTCCTCCCACACCCTTCCCGAGCCTTGCGGTTACTGACTGCATATGTTCATTCCTTTCTCTCAGAGCAGTTCCAGACCAGCAAAGAGTACTCACCCCCAGACCTAGCAGTTACAGACTGTGAGGGTTCATTCCTACCCCTACAACAACTTCCTCAAACCTCTGGTGTGGTTGTGAACTGCACTCCCCCGTTTACTCGACCTCCTCATTGCGGTTACAGAAACGCAGCGATTCCCTTGAGTGGTTCCAGACTGCTTATACATCTCCTACACATCCCCTCATGCGGTTACAGACTGCAAATATCATTTCCTCTTCCCACTCAAAGCGGTTACAGACCAGTGAAGAGGACTGCCCCCGAATTGAGCGGTTTCAGACTGCAAACGTTTGGTCCTCTATGCTCACACCCACCAACTCATTCACATCCTCTCATGCAGTTACAGACACGCAACAAGTCCCCTTGCGGTTTAAGACCACAAATTTCCTTTCCTCTTCCAACTCGAAGCAGTTACAGACCAGCAAAGAGTACTGCCCCCGAATTGAGCGGTTTCAGACTGCCAACGTTTGGTCCTCTACCCTCACACCCACCAACTCTGTCACATCCTCTTGCGTGGTTACAGACTCGCAGCGAGCCCCTAGTGCGGTTCCAGACTGCCTATATCCTTTTCTCCATCCTCTCATAGCGGTTCCAGACACAGACACGCCACGAGTACCCTTGCGGCTTCAGACTGCATACATCCCTTCCTTCATCCTCTCGTGCGGTTACAGATGCACATTGAGCTCCTTTTTGCGGTTCCAGACTCCATATATCCTCTCCTTCATCCTCTCGTCGCGGTTTCAGACACGCCACAAGTACACTCGCGGTTGCAGACAGCATACATCCCTGCCTTCATCCTCTTGTGCGGTTACAGACACGCAATGAGCTCTTTTTTGCGGTTTCAGACTGCATATATCTTTTCCTCCATTCTCTTTGTGGTTTCAGACGTGCAGCGAGTACCCTTGCGGTTCCAGACTGAATTTAACCCTTCCTTCATACTCTTGTGCAGTTACAGACACGCAACGAGTTCCTTTTTGCAGTTGCAGACTGCAAGTATCCTCTCCTCCTCCTTCTCAGAGCGGTTTCAGACCAGCGTAGAGTGTAGCCCCCAAATTGAGCGGTTGCAGACTGCGAGCGTTCGGTCCTATACCCTCCCAAAACACTTCTCAGATTGAGAAGTGGATCCTCCAAGAGCTCGACGGTTGCAGACAGCCGAAGCTTGTCACCCACACCCACGCCAAGCGGTTCACAGACAGCGACGTGTGTTCCAACCCTGTCCTAGGACTCCATGCTTCATAACTGAACCAACTATTCCTTCCTTACCAAGCGATAGCTCGCCCGGTCCGCGAGCAGAAGCCCCCGGACAAAGGAAGGAAGAAGTAGGCCAGGATAGAGCAACTAAGAAGCAGGATAAGCCTACAAAGAGTGTGTCCTCTTTTCCTAACCCCCCCCCCCCCCCCCATTTCCCGACTGAGTCTAGTCAATCAGGAGAAAATCCTGGTATCAATCAGGCACTACTCGAGGAGAAGTCGAGGTGTCCTGATAATTTGAAGTAAATGCTCATGCCAAAGTTCTTGGTATTGTATATAGTCCTCTTGCAGAAAATTTCCACTACTTTATTGCTGATTTCAATGGAAAGATCACTAAAAGGTCCATATTATCCTTCATTGCTCCTTCATTGGTTGGCTCACACCACTCACTCTTCTTTTGAAGCCATTTATGCGCACTTTATGGTCCCAACAACTGGATTGAGACACAGAGATCCCTGCTGCCCTGCAACGTCATTGGCTTTCTTTGGAGCTGGGCTGATGTTGCCATTTCTCTTATAGAGAAATTTCCATTGAATAGCATTTTCGATATGGCAGCACTGCACTGTCCAGACACTAGAGAAAGTGTCCCAGCAATGCCCAACATATTACAAAGGCTTGCTAAAAACCTCTTCTTGTATTGCGATGTGGCTGATCATTTTCAACTATCTTACCATCTATTTCCAGACTTCCACACTCTCCTTACTATTGTCAAATACAAATGAAATACAAAAATATAAAATATAGTGGAATTATTGTATTCTCAATAATTATGCAATTTATCACAAATTGACAGGGAGGACAGTGTCCGAGCGCCCCCCTAGTGGAGCTGCACCTTACTAAAACCATGTTGGCTAACCTTCAAGTCTGATACTAGCAAGTTTATTGAAAACTTCTCTACCATCAACTGGTATGTCCTCATGCACACATAACAATTTCAACCTAACAGTTTAGTTTCTGATTGCTCCTAAGGAAATATTTAAATTTTCTCCAATTGGAAATGACCGCTCACCAGTATGATACACAAAGTTGTGGGAAGAGTTGCTCAAAATAGTTGCAGGAGGTTCACATTTTTGTATATTAAGAGTGCAAAGCTTCTACTACACTGATTTTTATTGACTTTTTATTTGAAATGTTGTATATTGAAAACCTTTCTAAACCTCTTCTGTAATTTGGTTCAAACTTAAATTCAATTGAGAATTTAGGGAAAAACCTATAATATCTATAGCCACCCTGACATTGCCTGATAAAATACGTCTTTAAAAACCTCTTTAGGGGGGGACTGGTTCCGTTTGTCCCCTCCCTCCAATTGTGCACCCCTGCACCATTGAGGCTACCATACTCTTTCAATAGCAAAATAACGAATTACTGATATTAGGCCTACTCAGATAATTTCGGTACCATAACACAAAAGCTGATAAATAAGCAATATTTTTTGAAGGATGAAGCCCACTTAGGTCTGACACCTGTGTGATCGAAAATGATTCACTTTGGTTAGTTGAGTACTATTCGAAACACTCTGTATAATACTATTGGAGGAATTTTTTAAAAAAATTGAAAATCTTACTTCTTCACTAGCTGAACAATCCCAAAATTCTTGACCATCCATCTCAAAAAATTGTGAATTTTTCGCATGATCCAACTCATCTCGCATTTTATCAACTACTTTTCCTGAGTTGTTAAGAATTTCAAAAAGCGGATGATAGATCATTCTGTGGTGGTCGTCTCCATACAATTGACATCTTGTAAAAAGCAATCAGAAATTAAAATTGATTCCATCAGAAAACAAACTAAACTATTAAATCGGATAAAATCCATTCATCAACAAATATAAAGAGTTACCAATTTGTGAAGGCAGCATCAGATTATTAGAGCAAAATCACTGTCAAAAAATTTCTTTCATCACATCCATTATTGTTAGAAACTTTACAAATTAAATCACAAATGTACATTTATACTGTACCTTGATTCTGAGTTTGTGTTACCTGTCAGATAAGACTCTTATGATAGTGGTAAATTTTTATAAAATTCAATGGCATTAGCCTTAAAACTCACAGAACTAGACTTGTGTTAGTAGATAGTCTAGCATCCATTACCAAAGTAGAACTTTCACAGGAAATAGAGAAAGCACCTATACATACTATATGAAGTCGCAATACAGTGTCACATATTAAAATTTATTTTTTGATAACTTAGCTATTTATTGAGATATTTTCATCATTTTTCAGAATAAGGAGAATTTTTCAAAGGGCTACAACATGGAATTCTTAGATTTTCAAATTTCATGTCATTTGAAAATTCATTCCATCATTTTACCATCTTTTCTGCGTTTGGTAGGAATATGACTGTGAAACTTTTTATAGGATTTTGAGACCTCTAATGATTCATAACATTTTTAACTGGCTGAGAAATCACAGGTTTATCACTCTATCTCGATTGTTAATGAACTAATTTTCAAAATCAAGGTATCATTTTGTACAAAATGAGAATAAAAAATTTACTATCTAAAAGATTTTTGTGTAAAATAAACTGTTTTCTTGCAAGCGAGTTTGAAAATTTTATTTGGCCGCTATTTTGAAGAAAATAGAATTTTACAAATTGTACTATTTTTTTATTGTGAAGTATATGAATTGAAATATCTATGCGAATGTTCAAGGGAATATCTACACCCTGTCACTACATATAACAACTTTCACACAAAATATGAAGCTTGGAATTTAAAAAAGTAAAAATCTCCTTTTTTTAATATTAAAGAAATATTCAAAATCTGACTTTATTTGACTTCGACATACAGTAAGTTTTCAAAATTTGACATTATTTGACCTTTACATGTGGACTATACTCATAGCTATTATTGTATTACGGACTTGTACTACATAAGTTTATTATTTTCTTCTTGAATTATTGGACAGTTTATTGAACAGTTATTATTTAATATTAGATCGGCCTTTCAACATTTAGTGATTGATTCTTGTACAGTTATATTGAAAACTCTTTATCAGTTGAAAAATATCGATTTATCTCTTTTTGCTTGCTTATTTTGTGTAAAACATTACTGATCAGTGTGAGTTGTGGATTATTTGTGTAAATAAAGTGCGAGTGTTATATTCAAGTGTTGCCAGCGTTATTTTAGAGTAGAACCCGTAACAATTGGTGTTGGAAGTGGAGGACTTTTGTGTTTTATCAAAAATGGCTGGCAAAATTACATTGTGCGATTTAAAAGGGGCCGATTTCAAATGTGAATTAGAAGACCATGGCTTGGAAACATCTGAAAAGAAATCTACTCGACAAGAACGACTTCGTGAGGCGTTATTGAGAGAAGGAGAAGACCCAGCTATGTACTTCTTTGAGACTTCAGATACGAAATTAATTATGTCATTCACATCCATGGAGGTTGAACTACAGGAGAATATGACATCCATGGAGGGCAAGCTGCAAGAAAATTTGACATCCATGGAGAGCAAACTACAGGAGAATATACAACAGAACATGACAACCATGGAGGGAAAATTACAGGAGAATACCCAGCAGAATATCACATCAATGAAGAACAAACTACAGGCAATCATGGCAGAAAAGGTCAGAGGTATTGCTGATTCTATAAGTCAGGAAATTGATAAGGTGAAAGAGGATTCAAAACCCATGGAAGATCGACTACAGGAAGACTTTAAAACCATGGAAGGTCGGATGCAGGAGAATGTAAAAACTTTGAAAGACGATTTCTTAAACATGATGAATTGGCTTAAGCAGCTGGAATGTGGTGCTGGAAATTCAAGCAGCAATGAAAAAGTAAGTAAATCTTCTATTTTTCCAGAAATAGTTATCTTAGAAAAGACAATGATGGGAGCCAAGAAGGAAGATCTCCAGAAACAGCCAGTAGTTATACCTCAGCACACTGGACTGCCTACCTTTGATGGAGAAACACCTCTAGAAGACTATTGAGCACTGTTTGAAACAGCAGCTGAGTTCCATGGCTGGTCACCGACCACGAAGGCCTTGGTGATGAATTTTAGAGGGTAGTCGTTAGCAATTCTTCATTCAATTCCTTCAGCTGCAAAGTTGAACTTCAGTGAGCTGTGGAAACGTGTGAAGATGAGGTTTTGCAAGAAGCACTTGGAGCAGTTATATTGATTCCAACTAAACAAAAGAGTTCAAGGACTAAATGAATCACTGCAGTAGTTTGAGGCTGACATTGCTGAACTTGTGAGGAATGCATATTCCTCTGTTGATGACAACATATATGAAAGTATAGCAGTAGAGAGGTTCTTGAAAGGATTGAGGACAACGCAGACCCAACTTTCAGTCAAATTAGCCAGACCAAAGACACTGAGAGATGCTCTTGCCCAAGCAATGAAGTTTGAAGCTGCTTTGCAGTCAATCAAGGAGACTCTGTGGTGATGGCTATGGGAGCTGAGACTATTTGTGCAAGCACCATTGAGAAGGTTGTGGGATTAGTTCTGAAACAGTTGAGAGTTACAAAGAAGGAGGTTTGATGCTGTACTTGTGTGAAGAAAAGGAAGACCAGAATAAAGGGTACAGATAAAGCCATCCATCAATCAGGAATCAGTGACAGGAATGTGGACAGTCTCTCAATAGAGTCCAATGCAGGAAAGTCCTAGGAGGGTTTTCTGTGGAGGAATACAGTGGATACAGAGAAATACAGGAGCCAGTTCTAGGGGAAACAGAAATAAAGATCCTGGCCAGAAAAATGTAAGTTTCCAGATGTAATCAACACAAGAAAGACCAGCCTAGCAGGGAAATGTAAACAGTGCTAGGGAATCAGGCAAGAAGAAGAAGAATAAGGAGGAGCACAACATCATGGTGGTAGACCAAGGTGGCAATAAAAAAGCAAAGGAAGGGCAAGCAGCTAAGGTTTGGTGCACTCTAACTTCAGAGAAGCCTGCTGATGATCCAGAACAAGGTGGGAAAATGATCCAGACAAGTGAGGGGGATCTGTTCACCCTGCCCAAGGAGTATGCACTGGTGCACTGTGTCACCAACAACTTAAAGGAATCTTGAGGAATTGCTACAGTGTTCAAGAAGAATTTTGGTGGCCTCAGGGACCTGGAACAACAAGGACCCGAGGAATGAAATGTTCTTCATCTGCAGTTCCATGATCAGCATCTCTTCTACCTGGTGACTAAGAAGCAACCTGAGATGAAGGCATCATATAACACATTGTGGACTTGATTAGTTCAGCTGAGGGACAGGATTCAGCAACTAGGAGTAATGAAACTTGGCATACCAGGGCTTAGAAGTTGATATGATGGCCTGGACTGGACAATTGTGAAGCCAATATTGGAGGAGTTGTTCAAATCTACTGGTATCCAAATTACCTTCTGCATCTGCATCTCCAGTCTTATACTCCTTGACTGGAGTCTCCAAGACATAATCTACAAAAAAAAAATCTACAACCCTTGGAGGATCAATGAGGAGCCAGTCAGTAACCAGAGCAGATCCAAGCCAACATAAGTGCTTTTGTTCTGGGACAGAAAAATCTCTTAGGCTGGGGTATTGTTATTTACAGAGCATGAGAGAGGGAACAGTGATTTTCAATGTAATCAATGCTGTGTCAATACATCTTTTGGTTGCAGAAGGCAGTGTATTTATTTGCTCTTATTCTGTACTCCCCTCGCCTTGCAGTTTATCTTAATATCTCCAGAATTTTCACTTAGAACTCCATGGATTGGACTAGGAAATGGGAGAATTCTTATCTGTTTACTTTGGAATGTGATAGAACATTATAGAACCCTCTCCATCTTTCTGGAACATTTAAAATTAAATAAAAAGCAAAGGCACCCATAAAACACAGTCAGTTGCAATTTGAATGTTAAAGTGATAAAGTAACAGTCACCATTTGTGCTCATACAAACGGTATCACCAGTGAGCGCCAATATAAACTGTGTTATATGAACGTTTGTGGTTAAAGTGATAATCACAGTATACTGTAACAGTTCATTATTCGAGCTTCTTTAACAGTTCACAGAGTGACTTGTAAGTGCTTGTAGTGTTTGTTACTGTTATGGACTTGTGTAAATTTAATAGGTTGAAGAATATTATCACTAGAGAACTGTCAAAAGAATTATCACCACAGAACTGTCACTAATTGTTTATCTCAACGAATTTCAAACAAGACTGAACTAACTTTTACAAAAGCGTTTGTCTTGAAAAGGTTTTCAAAAATCCAGAGAAACGGAGATTTCTCCATAAAATTCTAAATAAACAGATAAGGACTCTCGCATTTTCCACAATATTCAGTAAGATTTCATTGAAATCTTATTAGACACTTAGAATATTCTACAAAGTTCTAAGTAAATATCATAAAAGTGTCAAAATAAACTACAGTGAAGAGGAGAGTGATTAATTTCTCCCAGAAATCAATATTGACACAGCAGTTAATGCTGGAAATCACTTTTCTTTCTTTCTTCTTTTTCCCTGTTCACAACAATATTTTCTATTTTCACTTTGTCTGGAAATAAGAGACTGTGTAAACTATTTGAAATTGCAGAAAACATTTTTTCATGCACTTTGTACATTCATGTTATAGAATTTTTTTAATATACTTCCTCTCCTTCTTCTTCTTCTTCATCGTCTCCTTATCTCTAAGCTTAATTAGTAACAAAAAATATCTCCTATCTCTCTTAGTTTAATACCACTAACTTAATAATATCATAGTAGACTCACATGAATAATTTGCTGCTAGTCACCATTTCCATTAGAGACAACTTCTGGAAATTGATTACAGTATTGCCTCCTTCATTAACAAGGAGCTTATAATAGTTGTCGGCTCCACTCAGTTCCCAATAGTGATCTCTTTCGGTATGCTTCCTTACAGGCATATCATTGATCAATGGAAAAATCTCGTATTTGCTGATCACATTGGAGTCTCCACTGTTTGGAAACAGAAATGTTCTACTAGTCACAATTGGCATTCAAACTCAGCTTAGTCAGTTCAATTTTAATGTCAGTCTACCACACAAAAATCTGTCTATCAATGCTGAACTCAGTTCAGGACTATAAGAATTTAGGGGGCTTTGGAAAAGTTTGGTGTTGTCAGATAAAGGACTATGCCCGAAACTGATAATAGATAACCATCAACCACAATTCTCATATTGACAACACTACTACTTGTACTGTACTGCCTAATCACTAAGTCTGATAATAATTGTAGCAGTCATATGGTTTGTCACTGCAGTCAGTCATTTTTTTTTTCTTGCTAAACTGCAATTCCTTTCATTCGCCTATTTCATGGCGAAAGTGTAAGTCGTTTTTGTAGGAAAAGACAATCTATGAAACTGATAAATATATTGAACATAATCTGTTAATTTGGATTTCTTCAAAGTGCAATTAATTTATTATACTGAAGACTTCCACAATGGCGGATATTGAAAACAGCATTGAACAGCTAATGGGAATCAATGATCGCTACTACACATAAAAATATCGGTCACCGCCAGGAACTGATATGAATTGACTGAACAGTTCCCAGCAGAGACTGATATTTTCATGTGTACCAGTACTGGCATTCATCGATTCCCATCAGCTATTCAATGATGTTGTCAATATCTGCCATTGTGAAAGTCTTCAGTATAATTAGTAGCACTTTGAAAAAATAGAAATTAATAGATTTTGTAAAGTATGAACCTCTACAAGGTGTAAAGTAGGAACAATTAGTCTGGGCGCACGGCCGTTTGGTAGTCAGCCATGACGAGGGGAGTGTTTATCGCTCATTTCTAAAAGCATGTGGCCCATGCGACGCTGCAATGTCTTCAAGGTCAACTAGTCAACTTTTAACAGGACGGCTAATAGTCAAACCAGAGCCACGCGCCCACACTAATTGTTTCTAGTGTACATGGGCTTCATCTCCCCCAAATCTACACTCCAAACTATTCAGAGTTTAAGAAATTGTTCTGAAGAAAATATCTAGCTCAAAATTATTTTTGATAAATTCCAATGTAGCATTTAAAATATTAATATTGATCCCCACAAAATATCTGTACAAAACTTGTATTATGAATGCTTGAAGAATAGTTCTGAAGCACTTGAATGGATCTAGCAATTGACATTTGGACTAAGATATGAAACTAACATGTGGTAGAGGGCCAGCCATTCAGATTAAAGGTCAAGGCCAGGCAGATTTTGAACTCTTCTAGGCGTAAATGATTACAGGAGATATCCAGTGGATTATCAATATACACTATGCTGCCATTCTCATTTAATTAGCTCAAGGCTCTAAAAACGTTATATCCTGGAAGCTGTGTCATAGATTCATCATCATCCAGTCACGTTCCCATTAGAACAATACAATTAGCGCTAAGGCTATTAAAACTATTGATAATAGACTCACTCTGAGACTACTTTACTGTACTCTGGTCAGGAGTATTCTAGAGTATTCTTCAGTCATATGGCAGAGGGAACGAGTGACCTCAATCCGGAGTATTGAGGCTGTGCAGCAAAAATTTATTAGAACCCTGGTAAATAGGTTCTCTCCAAATTTGGAAGGATGGCACTACCATGAAATGTGCAAAGAAGCAAAACTAGAGACACTACAGTGGAGAAGAACTAAAAATGATGCAAAGTTCTTTTACAAGTCACTCCATGGAGAACATGGTTATTCGCCAAGGAATGTGGGAGTTGTTGTTCCAGCTCACGCTTTTAGGTGGCATCGACCCTTCCAGCCTTCAACTAAGAGTGCTACCTCACCTGTTCAGCGGTGTACAGAAGTCGCCAACCAACTGTCACCATTCATAGACTTTTTTGAGGTTGCTGCTGATTTCAGAAGACAATTGAGGGCACTGCCCGAAAATTAATTTTTATTGACATCCACCCCCGTGCTGCATACCAAGGCTTCCTGCTGTTCTGCTGCACTGACAAAGGACAAAGTCACTTGACAAACGTTGTGTTGCATTTTATAATTTCTGTTTGTTGTGTGCTTTGTTGAAATAAATAAATATTTTAATACGATGTTTGCAGATAAGCCAGCAATAATTGACAACTTGGAAGACAATATTCACCAAATTATTGCTGATATCCGACCCCAAGTGCTCTGGAAATTTAAAAAATTGGTCCTCCTGATTAGAAACATACAAGCCAACCACAGATGCTGTATGTATAGTATCATATTCAAATGAAATGGCTGAAGAATGTCTTTCAAATGAAGTCAATCTCTCAGTATTAGTGGAAATTTTCATTTTTTCAAATTTATTTTGCAGCTCCTCATCACATCTCTAAGAAAAACGACTTTTGTTTTCATTGCACTGCCATCATTTTATGCATTGAAAATGTGAATTTGGCACTGAATTTATAAGGTCTTTGAAGCACCTATTGCACTGGGCGAGTTTACTAGCTGACAAGCTAGTGATCAGCTGCTAAATGAGTCAGCCCAGCTTCCCCCAACAGTGACCATGAGGCGTGCATGGTGTTAAGGTAAGAGTCAGACTTGGTTGAAGGAGCTGGGTCGACTTGTAATGTTTCTACTCGCTGGCTTGTCAGCTTGTAAACTTGCCAGTGTAATTGATACAGCACATCGCTCACCTTGCTTCAACAGCTGTGAGAGCAGTCTTATCATTATCCAGCAGCATTGAACCTTCTGTAAATGAAAATGTTGAAAAGTTACAAATTTTTTGTTGAATATTATTTACTTATTTGTTTTTGACACAAATGCAATGGAACAGCAATCATACAAAATCGAATTATATTATGTATTTAATTGTATAATATATATAGAGAGTTGAACAGAGAACATTTTTTTTTGTTTTCTATTCCATTTTATAGTACATCTTTTCCTGAACATTTCTATGTAATTTCCAACTATGTAAGATGAATGGAAATATTTTATTTTTATTTTTGAAAACCCATCTGCTTCCTATTTTAAACAGCTGCATGTCTGATTTCAGCTGACTGCAATTTCATCTATAGCAATATACAACTGCTCAGTTTGTAAATGCCACTCATTGATAAAATCGATGTCACAATCGATCTTAGATAGTCGATTCATATAGTCGACTGTTTATTCTATTTGAATTGTTTTGATTCTCAATTTCCAATCAGTGTTTGTTGTGCTATTTCCATAGAGAAAAGAGGTGAGGAGTTCGAATCGGTTCTTATTCAGTTTTTATCCGTTCTATCGGTTTTTCTTCTATCCAGTACAGTATAAGGCAAAAACGCAGCATGCGCGCCAGGCGTATCACTCAACTATTTGAAAAGCTATTGTCTCAAAACTATATTTAAATGAAAATACAGAAAAAATTGAGCCGCGGAAGCACGATTTCAAATATGAAACTCTTTTCGTAATATTAAATAAAAACGATTAAAAATGACATGGAAAAAGTAACCTCTGATAGCAGATTCGTCAAAAGTGTCAGAAAACAGTATTTGGAAAATCAATAATGAATTATCTGCAGCATTACACAATCATCACATAAATTATGCTTTTTTTATATTTAATCATGTACGTAATTAAAAAAGAGGTTTTTCTTAAAACATTGTAAGGATGACATACACTTCACAGTTCGCCTTGTACCGTACATATTTGCAATCATTATTCATTAGATCGATCGGATTGACTAATCGATATCGACAGGGTCTCAACTATCAATACGGCTCTGTCGACACTTGTACAAGGTCGATATGTACCAATAACGAAACTACTACCGTACAAACTACATTATCGGCTTTCGACATGACTAACAAAAACCAAGTAATCGTTGTCCTTATTGATTTTACTTGTAAATTGGTTAGGTTATAAGTAAAATGAACTAAGAAGTCGTATAAAAAGTTAGAAACTGGTAACTACAGTATTTTTATGGACATTAAACAAAATTTACAAATAATAAGTTATTTCAAGTACAGACCTGTATTTTTTCTATCTTGTAAAAATTTTGATTCTGAATGAAATTTTCAACAGCTCAGTATTGAAAAACACTCAGGTTTCATAAAATCGGATTTTATTGATTCAAAACAATAATTTTCCACAGTTTGCTCATTATGTTGTTTAATTCATTGTGATCCTAATTTGACAAATGTGAGGTGCGATTTAAAATAGTTAGCTTGACAAAAACCTAAGTTTATTAAACCATATAGTTCATAATTGAAATTTTTTTGTACAAAACATTCATCCCTCCATGGACACAAATAGTAATAATTATTACAATCGCCTTCTGTTTAGGATGTAGATGTTTTATACAGGATCTGGGTAAGAGTAGCTAGTTAGAGTTAGCTCAAGGCTATAATTGAGAAAAAATGATTTAGGAACTGATTGCATCAAATCTACTTTGATTAATTCATTTTTTGTAAAAAAACTGTATGTATGTATATATTACCATAGCTGATTCACCTGTAGGTGATTCTTCACACCTCAATGCTATGTTTTAGTTCAAATAGCATACTACACAAACGAGGAGTGAGGTAGTTTGTAATTGCTTTCCTCACTGAACTAACAGAATTGTATCAGTATACCAAGCCCACCAAAACAAATTCATAAGCTCTATGCTTGACAGTCTACTCCCACCTTTACACAGCGTCTGGCTGCACAGGTGAGTGTGTAATAATATCTAGCACACCTTTGAGCTACTTCCTGCATCCAAGCCATCATTCGACAGAGACGTTTGGAAATCAACACAATTGATGTAGCCTTTTTTGTATCTGAGATGAACAAAATTTAATTCACAATAAGGCTGTAAAACCGCCTGTAAGAGCACCTAAATAGGTAAGAAGGTGCACAATAAATAATTAACAAAACCTTAAACTGAACTTACAGGCATATTGTAATGACAACATTTTTGAATAATAATTAATATAGTTTTTGAGTCTAAGTTGCCAAACTATAGCAAATTTTAGATATTCAGCCAAATCCAACTACTACCCACCTAACCAAAACAAAGCTAACCTAACAAAACCAGCCTAACCTAACCAAAGCTAACCTAACTTAACCTAACCAAACCAAAGCTAGTTTGGCTTTGGTTGGGTTGGGTTGGATTGGCTTCTGGTTAGGTCAGCTTTGGTTTGGTAAAGTTAGGTTGGCTTGGGTTAGGTTGGTTTTGGTTAGGTTAGCTTGTGTTTGATTAGGTTAGGTTAGCATTGGTATGGTTGGCTTTGGTTTGGTGAGGTTGGGTTAGCTTTGGTTAGGTTGGCAAAGTTTTCAAATTCATTTTCACACCACTAGCCATTTTTTCATGTAAGAACAAAAAACATGCAACTTCAAATTTGAAAACTTGATAATGACAGTGATGTAGAATGACCAATCTATCAAAAATGCTGGTTGGTAGTAGCATAGATAACAAAAAGACTATTATTTTTCTGGGTAATTGTGCCACAGATGTTAGCAAGAGAAAAATCACTTGAAACTTCACTAAATTGTAGTATTATGTCTCCTGATCACAATTAATTAATTAATTATTTATTATTAAAAACTCACCTTTTGAACATAACTATGGCTCTGTGAAGCTTTTATAGTACCTTCAGCATAACATCACAGACAAACAGATAGTTAGAGCAATGGAGTGCCATCAATATATCAGTGCCATCTATATCATGACATCGGAAATAACGGGTGTGCTATGGGAGCCTGCATTGGCTCATTCAAGCCTTTTACCGTTTACCAGTAAATGAAATTTTACTGATATTTAATTTATTCAAGTTTGGTTTTCAGTAAAATTCCATTTACTGTCAATGATAAAGATCATATTCTGAGCCCATGAGTCTGAAAAGTGGGTGCAGTTTGTGATATTCAACCTAACCAAAGCTAACCTAGCCTAGCCAAACCAAAGCTAACCTAACCTAGCCCAACCAAATCTAGCCTAACCAAAGCTAACCTAACTTACCCTAAAACTGCTGAATTGGAGTGCTATAAATGTAGCAATGCTAGGTTTGTTTAGGTTAGGTTAGGCTAGCTTTGGCTAGGATAGGTTAGGCTAGCTTTGGTTAGGTTATTCAAGGTTAGGACCTTTGGTCAAGGTTAGGATGCATATGCAAATTACATGTCACAATCACCAATAACCTTGATCTAGCAAGGCTGGCTTGGTTGGGAATTTTTATAATTAGGCACAAGGCATCGCAAACACACATCATTCGGGAGGACACCATTTGTATGACTGTCATTTTGACTAACCTAGTCACATCTAGCCAGGTTAGGTTAGGTTTGGTTATGCCTACCACATAGAATTGTGGACTGCAGGCTGTGCTAGCAGAAGGTCGATCAAACTGTTAGGTCGTTCTAAAGGACAACACCCATATCATTCAAAGGCTCCGCCATGATGAACAATGAGAATTGGGTTATTTCCTTTTTTCAATGTAGGGAGTATCAATACCAAAATTATCAATATATTGTATCAATATTTTGAAACTGGTATGATATTTATTGTGATATAATATCAATGTATTCCCGATATTCTGTCACTATATTAATTAAAATTATAGTGACCATTATTATGTTTTCATTAATTCCCTAATGCAAAAAATCTGATAATTTTTTTGTTACTTTAAAATTTTTACATTCAGAAATAATATCATTTTGGAAAATAACAGTCAAAGATCATTAATCAACATAAAATGTATTATTCTTCAAATATATTCTCATTACAATATATCTGTGAGTTCAGAGTAAAAAAAAGCATCAGTTTCAGATTCTGTAGCACTATGATATTATCATACATCATCGTTATTCACAGTCGTTAAAATTCATAAGCTAAAGAAATAGAAGGCCCAAGCGCCCAAAACCCAGGCTGTGGCAACATATTGTGTAGAAGTATGTGCAATGCATCAAGTGATAAGATTAAGGAACAAATTGAAAATGCTTTTATTATTGAATAGATGAATTGTATTAGTAAATAATTCATAAACTAGAATGCAAATTATTGTGTTGCAATGATTCATGCATTCTAAACACTCAATTCAAGTTAATTGCTAAAGATAATCATTTTGGGGTTCAGTTCAAAAGGTGAGTTTTCAATATTGAATAATTAATAAACTAATTGAGACCGACACTTAAAAACTTAATAATTGTGATCAGGAGACATAATACTACAATTTAGTGAAGTTCCAAGTGATTTTTTTCTTGCTAACATCTGCGGCACAATTACCTTTTTCTGTAATAATGGATTTTAATCAATGCATATAATTATTTATATCTATCATCTAATTTTTAAAAATTATTAAGCTTATTTTTAATGATAATATCAATTATTTTCTTAAATGGCAAAAGCTGCGAGTCAAATAATGACAAGAAATAGTTGATAAGATTGTGATCAATACTCAATCTGACAAACTATGAAGAAGTCGAAATAATCGATTTGCAATATCATATCATGCATAGTCCAATTCCAATAGTTGAGAGTGATATTTGTATTCCGACTTTTACATGTCCAATAAATGATGTAATCTTACATATTTTGAAATGATTTTAGAATGAAAAATACATTGAATGTCAACTAAATGAATACTAGTTCTATTACCCATTAATCAAGAATATAATACATTGATAGAGTGTTATAATATTGTTTACTGACACTTTATTGACGGATTCGCAATTAGAGGTTAGTTTCTTCATCTCATTTTTGAAGGTTTTTATTTAATATTCATAGAAGTGTTTCACATTTGGAATTATGCTTCCGCAGCTCAATTTTTTCTGTATTTTTATTTAAATATAGTTTTGAGACGATAGCTTTTCAAATAGTTGAGTAATACGCCCGGCGCGCACACTGTGATTTTGCCCAGTATTTCATTTATTAACAATATGCCAAGGACTGAAAAGTGGTGTAAAAAGAGAAAATTCACAGGTATTATGTATCTGAAGATTGATAAACCAAATGTGAGTACCGGTACCCTAGAGAATTTTGAACAATTGGATCCAGGAACTCCTAGTGCTTCAAAAATAAAAATTAGTACTGGTCTTCCACAGTACAATGATTTTCTAGGGACAGACTCAAATACCATTATTTCAATAAATACTTTGTGTACAGTGATACAGAACTTTGTTGCTTGCAAATTGTGTGGTGGTAAGTTGAAACTCACAGAAGACAAAGGTAAGAGGAATGGCTTAGCATGTTCATTTGTGTTGGAATGTCAAGAAACTGACTGTAATTTCAATAATAATTTTTGGTCATCTCATAAATGTGAGAATAATGGGCTTTTTGATATGAATAATAGACTTTTTTATGGACTAAGGTGTATTGGTTAAGGTGCTCAAGCTGGTAAGATGCTTTGTGGCTTACTGAACTTGCCATCCCAAGTTCAGCTCTTCAGAAGTACACAAATATTTTGAGAGACTCGGTGAAGAAAACAGCTGATGAATCAATGAATAATGCAACTAAAGAAGCAATTGAGGAAAATGAGGGCTGTTCTGATATATCTATAGCATTTGATGGAACATGGCAAAAATGGGTTTCATTTCAAAAAATGCCTGTAGCTCTGTAACTAGTATGGATACTGGGAAGGTGCTGGATGTTGAGGTTCTTACAAAATATTGCAGTGGATGTGTGAAAAGTAAATCAAATGAAAGACATATGAAACATCAGCCAAACTGTGTGAAGAATTATGATGGTTCTAGTGGTGGGATGGAATCAGCAGCAGCAGCAGTGGAAATGTTCCAGAGATCTGTAGCTAGAAGAGGTGTTAGGTATACCAAGTTTTTGGGTGATGGTGATTCATCTTCTTTCTCTGCTGTTGTTCAAAGCAAACATGTAAAGAAAGCATATAATAAAGTGGGTATTGAAAAACTGGAATGTATAGGCCATGTCCAGAAGCGAATGTGATGTCGTCTACAAAATATAAAAATAAAACTGGGTGGTAAAGTTTTGGCAGATGGCAAGTCAATAAAGGGACCTGGACAACTAACAGACAAAGTGATAGATGAACTTCAGTCTTATTATGGCTCTGCCATGAGATCCAATTCGGATAGTTTGGAGAAAATGAAAAGAGCTGTGTGGTCAATTTATTTTCACAGACTTTCAAGTGATGCTCAGCCCAGTCATTATTTGTGTCCTCCTCCTCCAGACACTTGGTGCGAATTCAGGATAGCTGAAGCAGAAAACAAGGAGAAAGATTATAGGCATAAGCACTCTATTCCATCAGCTCTAATGCAAACGATCAAGCCTGTCTTTCAAGCATTGGCAGATCCAAACCTGTTGAAAAAGTGTCTTCATGGCAAAACACAGAATGTAGATGAATCATTCAACAATTTGATTTGGACCAGAATTCCTAAAAATGTATTTGTGGGGTGCAAAACGCTTGAGTTAAGAGTTTGGGATGCTGAAATTTCTTTCAATGATGGGAATATATCCCGAATTGGGGTTTTGAAGGAGTTGGGCATAACAGATTTGGGGGAGAACACCATTGAAGCCATGAAGAAAGCAGACTTGGAGAGGTTGCAGAGGGCTGAACATGCTGCTGAGGAAATGACCAAGGGGGCTAGAGTACAGAGACGAAGGAAGATGATGCTTGCTGATAAAGGTGGAGATGAACATTATGCACCTGGTACATTTTGAATTGGAATATAGTCTTGTAAGTTCCAAACATGGTTGATCTCTTTTGTTTTCTGGTGCTTCCCAAAAATCGATATTTTTTACCTTTAGGTACCATTATTTCAAGAACTAGAAGTGATAATCGTTTAAAATTTTCCATCAATCCTGATGTATTCTATCTATGGTGAGCAAATTATTTAATTTGGGGTAGAAAAAAAATTTTTTTTTTTTAATTTAAAACTTTTCTGGGGGAAAAAATTGGTTTTGGAAAAAAACTATTTAATTAAATTTCTGAACTAACTGTATAATTGGTTCATTGTAGTCTCTCCAAGAATGTGGGATAAACCTCTGGAAATCTCATTTCTCCAGGGCCAATAGTTCTTGAGAAAAATGTTCTTAAAGTTGATGAATTTAATATGAGCGGAATAGGACTGTTCAACTCCCCTTAAATAAATACTATTGGGTGATTGTATACGCAAAGCGATAAGAATATCTGTATTCTTTATGCCTCATGCTTACTCACTGTACTAATGAAGAATGTTCAGAAAGGTCAGGAACTGCTACATAACAGATTCCCAAATAGCAAACGTTTACAGTAAGCTACATTAGTGCACTCAATAAAAAATATTTGTCAATCCTACATTCTACTTGCTATTTGGTCAGGTTCAATGTAAGATGAGCTAAAGAATCGAATAAAATTGTAATGAACAGTCTGTGAGTTATGCAAACTGTCATGTGAATGACAGTTGATTGAAAATGTGTAATACCTATTTACTTTTTATTCCTTGATTGATGATGAATACAAATTAAGTACCTTAGTGGAGAAGCTTTGTTGTGCAAGAGAGATCTGGTACACAAAACTTTCCATAACATAATACATCATAATGAATTATTATGTATAACATAATATTTCTTTGTAGTTGTGAAGATGATATTGTGGAAGGTATCGATAATGAATAATTAGACAAAATTGTCACAACTACATTTATTGAAAAATATTAAGAAACTAGTTCTGGTTGTTATACCATTATCAATCCCAATCAAAATAAAACTAAAGTACAGAGAAGCTTAATATATACTGAACATGGAATGATACTATTAGCTGAGCGAGAAAGAGGCTGGCCTCTTGTATTTTGACTCGTATTCATTTTTTGCTTGTTACTCCTCTCACCAGAGGGCTTGACTTGTCAGTGAATCACAACCTATGATGAACGCCAGCCTCTTTGTCACTTCGCCAATAGTATCATTTCATGTTCAGTATATATTAAGCTTCTCTACATTTTAGTTTTAGTTTGATTGAGATTGATAATTGTATAACAACCAAAACTAGTTTCTCAATATTTTTAATAGATGTGGTTGCTGAAGTTTTGTTTAATCATTCATTATAACATAATAATGTATTATCAATTGTTTCTAGTTTCGCTTATTCTTCTCCTTCTTCATCATCAATATTGAATGTAGGCAGTACACATTGTTCTAGATGAGAACACTAATGTGGCTAATTGTGAACTCTCATTATTTTCAAATTTGTATCTAATAAAGCAATCAAAGAAACTTATTCAATATGAACATTTCTCATTATTGTAGTGAGTAAACACAAGTCATCTAGAATACAGACATTTCTCTATTTATTTCCTGGAGTAGGCTTATTTCCTATCTCAAAAACTACTATAGTTTTCAGCTTCTCACTTGTTTTAATGGATTTTACAGCTTATTTTACATATAGAACCTGACAAAACTGAAAGTTGAATCAAGGCACTGCAAATTTCCGAATGGATGCATTGATGTGGTTACCTGCTGGCTTCAGTCATCCTCTACTCTGTGACGAATAAGCATTCCAAAACTATGTTTATATGAACTTTTTTCATTATTTTGGTAAATACAGCAAACTAGAGATAAGGTGTATTTACTGGAACAGGTATTTTTACTGAGTATTTGAATGTACAGACTAGCAGCTAGTATTCGAAGAACAAAATACTAGGTTTCAGATATCCATGAGTATTTATAGAAAATAGTAAACTCTGCAACTTCAGTACAATCAGTGACTTCAAGTCCTCACTCCAATTGTCGGAGTGGGAGTGAAGCTTTGTAATTTGCAGTTGCAGTTTCTCAATAAATTGGAGTTTCTCAGTACAGTTTCTCAGTAAAGGACACCATGTCACATTTTCATAATTTTACAGGAGAGCCAAATTAAAGAATTTCTATACTTCATATTGTATTTTAATGAACTATTCATGGAATGTTCTCAACCAATTTTCACCAGAATATGCAATTGTATTGTATTTACAACATATTTTGTGACTTTTACCCAAAAGTCGCTTTACCCCTCTTTTTGGAGACCTTTTATGAACTTGGTGTTGTATACCCCTAACTAGGTTGTCATATTAGGGGTCTTAGTGCTATCAGATATTCAATAATTTAACACATTTTTGATAATAACACACTTTTATTTTGCAAAATGAATCTTAGAAATACTTACAGGATGCATAATAAATTTTTAAATTTGAGCAATACTAACAAATTAATTATGAAAATGGAATTTTAGTGATCCAAGAGATCGCATTCATCACTTTCAGGATAATCTTGCCTGGCAACATTGTTGTCGTGAAGATTGATATAAAATGTATGACAAAAAGTGGGTACATATGGTAATAATGAAATCAAGTCATTGTACTTTTGTTGGTATATTGGCACTGAAGGCTTCACTGGAAGAACTTCTGGAAACTTATTGTCATCTTCTAATCTTGCACTTCTTCTTTTCAGTCTGTTGAGGTCCACTGTGTCAAACTCATTGTCAAAGGATGATCTCAAGTACAGCATGCCAATGTTTTCTTGTCGCATTTGAATGTGAACACTTGATGACAGAAGAACTTTCTCTTTTTCAAAATTTTGTTTCTTATAGATAGCTCTCTTACTTAAGAAAAGTATGTTGAATTTTTTTAAAATCTTGTGCCTCCATATTGTGAACATTAAATTTCGTTGAGCACTGGCGCATCATCTGCTGCCAGTCCCATGGAGTCAATATTGGAAAGTCAATGTTGTGGCCAAAATAAAAACATTCAATCTCTGGCAATAGAATGTAAAGTGACTCATGCATAGAACAGAGTGCTGAAAAGCTGGCACTTGAAAACTGCATATACTCAACGTTCTAGAAGACAAGTACCTCTGAAATTTGGGGTGAGCCCACACACCCAAATTAATATATAGAGAGGTACTACCTGTTGGTGGAACAGATGATCTGGTAGAGGAGAAGCAATTCGGAACACACATGGACCGGTAATGGGAGGATGGTGTCAAGACCGTTGTAAGATATTACAACCGGAAAACATATAAACAATGAACATACAATTGACAAACTTTTGAACACACATTTACTAATGAAACTGAGCTACCCTGGATGGAAGCACACGTACAACATAGAAGACAGAGGTGAAAGGCAATACCACGTAATTGAAACATTCATGACTAGACAGACTCATAATTCATGGTCTACTGGCTTAGTTGTGAGCTAGGCCAAAGTAGAGGGCGATCGAGGCGCTCTCATTGTGAGTGGTTTGTACAGAAACTAGCAGTGAATCGCACTTATCAAGTTACCAGAGAGCGAAAGTTCATACACAAATGAACTGGCGCAAACATATTCCCCCTGGGCGAAAAAAAGTTGAGAACTACGTCTCAATGAGGGATGTAGGGAGGGAATGAGGGTTGGCAGATGATGCAGGAGCAGGAGCGGAATGAATGCACCTAAAAACAGCAATGGCAGACGAAACGGGTAGCACAGCATCAGTGTCAAAACGAATGATAGTAGGTGAAAAGTTGAATCAAACACAGCGAGAAGACATGGACCTGTGTGAGGAAGTATACTGCACTGTTGAGTGTACTGTTAGTCATTGCATTGACTAGGAAGTCGAGGGATTGACGTGGACCCATGCAGAGGTGGAAAATGACAGAGGCGCTGAGGCAGATGTGAAGGAAGTGGCGGCTGAGGGCATGGACTGGCTGGAGTATACCTGGTTGCAAAATGGTCCCTTCCATGGGGGAGAGGTGTGACAACGTAGTTGAACGTTGCATGATGCCATTGAGCGATGCAGTCAATGCAGTTCCTCATCAGAGGATGAAGAGGAGGAGAAGGTATGGCGAGTGTTACTGAATGCAAGCTGTCTATTGAAATCACAGGAAATGCGTGATATTTCTTGATTGCATAATAGCATATTATGGGGAACGGATCCACATGTGAAACATGCTTTCGTGGATTGACAGTTCCTGCAATCATGTAGTCCCAGACATCCAAAACAATGGCGAGTGTCTCATACAATTTTATATCTCTCATCAAGCGACAACCATGAGAAGGTGGATTGGTTTAATTGGTGTATGCCATCACACAATAAGCATGAATAAGGTGCAAGGACTGTAGTAGCAAATGCAAGAGTGCGCCCCGGCAATAAGCGATGTGGAGCTGGCGGTGAAGATGGAGGAGAAGAACAAACTTGAGATGTTATTGGATGCGAGTTAGCAGGAGGAGAAGGAGAGCAGCTTTGGGTACGTGACGCAATTTCTTGGAAACTGGCTGGAACAGAAGCAAAGCAGGTTTCAATCGACTCTGGAAGAGTTGAATGCATATGCTCTAGTTGCTCGGACTGAACTAGATCAAGTACTCGTTTGCTCAAATTCATAAATTCCATTAACTGTTTGAAGGTTGGAATTTCATCAGGTGTTATGGTTGATTCAAATCTTTCTTTGAAATAATTTGAGAGTGCTTGATATCCCAGCTGAAACATAAAAAAATCTTTCAAATTTAGCCCTGGTAAGGCTTTCAAAGTGCTGAATGCTGAAGAAAAGGTGGCATGATGTCTCTGCAATATATTGCACATTGAACCAGTAGTGTGAAATTGGTGTAGTCACTGATAGTGAAAATTAGCGGATGCTCTAACATGATCAAATCATTGGCATAGTTGCTGATATGTGACTGAGTAACTATCTTCCACTAATGGCGAATCATCTATGAGCGCCAATGCGTGATCGCTTAATTGCGTTTTTGAAATTTGCAATTTTTGCGTGTCAGAATAGCGAGGATTTGTGCACTAAGGCCTCAAACAACAACTTGAATCTCGTCCACTCAGCATGATTCCCGAACTGTGGGAGCTGAAGCAGAGCCAAGTGTAGCTGGGCGGAAGCGTTAGAATTGGCAGAAGGTGCTGATTTAATTTGCATAAACGTTTGCTGAATGTTTTTGATTAATGTGTGCACTTACACAAAGTTAGTGTCTGAAAGCTTGTCAAGTTTCTTGGAAAGAGCCGTAGCTATTTGCGACTGTCTGTCAGCGACCTGACGTTCACTTGATGACAGGTGAGATGCTTTCGAAAAATCTGTGATAAGAAATAATGCGTCCCGTAATAGAAGAACTGTGCAAGAGGGCTTGGGGGTGCAAAGGCCGCAAGTGAATCATCTAACTCGACGGAGACTGTGACAGAGACTGTGACTGTTGGTTAGCAACATAGCAAAGTGGATGGCACGAGAGTTATGGTGCACAAGATTTGTAAACAAACAAGCAGAATATAGACAGCAACAGACAATGATCGAGGGCAAGCAAGAGCATTACAAGGGCATGTGCGCATCGATGTGTGTAGGAGTGGTTGAACCAAGAGTTCGTAGGAGTAAGGCAGTGCGCGTGAGCAAGAGCACACGTGTGAGCTAGCATCTTGAGCAGTAAACAATAATGGCATTCAATGAGACAATAATTGTGCAATTCATGTACAACAGAAATATTCAACGGATAGTCAATGTACCAGACCAAGGTCAAGACAGAGATAAGCAAGCTCAAACAGAGTGGCTTAAATCAAGGATGCCCACAATGAAATGATATTAAACTATGGAGAGCACTGCTCCATTGCAAAGTGCTAATGCATGAGCAGCGGCAGATACGTGTATCACAATAAGATATGCTATGCAGGATGCTGATATGGGCGAATTCTTGAATATGTGAAAAGGCGCTTCTAGGAGATTAAAATTTGCCAAATTCAAAATCCCAAACTGAAGGACCACTATTCCATGTCGCAGCCAAAATACAAACATTCAATCTCCTGCAATAGAATGTGAAGTGACTCATGCATAGAACAGAGTGCTGGAAAGCTGGCACTTGGAAACTGCGTAGACTTGACATTCTTGAAGACAATTACCTCTGAAATTTGAGGTGGGCCCACACACACAAATTAATATATAGAGAGGTACTACCTGTTGGTGCGACAGATGATCTGGTAAAGGAGTAGCGATTTGGAACACACATGGACTGGTAACAGGAGAATGGCGTCAAGACTGTTGTGAGATATGATGATCAGAGAACATATAAACAATGAACATACAATTGGCAAACTTTTGAACACACATTTACTAATCAAACTGAGCTAACCTGGATGGAAGCACATGTACAACACAGAAGACAAAGGTGAAAGGCATTACGATGTAATTGAAACATTCATGACTAGACAGACTCATAATTCATGGCATACTGGCTTAGTTGTAAGCTAGGTCAAAGTAGAGGGCGATCGAGGCACTCTCATTGCAAGCGGTATGTACAGGAACTAGCAGTGAATCACACTTATCAAATAACCAGGGAGCAAAAGTTCGTACACAAACGAACTGGCACAAACAGTCAACTTTCTTCCTCTTTTTTTCTATGAGTGTATGGATGGTATCAGCCTCCATATGTGTGTGTCCTCTAAGAAGGTACTTAACCCTGCAATGCATTTTCAAATCTTTTGGGAAAAAATATCATTAAACTCAGAAATCATTGCTGATAACGATAAAAATAATTAAAAAAATCCCAACATTACTCAAAATTACTTTTTGGCCATTTTATGTTATGACTCCAAATGGAGTCATCATGCAATGAGTAGCAAGTTTCATTATGGAAAGCATTCATACTATAAAAACATATTTGATGCTTATAAAAAGTGTTTAAGGTGACTTATTTTGATTTTTGAAAGCATTTCAATAAAAGTATTTATTATATTACAGAAAATATATAATTAGTAAAATTATTCTAATACCCAAATCTAGGCTATATAATTTTTAAAGTGAATAGTCTGTCATAAAAATGGAAATTATTGCAGATAAAATCTTAGAAAACCCCAGAATAGGCTATTCTATGTAGCCTAATAGGATTGATAATATAATTTAACATTTAAAATTATTAGGAAATGATAATGAAATTTGAATAATGTTGGAAACATAACATATTTTGTATGTTGAGAAAAAATTTTCAACTTTTACTCACCAAATACGAGTTCTCAGTACTGATGTGAAATCAAGCATGTATGGTCAAGTCAGATGTAGAATATGGTAAGTGGTCCAAATAAGAGACCCCTTTTGAAAATTTGTTGTAAATTGAGAAAAAATTATATTTTGAAAAATTTGATATTTTTTTTGGAATCCATGCTTATTTCTACAAATGTTTCAAGTAACAATCAAATCTTCAATGCATTCAATTTGACCCAAAACTTAATTTTTGAAGGGGCAACACAGTCTCATATTAGGACAACAGGCTCCCTAATATGAGACACCCCTTATTCCTAATATGAGACGGGTCTCTTATTGGGACAACTAGTAGAGGATAGATTATATTTTCTGGATAAATTTTGAAATAAAAATCATTTGTATAAAATTATAATAATTATTATTATTGATAATATTCATAAATGGAAACATGATAATATAATGGAGTGATATATATAAAATTGATGTAATATTGGAGTGAAAATATTTGCAGTCCATTGATTAATATGAGATTATTAATTAGCCTAATGATAGGCTATTGATATGTTATTACATAATAAATGTGTATTTCCCTCTTCTAACAGTTTTCACTTCTAAAATATTAATTATGCTGTCTGTCTTTATGTTCATGATGTCATCAACATCTGGAAATGACCATGATCCCAAAATTTTTCCAGACTCTCTCAAGAATTTAAGTTCCATCTCCGTTCTATCTGGTGACCAATCATTTAACAGTTGTCCAACAAGTATTTTTGTGGATTCTTTCTTTTTCCCCTCATCATACAGAAGTTTTACTCTGACAAAAGTGCCAGTCTTCAATTTTGACAAATCTCTAGGCTGGCTTGGTGGACTTGACCTATCTTCATCTTCTGAGTAGTTGATTTCTAGATCAGAACTGGAGTCTTGTAGAGATATGTCCATGTTTGAGGACGATGAGTCACTGTCAATCATGTCTGGCTTGGATTTTTTTTTCTTTTTAAATGACAGATTCCGAACAACTGGTTTAGGCTTACCTGCAGCAGTTTTTTCTTCCAGCTCTTTCTTGTAGGGTGATGCAGTTATCACTGCTGATTTTCCTTGCCGAGGATTTCGTATTGCCTTTTCAAAACTTGGAAGTGGCGGAAAGGGTGAAGATGGGCTGGTTGAAGACACTGAATGAGTAGAGGTTGTTGTTGGCTGAGGTGAATCATGGAGCTGGTCAACCTTGATAGCTTCCTCAACGAAATCGTTTTCATCATAGACATTTCTATCAATAGGGATAAGTCCAGTTTTTTGGAATGCATTGACAGCAACTTGCATAGTTGCTGCCTTCTTGTATGCATTTCCAAAAAGCTTTCCCACATTATACACATTTACAACTCGCCCAGGGTTATTCCGAAGCCAAGTTTCTATCTCCTGAGCATAGTAAGTTTTGAAAGGCGCCATGAACCCAACATCTAGTGGTTGCATCCGGTGGGATGAGTGTGGAGGCAGACAAACAATATGAACAGAATTTTCACGAGCTAGCTCAATAAGTGGTAAATTTCTAGTGTGAGAATAATGTCCATCTAGCACAAGCAATACAGGGTTTTCAGGTGTAGAAGCAGTATGGTGAATGAAATGTTCCATCCACTTTACAAAAAGGTCTGCTTGAATCCACCCAGAGATATGGCATCCATAAATAGAACCTTGTGGTGTTCCATCCATGAGTTCAGTTTTCATATTTTTCCTTGGGAAAATTATCATGGGTGGGACAAAGAGCCCTGTAGCATTCATGCATGTCACAACGGTGATCAACCCACCTCTCTCTTGTGACTGCACTGTCCCAATTCTCTTTTTACCCTTCATTGATATTATTTTAGTGTGCTTGTGCTGCACAACACACACCCCAGTCTCATCGACATTGTAAACTCTGTGGGGACTGATGTTCAATTTCCTAACAGTCTCTTCATATAGATCAAAAAATCCATTGACAGACTCCTTAGTAAATCCTAGAATCCTTGCTCGAGAAACTCCTTGTGGAGTCCTAAGGGATAGAACAGGATTCCTGCGTAAAAATGATTTGAGCCACTTCCTTCCAGCTGATTTTTCATTGCAGTTAAAGGGATTTTTAATATTATATTTAACACACAAATCAAATGCCAGTCGCATGACATCTTTAGAATGTAGCCCATAATACCTGTGATCCATCTCAAGTAAATACTTTACCAATTCCTCTTCAATTTCTGGTGGAAAAGTTGGTTTTCGTCCCAGAGGTGCTGTGATGCAGTTAGGGTTGTTGCTCTTCACATATTTCTCTACTGTCCCACGAGGTACTCCAAATATCTTGGAAGCTTTTGTGTATCCCATTTCCTTATTCCGAACTGCTTCTACAGCCTTTGTCATTGCTAGTGGGTCCCATTTTTTCCTTACTCGCCTCTCAGACATCTGAAAGTAAGGAAATAATTGTAGGAACAGACAAATAACCAACAATAAACAAAGTTAACAAATAAATAAATCATTTTTCATTATCACATTGATAAATATCATATGAATCCTACTAAACTAATCTACAGAGTGTGAGCAAGCAAAACAAATTCTATTTGAGTATTGTCTTCACATGAAATACTGCATAACACAACTCAAAATTCTCAGCAAATGTTTTATATATAAGTATATTATCACAATATTATTGAATAATCCATATTATAGGCATTATAATCATGGTGAAAATTAATATTTTGTATCTGAGACACATTACCCTAATAAGAGACAGTCTCATATTAGGGAGTGCAAAAGGTCTCTTATTAGGACCAACTCATGTTTAAGAAAAAAAAATTAATAATGATGATAGGAAATAATATTATCAATAATCATTATAATGGAAATATTTCATAGCTTGGTTACAGTGTGATTACGATAAAAAATAATAGAAAAACAACAAACTTACCTCGAAATATGTATTTTTAGACAGAACAGTCAAAATTTTCCAAGTGGTCAGAACTATAATATAACCTCAATGTCCAAACACTAGTACCAAAGAGCTTTGTTAACACAATCACAGCCTTCTACATCAAAGAGCTTCACGTTGGCGGGAGTTTTGAATTATTCAAGTCTATATTGGGAATTTTATCTGAGGGTCTCATATTAGGCGCCTGTCTCATATTAGGTCACTTAGTCTTTATATAGAAGCACTAAGTCCTTATCAACAATCTCTTTGTCTAATGAAGAGAAAGCAGATGACGAAATTAGAGAACTTAATTCAGAGTTGAGTTCAATGATGACTGTTATTGACGATTTAAAGGCGGAAATTTGTTCCAAAGATGCGATCATAAATTTATTGAGTCACGATGCGCAAATTTCATCAGAGAAAATGTTGAAATTGGAAACTGAGTTTAGATTGATAAAAAGTAATAGTTTGTCTTATACTGATTCCACAAGTCATGATGATTTTATAACGCCGAGAAATACAGTAAGAGCAAGGCCCTATGAGACTAGTCCTATTATCTTGAATAATCGATTTTCTACTCTCTCCTCAAATGGGTCTTTAACATCCTCGTCTACATCGAAAGAATTACGAGTGAAGTGCATAAATCTGCTACACCTGTAAAAGAACTTAAAAATCCCTCCTTGAAAGTCAGTGAAGCCAGTCATGCTAGGAAGAAAAGGAGATTGACTGTATTATCTAGCAGTCAAGGCAAGCAATTAAGCAAGTATGCAGCATTTGGATGACGAATTCGAGATATTTGTCTACACTAAGTCTGGTGCCAAGCTGAAACATATTATTCAAGATGGACTTCAGTTTGTTCGTGATTTTTCTGTGGACGATGTTATTGTCATTTTAGCGGGCACTAATGATATTCACTTGTATGAGCCATATCAACTGACCCTTTTACAAGGGATGGATTCTCTATTCGACCTCAATATCAATACCAACATCGTTGTGTGTGGTGTTCCGTGCCGTTATGATGACCCTACCCTCAATGATGACATACAGTATTTCAACTCATGCATGTCTCGAATGGTGCACAACTATGATGGCGTAGCGAAACTCTACTACTTGGATATCAACGTCTTCCTTCAGAGAACTCATCTCACGAGACATGGCCTACATCTCAATAGACACGGGAAAAGACTTCTCTCAAAACGATTGACAAATTTCATTAAGCAGAAGGTGATGAATGGTGTTTTAAACAATTATTCTTCAGTTGCCGCTGTAAAACAAGTTCCCTCAAAAGTGCAAGTGTTTAAAAACTGTGATGTTCCGGAAAATCACCTGAGATTCAACTCATTGAATCCTTTCCTGTTACACCCCCTCCGTCAAATTCTTCCGTATCCTGCAGTCCTGAGCCTATTGGAACAATACCTACTGCAATGGATCCAATAGATCCTCCTTTTCCAGTGAGCTCAGCTAATACATTGATAGAGACCCATTCAGGTGTTTTGGATTCTTCTCTTCTGACAGATTGTAAATGGGATACTGTATTGGCAGTTAATGAGTGCGATGCTCATACAAGTAGTTTAAAATCATCAGAAGTAAGAAGTAATAAAATCTGTGATGTTTTCCATGACGAAATACTTAATGAACAATCTAATATTAAAACTGACACTGTATTTCACTTTTAAATAATGTTTTACTCACATATATTGGAGATGCTTGAGGAATGCATTTCACTTCTGAAAAGAAGCTTCGTCAGCCTGCCGCCAGGGGTCATGCTCTGTTTGGGTTAGGATAAGCGGCCATTATGTATTTGAAAATTGCGTTTGATCTGAATTGTGTTTGGTCGTTGAGTAAGTTTGTTCTATCTTGTTTATGGTGTTTGAATATTTCATATTGTTCCAGTGTATTTAGTTTGTGGCTTTTTTGGAATGTGTGTAGAATTTCCAAGTCAGTTTGGATGTTATTGTGTGAGTGCCCAGTGTTGATTAAGTGATCTGCAAATGTTGAATCGAGTTGGAATGTAGTGCTTTGATGTGCTCTTTATATCTAATGTTGAATGATCTGCCTGTTTGTCCTATGTAGTACTTGGGGCATGTGTTGCATTTAAGCTTATATATGCCTGGTTTGTTGAATTTGTGAATTGTGCTGTTTGTTAGGTGAGCTGGTTTTTGTTGGATCTGGTGTTTCAGGTTGTTTGTTGTTCTGAATGCTGTGTTAAATCCGGATTTTTGGAAGATGTAAGCTATTTTGTGTGATTTTTTGTTGAGATATGTGAGTGTGACAAATCTGTTTTGGTTTGCAGGTTTTGGATTTTTATTTTTCATTTTATTCATGATTTTGTCTACTAGATTGGTGTTGTATCCGTTTTGTTGTGCTAAATATTTGATTGTATTGATTTCTTCTTTGTGGTCAGCTTGTGATAGTGGAACATTAAGGAGACTATAGATCATGGAGTTGAAAGCAGCAAGTTTGTGTTGATTTGGGTGGTTGGATGAGTTGTGAATGAGTGTGTCTGTGAGAGTTGGTTTTCTGTAGATTTTGAATTTGTGCATGTTATTTAGTTTTTTGATAGTGAGATCTAAGAAGTTCAAGGTGTAGTCTGTTTCATATTCTGCTGTGAATTTGTTAGGTGAGCTTTGTTAGGTAATTTCACTTGTATTCTAGCATAAGTAGGAATTAAGTTTAGTTTTAAGCAAGTTTTGTTAAAGCTAATGTGTGAGGCCACTGTCCTAACCCTCAAAACAAGTTTCCTGAATAGTTGGAAGTCTGCTGGTCCTGCAGTGTTGAAATCTGTGATGTTTTCCATGACGAAATACTTAATGAACAATCTAATATTAAAACTGACACTGTATTTCACTTTTAAATAATGTTTTACTCACATATATTGGAGATTCTTGAGGAATGCATTTCACTTCTGAAAAGAAGCTTCGTCAGCCTGCCGCCAGGGGTCATGCTCTGTTTGGGTTAGGATGAGCGGCCATTATGTATTTGAAAATTGCATTTGATTTGAATTGTGTTTGGTCGTTGAGTAACATTCCTGTAACTGAAACCATTTCCATAATAGAGAACATACTCAAAGCACAAAACAACCAACCTGAACACACAAAAGAACTAATTGAGACATTAAAAATCATCACATCACAAAACTACTTCACCCACAATAACAAGTATTACACCCAACCAGAAGGACTACCAATGGGATCCCCAATCTCCAGCATCCTAGCAGAAATATTTTTACAGCACATAGAGAATACTAAAATACTAAAAGACACCAAACACTCAAACAAAATTATTTACTGGCACCGCTACGTTGATGACATTATTGCACTTTACATTGGAAACCAAAGACAGTGTAAACAACTCCTAACACAATTGAACAAAACCCATAAAAACTTACAATTCACAGCAGAATATGAAACAGACTACACCTTGAACTTCTTAGATCTCACTATCAAAAAACTAAATAACATGCACAAATTCAAAATCTACAGAAAACCAACTCTCACAGACACACTCATTCACAACTCATCCAACCACCCAAATCAACACAAACTTGCTGCTTTCAACTACATGATCCATAGACTCCTTAATGTTCCACTATCACAAGCTGACCACAAAGAAGAAATCAATACAATCAAATATTTAGCACAACAAAACGGATACAACACCAATCTAGTAGACAAAATCATGGATAAAATGAAAAATAAAAATCCAAAACCTGCAAACCAAAACAGATTTGTCACACTCACATATCTCAACAAAAAATCACACAAAATAGCTTACATCTTCCAAAAATCCGGATTTAACACAGCATTCAGAACAACAAACAACCTGAAACACCAGATCCAACAAAAACCAGCTCACCTAACAAACAGCACAATTCACAAATTCAACAAACCAGGCATATATAAGCTTAAATGCAACACATGCCCCAAGTACTACATAGGACAAACAGGCAGATCATTCAACATTAGATATAAAGAGCACATCAAAGCACTACATTCCAACTCTGACTCAACATTTGCAGATCACTTAATCAACACTGGGCACTCACACAATAACATCCAAACTGACTTGGAAATTCTACACACATTCCAAAAAAGCCACAAACTAAATACACTGGAACAATATGAAATATTCAAACACCATAAACAAGATAGAACAAACTTACTCAACGACCAAACACAATTCAAATCAAACGCAATTTTCAAATACATAATGGCCGCTCATCCTAACCCAAACAGAGCATGACCCCTGGCGGCAGGCTGACGAAGCTTCTTTTCAGAAGTGAAATGCATTCCTCAAGCATCTTCAATATATGTGAGTAAAACATTATTTAATAGTGAAATACAGTGTCAGTTTTAATATTAGAAGTAATAAAACTGTGTCACAGAATCGTTTTTTACATCCTACTCAAGAGATGCAAACACTGACCTAGGTTTATCACCGGGTCCTGACAAAACTTCCCAGGTTGCTGTACCCAATTTAACTATATTTGGTGTGAATGCACAATCTCTCCGTAATAAACTGCATGAAATGGAAGTTATTTTAACTGAAACTCCTGCTAATGTAATCTGTGTTAATGAACATTGTCTTCTTGAGGGGGAGATTTCACTATATGTTCCAGAGGGCTTTGTTTTGGCTAGCTGTTATTGTAGACAATCACCTTATGGAGGTTCATCTATATATGTGGAGAGAAGTATGTTGTTCGAACTGCTGAATTTAAATCAATATTGCAGTGATACTATTTGTGAAGCCTCAGCCATTAGGCTATCCAAATTTAATATGCTTGTCTTATGTATATACCGTACTCCTGTTTCAAATTTTAAACATTTCATTGAAAATCTTGAAAATATTTTAACTGATCTTACAAACAGGCCAAAACGTTTTAAATATATTGTTCTTGCAGGTGACCTAAATGTAGATATTTTAAGAGATAATTACTCTGAAGCTGTAGAATTGTCGAATTTACTGAGATCATTTGATTTATATTGTGTTCATAAAACCCCAACAAGATTCAATTCATGTCTTGACATTGTTGCATCAAATATTCTTATTGACAATGTTGAGGTGAAGTTACTAAACCAGGACTTACTCTCTGACCATGCAGGTATTTGGTCTACTTTCAAATTGAATGTTAACCCATATTGTGAATATGATATCTCATGTAAGAAAGAGTACAGTAAAAAGCATATTATTTCTCAAGACAAATTGAATTATTTCAGACAACTATTGATCTCTGCAGATTGGTCTGATATTTATACCAATGATGTAAACAATGCTGTTAAAAACTTTTTATTTATTTTCACAAAGTATTTCTATCTTAGCTGTCCACAAATTAATGTTAGCAATAGTTGTAGAAAGAGAAAAGCTACTGTGATGAATTGGTTTACTCCAGAACTGGATGGTATGCGAGAATTGCTTCTTGTAACCTATAGCAGATGGAAGAACTCTAATAACCCTGAGTGTAGGATTTTGTTCAAGAATCTCAAGGCCAAGTACAAGCAAGAAATATATAAAGCAAAGCTAGAAGAAAATGGTAGATTCATAGCTAAGGCTAAGAACCAATGTAAGGCAGCCTGACTAATTGCTAAAAAGGAAGGTAATCTTGTAAATCCAACAAAACAAAATTGTATACCAGTACCAATTTCTCCTGAACAGTTTAATAATTTTTTTGTTAATATATCACAAGATACTGCTAATGCTCAGAAAAATAGTCCAAATGCAAGTAATATCGACTTCTCTGATTTGTTGATGAATAATATTAATAGAGATCAGAATAGCAATAATTTCAAGCTTAAGAGTGTTGATGAACAAACAGTTAGTTTTATTGTAAATAAAATGAGTAACTCAAGATCTGAAGATGTGTATGGCATGTCAAATTATTTGGTCAAGACTGTATATAGTTGATGTTTTTATATCGGAACTCACTTATATTGTAAATTTTGTTCTTAGTGAAGGAGTTTTTCCTGATTTTTTGAAAGTTACCAAAGTAACGCCTATTTTCAAGAAGGGTGATGCTGATGAACCACAAAACTGCAGACCAATTGCAATTGTTCTCATTTTGAGTAAAATCATTGAAACTTGTATTGTAATTCAACTTAATGAATATTTTGTTTGTAACGGGCTATTCTATCCCTTTCAGTTAGGCTTTAGGCCCAATCATTGTTCTGTTGATGCTGTTGAAAAGCTTGTTGAGTGTGTTTTGAATGGTTTTGAACGGAAACAGCCAGTGGGGTCCATACTGATAGACTTAAGTAGAGCTTTCGATTGTGTCTCGCATTCCATTTTATGTAAAAAGCTAGAAATGTATGGTATAGTGGGCAAGGAGCTAATGTTAATCCAGACTTATCTAAAGAACAGAAAACAAATGGTGAGCTTGGATAATGTAAACTCAAATTTCCTTGATGTAACAATAGGGGTACCACAAGGATCTGTACTGGGCCCGTTTTTGTTTTTAGTCTTTGTAAATGACTTCAGCAGGAATATCTCTGTTCTTTCTATACTATATGCAGATGATACTACTCTAGTGAATTCAGATGTGAATATAACTAATGTTCAAAATTCACTTGAAAGGGCTATGGATGAATCAAAGCTGTGGTACAGTGCCAATTTACTCACTGTAAATGAAAGTAAAACAGAGCAAATTATATTTTCACTTGACAGACGAAGCAATCTTAACTTGGATGATCATCATTGTTTAAAACCTGTTAAACTGCTAGGAATGTACTTAGACAGCAAACTTAGTTGGGAACATCATTCAGATAATTTGTGTAAAAAGCTATCTAGAGTTACCTGTCTTTTGCGTAAATTAAGGTCCTGTGTGAACCTAAGTGTCATTTTAATGGTATATTTTGGTCTTTTCCACTCTCACTTAATATATGGAGTAAAATTGTGGGGTAACTCACCTTCTTCAAAGAAAGTGTTCGTGTGGCAGAAGAAAGCACTTAGAGTTGTATTTGGTCTCAAACACAATGAGTCTTGTAGAGGTGTTTTTGCAGAACATAAAATTATGACCTTGTCTTGTTTATACATTTATTACAATTTGATTGATGTGAAGAAGAATCTTTCCAACTTTGATAAAAACTCGACTGTACACTCTCATAATACAAGGCATAAAGATAACATAACCAGGCCTACAGTTAGATTGACTAAATCCTTAAAAAGTCATAAGTATCAACAAATTCTAATGTTTAATTTTCTGCCTCATAATATCAAACAGCTACCTTTTAGGACATTTTGTAAATGTATTAGTGACTGGCTGAAAGTTAAAGCCTTCTACTCGGTTGAGGAGTACTTGGAAAATTTTAATGTTAGGCAATAAGATTTATTGTTACACTTTAACAAATTTGTTATATTTTGACAAACTACTGTATTATTCTTTTACAAATTGTTGTATTTTGACAAAGCCTATTGCTGTTTTGTAATTGTTTTATGGCTAATAAAGATTCTTGATTCTTGATTCTTGAACAAGCCTTATGTAGATTTATGTGATCAAGTCAATTGTGGAATAGAAATAAAAACAGTTTTTATATACAAGCACTCAGTCCTTATCAATCAATAGCCTATTGTAGAATCATGTGGTCAAGTCAGTGGTGAAAATCCCAGAAACAGTTATTATTCTTGTTGAAACAAAGATTTAGGTCACACTTGCTGCATTCTACAGTACTGTAACTCCCACAGTTTGGATTTTTGCACCACTGCTTGGGTTCACAATGTAGGGGCCAATGGTCCATCTTGTCTTTTTGAATGTCAACTGGAGAGCGATGAGCAATCAATTTTCTCTTCTGAGGTGGATCAGTATCATCTTGTGATGGTCTTCCTCTTTTTTTTCAGTGATGCTGTCAATCTTGCATAATGTTTCACCCAACTCAAGACGAAATTCTGGCAAATTCATCTCCTTGCAAGTAGATCCTTTCAAAGCACGTGATCGCTTGTACAATAGCCATGAATTAATCACACATAAGTCCAAGAGGTGATAAAAAAGCGATATGAGAAAAATTCAAATGGTGAATTGAGATTGAGTAGCTTATCAGGCAAAATTGTAGATCCCTTGAAAGCAATGTCTTGATTTTGCAGACTTCCTTTTTTCCACAGGACATTTCTTTTGATTGTTTTAGTAGATTTAATCAATTTATCTGCAGAACCTTTTGGAGTAGATGACTGCTGAATACTTGAAGCTGAAGTAGATGGTTGCTGAATGCTTGAAGCTGAAGTAGATGGTTGCTGGATGCTTGGAGCTGAAGTAGATGGCTGTTGCTTGTTAGAAGTGTCATCATTGCCTGGTAAATCAATGGATGATGGTAATTCACTATTTATACTATCAGATTCTGCCACAATATCACAAATATTCACATTTCCGCTTCGTGTAGACCATTCAAAACCTGGTAGAGATAGCTCATTCTCGTCCAATTCTTCATCCTGTCTGATGGAATAGGAAGAGCAAATAAAGTTTCTTCGGTAATTTCTTGCAAACTACCATCATTATTCACTATATACATGATTTCTTTATCCATTATTATTATTATTTAATAAATGGATAAGAGAAATAGGAATTAGTTTAAATTAAATCCGAAACAACAATACAATAGCAAACACATCCGAAAACTGCATGAAAATGAGCCAAAACTTGGGATATAGGTTATGTTAGAGGTTAGGTCCCATCCACGCAATGACTCCAAAAATAATCATGAACGTTTTATTGTGTAGACATAAAACATAGAAATTTATCATTTCATACTTATTTTATTAAAAAGCCTGGAATAATAATTGAGCTATTGATATTTTTTTCAATAGAAATGAGCTAATGGTTAATTTTTTACAAATTTTTCAAAAGTGTGATTGTCCCATATTCAGAAGGCTATGACACTTCAGATTGAATCCGACTGAAATTGTGGCATATGCTGCTATCTGTGTGTTCCAAAGGAACTACTTGCAAGGGAACAATATAAGCTAGTTTTGTGATGCATAATGATTCCGTTTGGATTCACGAATTGAATGTAATACACTGAAAACTGAGATGACTCCATTTGGAGTCACTATGCATTGTAGGGTTAAGACTCACACATTTCACCTGAGGATACTCATGCATGATCCAGAAGAAGCACATAATGATTGCTATATTTTTATTTTGGCCATAGCAATTATCGGACCATAATGTTATTTCAGTGACATCAGATGTAGGGATTGAACTGTGGGCCCATTTTTAAATGACTGATGATATTTCATCGCCATCACGGCCTCCTTTGCCTTCATCCCACATCATACAATGAGTGCTATTGTTGGAAAAATCATGCAGTGTATAGTTCAATGTCCACAGCTAACATTTATGAAAGCTTATGGAGTTTGTCAAGAGGGGTGTGGGCAAACATTTTTGAAGATCACCTGTTGAAACTTTGTGTGTAGGGTTTGTCTTGGACATTTTTGTATCTTTACTCTTTAGGTTGTATCTTCTTTCTGACTCATTTAGATGTGACTCGTTCTTCCTCTAGATTAGTTTTATCTGTCTGGCTTAAACAATTGTCTTTGAGTCTGGCCTGAAAGGAATCGCAAACATCACATCTACCTATGGTGGCTTGAAGGAAAGCTTAAACTCCTTATCAAAAGTATCAAAATAAACCCATTTTTAGCAATATATTTCTTGTCTATTTGTTCCTCTTCACAAAACTGTAGATATAAGGTGTACATCTTTTCTTTGTTCATTTCAGGTCCCAAGTATTTATAGTGTGATTTTTCCCTGCTGTAGTGACTGTCATAACAAGGGAAGGAGGATATGTGTTGAATAACATTTTTAATAGTCTCATCTGGAGTTTTGTTGGTAGGAGTATTTTTACCTCTCTCATCAATGTTCACAGCACCCCCTGTTTGCAAATTTTTTAAACAATTTACAACAACAGTATTGGATATGCAGAGGGTATTCAAGAACATTACCTTACAAACTTTTATTTGGTTATTGTCAATTGTAAAGTGATAAGAAAGTGAGTTTTCTTTTGCTTTTTTTGGAATATTCTTTTCTTTTCTTTGACGGACAATAGAGGAAACTTGAATACAAGAAGCAATAAATTGTCTCTTCACATCCCAACCTTTTTCTTTGTCTCAGTATGTTTTGAAAATTTTGATTCTGTTCTCTTTAGACAACTTCTCATAACATTTTTGATGGCATGAGCATTATACGGTGGTTTCATTGCCTTAGCAGCTACAGTAAGACCTTTTTTATTAACATACTCTTCACCTGCAGCTAACTTTTTGTTTGCATACATTACAAATCCAAGAATGTGGATTTCTTATATGTTTTCTTCCCTTTTCTATTATAGATGTTTTATTTTTAACTTTTCTGCAGGTTAATGGAGCTGAGCTACTGTTATCTAATTCTTCTTCACTAGAGAGATATAGATCATTCTCCAAGACATCAGTCGTTACTTTATTTGGATTTGTGTTGTTCTTCATATTATTCTGACTTTCAATAACCAATGGATTTCTACTCACATAGCTTGTAGAAGGCTTACAACAATTGGAGTCTGAGGAAATTTTGTCATTATTGGGCACATAGTCTCTGTCCAGGTCTGAGTCATCAAATTCTATATCAGACTCTTCAAAATGTTCTTCTGTCTGACTGTCTTCTCTTATCATCTCACAGTTTGTATCCAAATCTGGAATAAAAAGAAAAACTTTATTGAACATTCAAGTTTTCCATTCTAGTAGCCTATTGGTTAGTAGGCCAAATGTCAGCTGTAGACCAAGATACTTGAAGCTGTTTTGAAGCCAAGTTTATTCAGGGTAGGTCTTCAAAAAGAAGGATTTACACTTATTTATCAATACATTGTTTTGAGGATAAAGAAAGCAATTCAATTTCATAATACCTTTTTAGATCTCAGAGCGAGTATAAACTCATGACTTTGCAATGGTCAAGTTAGTTTGAATAAGATGGTAATAGAGAATTCAAGTAGTTTAAGGAAATTTTAATAACAGTTGGTCTACAAAATAAAGTTCAAACTTACCATTTAGCACATTTGGCACATAATCTTTGTCCGGGTCCAAGTCATTAACTCCTATATCAGGTTCTTCAAAGTGTTTTCCCATCTGAATGTCTTCTCTATTTCACAGCTTGCATCCGAATCTGGAATGGAAATAAAAACTTCATTGAACATTCAAATTTCTCCTTCTTGTGGCCTATTGGTTAGTAGGCAAAAAGTAATAAGATAGGGCTCTGTCCTATAAAATCTTTTTATTTTCTGCCTGCTGTCCTTAAACATATTATTTCTTTTTCAAGAAGTTGGTTTATTTTGAAGATATAAACATTGTTCTGCACTTTTTAAGATAGGCAAAATGTTTTTGTAAAATATAAAAAATTACAGTTCAATCTGTAACATTAGAATGAGATTATAAGCACTTAGACTTACTAGTTTTTCAGAAGATTTAAAAAACATGTTTTTGATATGTTGTATCATTACTAGTGCTACTGTTCTGTATATAAATAAAAATGTAAAGAAGGCGAAATTTTTATGTTGAAGATCTATCTTGCTTCCAGTAATATATAGTTGAACTTTAAAAAACACTCAAGTGTAAATTATGACTCACGTTATGGCGTGACGGCCGTTTCACTCAGTTGTCAAGAGCATTGTCAAACAACCCACAGTTCACTGAGTAATGTGAGTCACAATTTCCACTCAAAAGTGTTTTTTAAAGTTTTATTGCGAAGAAGACTTCATTTGTTTCTATTTTACCATTCAAGGCACTTTCAGCAATTATACTCACCTGCTAGAAGTGACTCAACAAATTATGCAGCACCATTTGTAGAGGATTATGATTTGGATAAAGAAATAGAGATGGATGAAATTCATTCGGCTTTGAGAAAGCTTTGTGAGAATAAGGCACCAGGAGATGACACAATACCGGGAGAATTTTTTAAGAGATCACCTATTGAGTATAGGGAGCTCCTATCAGAATTTTTTTATAATATTTTTGTAAGTGAAACCGTGCCTGCAGCCTTCACCAGGTCGATCATATTTCCCCTGCATAAGAAAGGTGATAGATCAATTGTTTCTAATTTCAGAGCTATAAGTTTCGTTAATTCTTCTGCTAAAGTGTTTGTAAGAATACTATTGAAGAGAATAGAAGAATGGATAGAAAGCAGAAAAGTAATAGGGGAGAATCAGGCAGGTTTCCGAAGAGGCTACTCAACAGTTGATAACGTGTTCACTCTCCACAGTATAATAAAGTGTAAGTTGAGCGTTGAGAAAAAGAAAACTTATTGCTTTTTTATCGATTTCAAGGCCGCATTCGATAGTGTGGATAGAGAAGCTCTATTTTACAAACTTTATAATTTGGGACTTTCGAATAAATGCATACATTTGATAAAAAATCTCTACAACAAAACAGAGGCTGTTGTGTGGTGTAACGGAGGAAAAACTGAAAGTTTAATTGAAAGCGGATTAAAGCAAGGCTGCTTGGCCTCGCCGTTATTATTTCTTATCTTTGTACATGACATATGTGAAAAGATAGAGGGAGGCTTAAACATAGATGGTTTCAAAGTTAATTCTCTACTGTACGCAGACGATATGGTAATTTTTCCAGACCTGTGGTTATTACAGAGAATGATTAACAACCTGAGGAGATACTGTATGCGTTGGAATCTACATTTGAATACCGGTATGTCAAAATCAAAAATAATGGTATTTAGGAAGGGCGGAAAACTATGTAAAAATGAGAAGTGGTTTTTTGGTGAAAAAAGATTAGAGGTTGTGAAACAATACAAGTATCTAGGAGTCACGTTTACCTCTGCATTATCAATGCGCCCACATTTCAAAAATAAAGTGGTAGTTGCAAAATATGGGATTAATAGTGTATGGCGTGAGCTCATTTTGAATGATGACGCTCCCATTTCAACAAAATGGTATGTGTATAATGCTGCGAGTAGGGCTGTGGTAACTTATGCTGCGCAGATGTGGGGCTACATTGAGTCTGACGAGTTAGAAAATTTCCAACGATTTTTCATTAAAAAATTACTTTCCTTGCCAAGAAATACACCAAATTATATTCTTCATCTCGAGTCTGGAGTAGATACAGTGTGGCTGTATACTTTTGTCTTACACTTTAATTATATATTGAAGACCCTTGCACTCCCTGCTCACAGGTTTCCTAGAATTCTCAGCGAAATTTTTATTAGAAGAAAATGTGGGTGGTATCAGCATTGGTTGAGACTGTGTCGAAATTATGATATAGATTGGTCAGATAGACTGGAAGAGAAGGATAAGTGGAGTGAAATGGGCCAACTTCTAGTCACAAAAATTAGACAGACAATTCGCAGTAAGTGGTTAGATAGGGCTAATGTGGCGCAATTCCACTCAATATATGCTTTACTCAATAAAGAGGAGAATCTTATTAGAGGATATATAAATGATAGGAATAAGCGGCATTTCATAAGTATAATCTTCAAAACTAGAGGATCTCTATTGCCGCTCAATTACAGGCCCGACGAAAGACAGGAAGAAACGTTTAGATGCTCCATGTGTGATAGTCAAGAGATTGAGGACACCTACCATTTTATAGGGGAATGTAAAATATTGGGGGAAATTCGAAAAATCTGGTTCAATAAGTGGAGATTGGGAAGGAGAGAAGTTGTCGAGTATTTGAATGGTAGGAGTTGGAAACATCTGGTAGGATATGTGAAGGCCGCATTGAGATATAGAAGGGCAATCATTGAGGAGTTCAATTATTGATAATGTGGTAAATAAATAGTGCAAAAGTATGTGCCTTATCACCTAATTCATTCTTACTAAAAAATTTAGTCATCTTTTGTTCATGTTTTTGAAAAAAAAATTATTGTTGTTCATCGCAAACCCAGCCACACATATGTGTGGGTAATATCAAGTATCAGGCCTAAAATACTGAAATGATCATCAACTTCGGCTGACGGCAGATTGCCAAGCATAATGAACTGTGTTTTCTTATAATTTATTTAGTTTAGTTTTATTTTTACTCCTTATTGTTTGGAGTGTAATAGTACGTTTTGTGACGGCATTAAGAAACGTTTAAATTTGAATTTCGAGCCAAAAGTAAAAGTCGATTCAAAATAATTGAATGTCAAGTATCGATATTTGAATAATTGATTATCGATTTAGATCGATATTAATTAATGATTTATCAGTTTATATTTCAAATGTAATCAATAATTAGGATTTTAAAAATAAAAAGAAATAAATATTTTGTAAATTATAAATAATATAAAATTTAGTAGAAAATGCAATTTCATAAAAACAAGGAATAACATATTTTATCATGACATGGTTGTTACTTTTTGACAATAAAATAGAAAACACATAACAATTTTAAATACAAGAATATTCAGTTTACAATTATAAAATTCATTTCAATAAATATATATTTAAAGTTTTGAAATAAATTAAATAAAAGTGTTGAGGTGGCGAGAGTGGATGCAGGCGGCCCCCGACTTGCTGGAAGAAGGAGGAAGGAGGCATTTTTTCTTTCTTTAAAATTTAAAACATAATCTTTATTAATTGAAATAATCCAAATACTTTGTGTCTCAATTCTGTAATATTTTTAAGAATGAAAATGGGGATAATGCCCTGATCAATCAATCTTTTCAATTTGTATCATGAATTCATAATTTTCGAAATAGTGAAATTTGACTTGTCTGAGCACATTGTTTCAACAAGTAAAAAAGCTGAAATATTCAGGTAAACGTGTGTATTTTGCAAGAGATCGACAAGCAGGTGAGCATTCTTTCATATTTTATGTATTTAAAATCTATTTTCTCTAAATTTGACATGTTGTGGGCAGTTGAACCACGGAGAATAAACATTGTCCTATTTTGTTATTCTTAAAAATTGAAGTTATCATTGACTTCCCTTGCTTTTCCAAATATTCAGACAACCGATGACTTATCTATTAGGAGAATGGAGCATAACGTTTTTCAGGTAAGGCACATCAGTTCTCAGTCTGTATCACAAATTGATCAGGATTGTGGATTATTTGTGTCTGGTTAGGTTAGCTGCAAGCCAGCGGTGAAGCTTAATAAATGAGAACGTTACACATGGTACTGATGGTGGGACCTTGAACAAATGGTAAGACATGTTATAAATGGTATTTTTCTGGTGGAGCCACTTACAGATACGTGTAATGTTACTTATTTTACATAGATCTGATCCCTGGTTGAAGTTGAACTTTGTTAACTTGTAGGAAGGTGTCTGATGTTTGGAAGGGTAGGGTTGTGAATGGCGTATTTTTTAAGAAGCTGCAAAATGGCTGATTCTAATATTGATAGTTTAACTCCTTCAGATGATACTCTGATTGTGAGTGATCAAGAAAATTCACAAGATTTAGACCTAACAATGAATTCCTCAGACTTATCAAATGAAAGTATGCTTACTATGGTAGATAATTGTGAATCAAATGATTCTAGGCCTAGTAATAATGCTATTGAACAATGCAGTATTAACAATGAAAAACAGGTAGCTTCAGGTAGTCAAGTTTTGAACCAGGATATGCTAAATCAATTAGTAGATATGATATCAAAATTGAACGATAAGAGTGATAAAATGATGTCAGAATTGAAAAAGGATAGTAATGATAGTTTTGTAGGATTAAAGGAAGAAATTAGAAATGTGAGCGTACAAATGAATGATAAAATGAATAAAATAGTTGAGAAACTAGAAAACAAAATAGAAGGGGTAGTAAATAAGACAACTGAGTTGGAGAGTAAGGTTATAAATGTTGAGAAAAAGATGGATGAAGAAAATAATAAGATTAGGGAACACATTGGAGAGGTAGAACAAAGAATCGATAAAAAATTAGGTAAACAAGAGAGCAATGTTAGAAATGAATTTGAAAAAATTAAGGGAAAAGTTGAAGCAGGTAATTCAGAAATTGCATCATTAGTGCTAAAATTTCACAAGCACAAATCTGATGTACAGACCAAGTTTGATGAGAGTCATAATAGAAATAATAGTTCTAATGTATGTCAAATAATTCAGGATAAGCATGAATTTCAAATGACAATTGATAAGCGAAATCCAATGACTTTTGTTATAAGTTTAAGTAATTACTTGTCACGAAATCATATGAATGACTGGGTTAAAATCAAGGGGATTATCGAGAATAATTTCAATAGCAATGGAAATAATTTTCACAGAGCATGGTGGGATTTTGTTAAAGATGAGATAAATAATTTCGAAAAATTCAGGGAGAAATTTATTAATAAATTTTGGTCCAAGGAAATTCAAAAGTGGGCTAGGTCAGACTTGCAATTTGGTAAGTACAGAGTAGGAAGTAGCATAAGTCCTAGCGAGTATTTCATAAGTAAATTTAATGTGGCTAAAAATTTTATTCCATCCATGGACAATGATATGATTTTTGAATTATTAAGAGGGCATTATGATGATACTATTGTTACTGCTGCTGTGGTACGAAATGTTTCTAATGCTGATAATTTTATTGAATTATTGGACGAGTTTGCTGGATTGGAGCATTATAAAAATAGTCGAAAAAATAGAGAGAATAATGCTGAAAACAATCCAAAAGTGGATCAGGTTGATAAAAATGAAAGTGAAAAGTCTCAAGTTGAGCAAAATGTTTTAATTCAGCAGAATCGGAACCATGATAATTCAAATAATCAAAAATTCTTCCAAGGAAATCGAAATCAAAATAATTTTCATAAAAAACCGTATCAAAATTATCAACAAGGTAATGGACAAAATTATAGAAATGGTTACAATAATGGAAATCAGAAACATTTTCAACAAAATAGAAATTTCGGAAATTATCAAAATGGTTTTCAAGGTAATTATGTAAGTCCGAATTACTCATATGGACAGAATAATTCTCTTATGCAAGGTCAAGGATTTCATTATTCAAATCAGAATGATCAATTTAGTCAGCCGCCTCCAATACAATTTACTCAGCCGCCTCCCATGAGAGCATCAGTTAATTTAATTACCACTAATGCTGATGTAACGCCAATGCATTCAAATCAACAATCTTGTGTACCGGTACATTCTTTAAACGGATAGCGGAACAACAAAAAATAGATTTCCCTGTTTGTTCGAATAATGAAGGGTTACCTAATACCAATGATAAAGACATATATGTTAATATTGATGATTTGTACAATGAAAATATAACTAGTGTTAATAAAATTGAGGATGAAAGTATTATATTTGAGAAAGAATATAAGGTAAATTGTATTTTTAATGAGTTGCTTGAAGAAACAGACGTTCAGCCTAATATAGGGTATGATTTGGCTGAGGTACCAGTAAATATTTTTAACAAAAATTATCAATTAATTTTGGACAGTGGATCTGAGATAAATGTTATTAGTAGTAAACTTGTTTCAGAAATGAGAGTGAATAATAATATTAGTTTTATTCCAGCGCCTAATATTAGTATCGTAGCTGCTACTGGTGCACATCATAAACGTGTTAACAAACAAATCATGCTGGAATTGTCATTCGAAAAATTAACAATACCTGTTATATTTTTAGTAATAGATGAATTGAACGTTGATATCATTGTAGGCTGCGAATTCTTGAAAGATATGAATGCTATCATAGACTTCAATGAAAGTGTGTTATTTATAAATGGTTTGAGTATACCGTTCGTCAAAAAAGATACGGCAAGGTATAAAAAACTTTTCAATATTAGTATTGGTAATGATCCAACAACTTTCAACAATCTGTGGAATGAGCAGATAAAAAATATTCGAAATTCATTAATACATGAACCTCCTGAATTAGTACAAGAATTGATTGATACGTTTGAAAATAATAAAGATGTGTTCTCAGATCAACCTGGATCAGCTAACGATTATATTTGTGAATTGAAATTTAAAGATAATGTGCAATTAAATAAGAAAAGTTACCCCATTCCTTACATTTATCGAGATAAAGTAAATGAAGAGATTCAAAAGATGCTTCAGCAGAAAATAATTGAACCTGCTAGTTCACCATATACTAGTCCCATGGTAGTTGTTAAAAAACCTGATAACCAAATTAGATTGTGTCTTGATGGAAGAAATTTAAATTCTTTCTTAATAACTGATCATACTGAGCCTGAGCCAATCGACAATATTCTAATAAGGTTCAATAATTGTAATTATATAACTAGTGTAGATTTGACTCAAGGTTTTAATCAAGTAAAACTTTCTGATAATAGTAGAAAATATTTAGCTTTCAATGTGTGTGGACAGCAATATCAATATACACATTTGCCTTTTGGATTAAATATAAGTGGCTCTGAATTTATAAAATGTTTATACAAAACTTTGGGTGAAGAAGTTAGTAAATTTGTCATAGCATACATTGATGACTTGGCAATCAGTAGTGAAACCCTCACTGAGCACATTTATCGTTTGAAATTACTGTTTAAAAGAGTGAAAGAAGGGAATTTGAAACTTAAGTTGAATAAATCTAAGTTTATTGCTGATCAAATCAAATATTTAGGACATGTGATTAGTAGAAACGGTATTCAAGCAGATGACTCCAAACTTGATGCCATCAATAAGTTTCCTGAACCTAGAAATTTGAAGCAGCTTCAATCCTTCTTGGGTCTATGCAATTTTTATCGTAAATTTCAGAAAAACTATTCCAATTTAACTCGTAAATTTAAGCACCTTCTGTGTAATAAAAATAAATTTATATGGACAAGTGAGGATAGTGAAACTTTTCGTGAGATAAAAGAAAGATTCATTGAAAGTGTTGTGTTAAAGCATCCAGATTTCAATAAGGATTTTATAATGTCAACTGATGCAAGTGATGTAGGATTAGGAGTAGAATTGTTTCAATTGGAAGGAGAAGATCACCAAGTAATTGCGTATGCCAGTAGGAGTTTAACTAAGTCTGAGTTGAACTATTCAATATGTGAGAAAGAATGTCTTGCCGTCCTCTTTGGATTGACGAAATTGCATAATTATTTTGGTAATCAAAAAATTATTGTTAGAACAGACCATAAGGCGCTCACGTTCATAAAAAAATGTAAGATAGGACATGGTAGGTTGGGTCGATGGGTGTTAGCTCTACAAAATTTTAATATTGAATGGCAGTATGTGCCAGGTAATGAGAATATTGTGGCTGACATTATCTCTCGCACTGATTATGACAAAAATGTGGATGTAAGAAATTCTAATGAATTTAAAGTATTAAATTTAATAAAAGATGAATCAAATTTGAAAAATATTATCTTTGAAATCAAACAAAAAACAAGAGACAGATTCTTGGATACAAAGTATCAAAAGTAAAGTTGAACTTGGTAATATAAATATTTGTAAATATTTTACAGTGTATGAGAATTTATTATTTTGTCGTAAGTCATATAAGAACAAATTTTGGAAATTATGTGTACCATCGGAACTTGACAGTAAATTGATTGAAGAAATGCATCTTTTAATGGGTCATGTTGGTTGTTCAAAAACGTACCGTTTTATAGGTGAGACATTTTATATTAAGGGTTGTTATAGAAAGGTATTGAAGGTGTTGAGAACCTGCAAGTATTGTCAACTTGTAAAAACCATGAATGAGAAGAAAAGTATGGAAATGGCTACAATCCTTGCTAATAATAAAGGTCACAAGGTATTTGTGGATGTGTATGGTGAGTTACCGGGTGGTAAATACAAGTGGGTCTGTATCATTCTGGATGCATTTACAAAATTTGTCAAGTTATATCCTCTGGTTAAGGCTAATGCAAAAACGTTAGTGAAAAAAGTTGAAGAGTACATTAGAGAATATGGTAAATTTGAAATAATTATTAGTGACAACGGTACTTATTTCCAAAGTAAAACCTGGAAGGAGGGGATGCAATCATTGGGAGTAAAGTATTCTTATATTTCCATTTTCCATCCTCAATCAAATCTTAGCGAACGACCACTTAAAGAAGTAAATCGCATTTTAAGAACTTATGTCCCAGAAAATGAGCATCATTTATGGTATAAGCATTTAAATAAGGCCGAATATATAATAAATCACAATTTTCATGAGACAACTGAACACATTCCTATTGAGCTGATGGAGAATAAAAAATTATCTCATATTGTTTTCAAGTATATAAAGTTTCCTGTGGACAACAAATTTGAGTTGGAAGATGAATTGATAGGGAATAGAAGGATTAAAATTCGCATTAAAAATAAAGGTGTCATACGTAGATTCAAATATAATGCAAAAAATAAACCTTGTCGTAAATATAATGTTGGAGATCTAGTTTTGATAAAAAATTTTGTGTTATCAAGTAAAATTAAAAAGTTTTCCAGTAAGTTATGTCCAAAATATAAAGGACCTCTTGTAGTTTTAACAGATTTGAATAAAGGTTGTTATCTTTTGAAGAATGTGAAGAAAAACAAGTCTGTGAAAGTAAATCAATTCATGATGAAACCATATTATACTGATTAATTATATAAATTTTGTTTGTTCAAGTAAGATAATTGTAAGTTATTTAAAAATTATGGCGATCTTGAATAAATCCTTATCTTCTTGAAGTCAATTCATGTTTCAAGAAAATAATTTTTAGCAATTGGAGAAAAATATCCATCATTTTCAATGGAATCATTTGACTGTTGATCAATATAGTTATATTATTCCCGGATTTGAATTTTGAATTGTGTATTTTGTATGTATTCTTTATGTAATTGCAGTTGGTTAAACCACCGTTACAAAATGAATACATCTGTTTGTATTTTTTTTAATTGACCATGAGTGACTTGGCTGTTAGACAGACAAGAAAATGAGTATCGAAGTATTTTATACTCATGTCAAAATAGTCGAATTCTATTTCATAATATGATACCTTTTTTTTTTAGTGAGGTTTCAACTTGAAGTTTTTAAATATAGCTACTCTTGTCTTCACAACAGAAAAGATTCTTTGTTTACATATGAACTTATCAATTCATGCATTTTTATTGTAAAATAGTTTTCAGCGTCATATCTTGTGTATATGATTTACTAGCAGCTTTGCTAATAATTTTGATTTATTAATCATTTGTCGATATATATTATAGTCTATTATAAAGTATTGTGACGACAATAAATAAAAAATGAGTCATTGTAAAGAATTTATTGGAGCAAGGTTTCCATAAATATAGATTAATTTTGTTCTTTGAGTAAATAAAAAACTCATCTTTGATTATATAGTCGTTTTATGAGTATTAAAAGCTCAATACATGGTTATTCCAGTGGAATAAATTTTTTATTGTAGATCAGACATTCAATTTATAGAGTTATGTGTTGGATTAAAATAGAACTTGCAGATAATTGTCATTTGGTAGAATCAAAGAGGAGCAATATATGTAATGATTTAATTGCTGAGTGTTGTTGTTTAAATAAAATATTGTATTTTTATTTGAGGTGTGAACTTATTGCCAAATGAGCAAGGGCATATAAAATTGTATTGACTATTATGAAGTTTATTATTTTATTATTGTAATGACAAGTAGGCAGGTTGATAAATTGAACCATAGCTTTGATTGTTAAGAGACATGATTGTTTTGCTAAGGCTAAATATTTTAATAGCTCTATTTCATTGAGGTTGAAAATATGTTGATGTTGAAAAACAAGTTGAAATATTTCAAATATTAAATAAAGTATAGATCAAATTTAATTTGTTAATCAAATTATCATGAAGTTTATTGAAAAAAAAAGAAATTTCTAACAATATTGAATCTTATGAATATAAAATGTCTGATTATTTAAAATTATTTCTTTGATTGAAAATTGTCTGAAGAAAATAGGAAAATATATAAGTAGCTTATAAATTTTAGTCAAATATATTGATAATATTGGTTCAACATGTGATCCAAAAATTTAGTTTAGTAATGATTGAATGCTCATCATAGTATTAAGATTGCATTGTTTAGCGTATACATTTAAATAATATATTTTTCTTTAGTTTCATTTTATAATTGATGACTCAAAATTTTAAAGTTTTACTTGAACTTAAAATATTGTTTGCATTGAATAATCTTCAAGACCTTCGAACTATTGATTTGGCTAAAAAACTAAAAAGATGGTATGAGTGCTATTTACCAGTGAACTATTTTCAGAAACGAATTATGTGTAATGAAGTCATGAACTATTTTAGCGATTTGATTCAAATATTTACCAGTTGTGCCTTAAAATCAAGAACTGTTTACATGATTCGGTGCTCATTAGGGAAAATCATTTGAAAAACTATATATTAACCAATTTTTCGATTTCTTGTATTATCACATGTGCTAAAACTTCTAATACGGTGAAGAAATGTTCAAGTTAATCAACAGGTTGCAGTTATCAACTTCATGTTAAATGATCATTGCGTCAACAAATTAGCAATGAGGACCACTTCAAGCAGCAGTAATGTGTTATGATTTCATAAAAAAGTTTGCATTAGGATATTAGTGTACCTCGATACACATAATTTGACACAGTGCTCCCCAGTCGTAAAGTAATTATGGCGAACTGGCCTACAAAAGTTTTAGTATTCTCCTCATCTCTAACTATACAATGCGACTTCCAGTCATTTATCTTGATGATGCAGTTACAGTGTACTTACCTACATGAGTACAGCCAATACCTTGAAAATCCGTAAGTCCGTAAATTTGTGAAGTTTATACAGCCTTGTGAATAAAAGTGTGTACTGAATAGACAATATATTGATTACTTATTAGCTCTTGACTTGTGATCGAACAATTCATGAACATTGCTTTGAGTAATTTCATCAGTATTAATTCAGAACAGTTTATTGAAGAACTTAATAATCATGTTATATTAACTTCGTTTCAAAAAATATTTAATTTCACCGAGATAACCGAAGACATGAAAGTGAGTTATATACTTCGAAAATAATAACGTTTTTTTGTGTTGTCTGCGATAAATGAACAAATGAAATTTGTATTTATCCGACTATGCCAAGTAACTAAATCAATAGTATTCTCCAAGAACTTCAAATTCATTGCAACAATATAAAAAATTATTTCGATGTTTTTCTATGCGTAAAGTTTTGTATAATTATGTAATTTTTCTTTTGAGTCATCATATTAACTCTATCATTGATCTTTGTTTATTATATAAGCGAGTAAAATGACGAAATTTCAAATTTGTTTTCTGCAAAAAAGTTGAAAAAAAAAAAAAAAAAAAAAAATCTACATAAGTATTGTAATGTTGTTTAATAAATTTTAATAAATAATGAATAAATTAATTAATAAATAATGTTATTTTAAAATTTGAATAAGAGTTGCAAAACCCAAATTTGAAATTTCTAATTCGAAGGAGGGGAATTTGTAATAGTACGTTTTGTGACGGCATTAAGAAACGTTTAAATTTGAATTTCGAGCCAAAAGTAAAAGTCGATTCAAAATAATTGAATGTCAAGTATCGATATTTGAATAATTGATTATCTATTTAGATTGATATTAATTAATGATTTATCAGTTTATATTTCAAATGTAATCAATAATTAGGATTTTGAAAATAAAAAGAAATAAATATTTTGTAAATTATAAATAATATAAAATTTAGTAGAAAATGCAATTTCATAAAAACAAGGAATAACATATTTTATCATGACATGGTTGTTACTTTTTGACAATAAAATAGAAAACACATAACAATTTTAAATACAAGAATATTCAGTTTACAATTATAAAATTCATTTCAATAAATATATATTTAAAGTTTTGAAATAAATTAAATAAAAGTGTTGAGGTGGCGAGAGTGGATGCAGGCGGCCCCCGACTTGCTGGAAGAAGGAGGAAGGAGGCATTTTTTCTTTCTTTAAAATTTAAAACATAATCTTTATTAATTGAAATAATCCAAATACTTTGTGTCTCAATTCTGTAATATTTTTAAGAATGAAAATGGGGATAATGCCCTGATCAATCAATCTTTTCAATTTGTATCATGAATTCATAATTTTCGAAATAGTGAAATTTGACTTGTCTGAGCACATTGTTTCAACAAGTAAAAAAGCTGAAATATTCAGGTAAACGTGTGTATTTTGCAAGAGATCGACAAGCAGGTGAGCATTCTTTCATATTTTATGTATTTAAAATCTATTTTCTCTAAATTTGACATGTTGTGGGCAGTTGAACCACGGAGAATAAACATTGTCCTATTTTGTTATTCTTAAAAATTGAAGTTATCATTGACTTCCCTTGCTTTTCCAAATATTCAGACAACCGATGACTTATCTATTAGGAGAATGGAGCATAACGTTTTTCAGGTAAGGCACATCAGTTCTCAGTCTGTATCACAAATTGATCAGGATTGTGGATTATTTGTGTCTGGTTAGGTTAGCTGCAAGCCAGTGGTGAAGCTTAATAAATGAGAACGTTACAGGAGTTATATCTGATAAAACTATTTTTTTCTTTTTTTGTACTCAATAAAGTTCAAGTTCATTCATTCATTCATTCATTCATTTTACCATTCATTGAAAAAACCATATAGAAGAAAATAGAGAGGGTGGTTCATAAGAATAAATGAGTGTTCCCACACCTAAAATTTTAGAAATTAAGCTATGGAATGGAGCAAGCAGTTCAATTTGAATAACTGCTACTTTTTTAGTGCCTTTTTAGATATCAGTGCAAGTATAAGCATATAATTTTTCAATGGTCAAGTTAGTTGGTTTGAATAATAATTATTCAATTATTTTAAGAAATTTTAATCAGAATTGGTTTCTAAAATAGAGTACAACTTACCATTTGGCACATAATTTTTGTCCAGGTGTGAATTATCAACTTCCATATCAGGCTCTTCAATCTGTTCTCCTATATCACTGGCTTCTCTTATTTCACAGCTTGCATTTGAATCTGGAATAATAAAAAAAGGAAACTTTATTGAACATGAACCATGAACATTCAAATTACTAATTCTAGTGTTGGTTAGTAGGCCTGAAGTCATATGATAATCCAAGTAGTTTCAAGGTTAAACACACCTGTGTTTGAATTTTATCACTTAATCAAAAATATACATCAAAATCTATTATTTCTTATGTCTCTATTGTTTCTTTTGATTATGCTTTCCTGAAACAATAATAATTTAGTGTTGAATTGACATTTTAATTGATTGCAACAGAGCTCACAGCCAAATAGTTTTATAGTAACCTAAAAATGTAGGTTATGTTTGTGAAAAGTAAATTAACTGTCTTACCTTTGAAAAGTGTAGAACTATCATCCTTTGGTAGAACCAAATTCAATATATTCCTTTCATGAGATACCGGAAGGTATCCAGGATCCATTATCAAGATATTATATTACACAAAACTCCACTCAAAATAACACACCATAAGCTACTTATTTGATGTAAACATTGTGACCAGTTCACGAATTGTCCACTAGATGCCAGAGGAGTTCAACACCATGTTCAACATAGTGTTCTATACCACTCAATTTCAGAACTATAGAAGATCATGTCCCCATAGTGTTCTTTTCCTCTGAGCAAATCAAATAGAAATTGAACATGAAGTTAATTCTTTCTGTGTATCATTGCTATTTATGATCATAGGACATAATGCTCTATACCACTGTGTAGAGCAGAAAAAGTTCATTAAGGAGATGGTGCTAACTCAATTCTGCTAAAAAACTGATATGGTGTCCTTTACCTCCGGGGTACAGTACATTATGGAACTATTCAACTAATCACTCACTCATTCTCACTCTCTCTCTCTCGCTCATTATCTCTCTCTCACGCTCTCTCTCTCTCTCGCTCTCTCTCTGTCTATTCACTATACTCGATTATAGGCACATGCTTAACTCGCTACAGCTGCAGCACATTTAAGAGCAACTCAAAAATTAGATTCGTACAGTGGAATAATATGCAATGAAGCATTTGGCACAGGAAGGCGTGGCCTAAGTTGATGAGCCACAGGAAGGTGTAAGGGAGGGGGCTGGCAGTGCATGCGCATTGACCATCAATGCTTCTGCTCATCCACTCATCTGATTCATCATGTATAAAGCCATAGGAGATATTCATTTGCCAGTGTGATTGCTAGCTGCAATGCCTTAATTCTAGCACTCTGGCTGTAGTTAAGCCATGATATAGGGATAGACCATTCTTACCATAAGAAACTGTCCCATGTTTTGGATCAAAATATTTTATCTCGAAAATCTCCAAAGATCTTTCTAGTGGTTCTATTGTTATCACAACTCCATCAAAACTCTCGATCTCATGAACTGGCACAAGAACTTTGAGCTTATTGGCTATTCTATAGAATTTCAATTCATCCAGAGGCTGAAAGAACAGAATAAGGCATCATTTAAAAAAAGTAGACAGCATTAGCAGGGGGGCACCCAAACTTTTGGTTTGTAGGGGAGGGGGACTTACCTGTCCTACCTGGTAGAATTCTCATTGCGAAGGGGGGAGGAGTAAAATTGGGAATTGTCAGACATATTTTTACAAGATTGTTGCCCGATAAAGTTCTTACGGGGGGGGGGGGGGTTATTACTTGGCCTTTTAAAAAGTATTAACTATGGAGAAAATGTGTCCATCATGTCTTTTAGACTTCATGAATCTATACTGAAAAATACCAGTATGGAGCACAAGCATCGTCCCATGAAGATAAAAAAAATCAACCAAATTCAGGTTGAGAATCGATTTGCTATGGAAATACATAGGGCGAAAGATTACAGCTACTCCCACCATTCATTCAGAAATCTGTAAAGTCTTCATGTAGATGGTGAAAACTCAATTGAATCAATGTAAAATTAGCTGAAACGTGTTACAAGATCAACTACCATGAACTTTTATGATGCCCACATCATTCTGAGACTTGTACGTGGGTAACTCTAATTTTTCAATTAGTGAGATATTTTATGAACATTCACAAAATGATCATGAGAACACGCATTTTCATTGTAGGCATAGGGGCCTAGTGGATTAACTGAATTCATTTCCCAAAAAATGAACTAAAAAATTTCTATAGCCTATCTCCTTCAAAACTTGTGAATTATTTTTTTGAAAATAAAATGTGAATGTACCAATAGTCAAGAGTCATAGCACACGGATTTAGCACGGATGTTTTCTACTCGCTATTCTTGTGTGTTTTGATCCTATTTAAATTCTGATTTTATGAACCCCGGGTGCATTATTTGCAATCAGTAACGCAGTTCATACCCTTCATTCTTGAAAACGCTTTCTTCAGGCCTTTTTTGCGTATTTCATAGAATTACTCAATAACCACGATAGGTTATGTTTCATGTGATTTTTCAGCTCATTTCACATCGAATGTATTCAACTCACCACTAAATGAGGGCTCTAGAAACCTGAAGTTTCCCGAAAGATTAATAATTTTTTGATTTCTTATTGATAAAGATTGCTCCACTTCTCTGCTATTTTTATTTCTGTAATAAAGCGTTTCCAAAGGAATGAGAGCTCTTGTAATCTGGTAGATACCTTGCAAAATTTTTTCATAAAAACCTGTATATTTTTTTGGGGAAGTAATAGCCGCGAGCCGTGGCAGGTATCTGTTCAGTTACGGACTTGAGTCTGTTAAATCTTTGAATTTATTGTGATTTTTTCACAATTAATAAATGAATAAGATAAGCTGCAAATTTCTAAGGCCTCTTTGTAATGGTGACCGATTGGATCGGCCACCAAAAATGACTAGGTTCTCTGCTACAAAATCACTTCCCAGTGATTCGGAACTCACCTAGAACTGTTGGTTGGTCAAGCTCATCAATCACCATCATCTTATGCACAGGTCTCAGACCTTACTGAGCTGCATCCTCCAAAAAAAAAACATCTCATTATTAGCCTACTGTACTGTCAAATGTATCACAGGTCCAGAGGGCTCTAGAGGCTAGAGATTCTGTAATATATTATATGATTGTCAGATCGATTTGAGAAAAACGAATTATTTTTATTTTCTGAACCCAGCCGCCTAGTTGAATTCAATTCTACCAGGCTTCAAACTATATTCCCACCTATGTTACATGACTCATGATATACGTTTTAATAGTGTAACGATATTTTTATAAACGCTATCCTATTGAAACAGGTAGCATGAAATGTCCAGTCTAGAGTCCATATTACATTGTCTGTTTGCTTGTAAGTTATCAAACTTTTGATGAAATTTCAGGAACTGAGGGAAGGACCCTGCTATGCTTAACATTATTCTTGAAAAAGTGTGAAAAAATGAAATGTACCGAAACTAATCCTAGGACGCTTACTCCCTACAGTCAATTTGCCTGAAATGTCAACAATTTTTTAATGACGTCAGGTTCTTGGGGGGGCTCAAGCCCCCTAAGCCCCTCCTGGGTGCGCCACTGAGCATTAGAGATGCAGAGCTTTGGCAAAAACATTAAAGAAACAAAGACAAAGCTAAAACAGAATTAGGAAATGTAGAAGATGGAGAAACTGATGATGTAGAAGAAGAAGAATAAGAAGAAGAACTTAAGGAATCATTAATAATATTATATTGTGGTAAGTTGAGTGTACCTCATATCCTTTACACAGCCAAGCTTCTTTACTAAGGTACTTGATTCGTATTCTGTCATCATCAATCACCTGAGTGTGATAGGTATCAGCCTCAGCAATGTTCAACTTCAATTCTGTACTGAATCCATCCAAATATCTGTTCGTCTTCTGGCATCTGTTGAATAAAGAAAAAACAGTCCCTTATTTTCAACTGACTTCCAAACAGGAGGTTCTCAATTTGACGTGTTTTTTTTTAATTTTTGTACATCAATTACTTGATCAATATTGAACAAATTTTGATATGTGGAGCTGATAAACATATAAAGATATGTGGACCCAACAGATATGGAAGCTGATAAAATTGAAATGAAAGCTGGCAGAGCTGATAAGAAAGCAGAATCTGAAAAAATGCAACAAAGTCTTCAAGTTTTGCAAAGTAATCTGTGAGATTTGGAATCAAGTTCAGAGAGTAAACTCGAGGAGAATATTTCAAGTTTGCAATGTGATATAGTGAAGATTGAAGATCAGATGGCAAAAAACATTCGAGAAGTAAAACTAGATGTCAATAGTTGTAAGCAGAAAATTAATGATGTACACTTCAGATTTATTGATTTGGAAGGAAAATGTAATGTTATCAGAAAGAGATTTGTGATGGATGGACATAAATTAATTTATATCAGAAGAAGGGAATGATCGATGCTCGATCATGTATCAGTGGTGGGTGGAACAGAGGTGAGTTGAGCTGGAACCATACACGCATCAAATGGCACAGGTTAAAGGAAGCTGCCCTCCTCAAGTCTACCTCCATCTATTCAAATGCACCTAACACACCCGCCTATAGAAAGGGCAGAACTGATTTATTCAGTAGATTTGAGCTGCGGCTACTTCACAGTACACTTCTTCTGCTGTATTCCAAGTGAGTCTACTAGAGGGCCACTTAGCACTGAATACACAGTCAGAACGATTACCCCAACAGCCATAACTTCCCAATGTGAGTAGAAACGAGACGGGGCAACAAGGAGTTCAGCAAGCATCCCAGGACAAAGATCCTACAGATTATTCGTCTGATCCAGAGGTATCTTGGATATATAAACTACATAGAGAAGAAGCAGTAAGTCTACTGGAGGATTGGGGGTTGCCCAGCACTGGAGTTATAGTTGAGCTAAGAAAAAGACTTGTTGAACATCATGAGATAAGGAGTTGGAAGCTCTCATATAATGGAGTATCAGATGCTCCTAGTTGCGTGGAGAGATTTGAGGAGCTCCAGCAAGCATATGGATATAAGGAAGAACAATTGTTAGTAACCCTCCCTGAGCTACTAGCAGATGAAGCTATATCATGGTTGCAGAATGATAAGCATCAGTGGAACTCATGGGCCAATTTCTTGTGAGATTTTGAAGCTCATTACTATCCTAGCTCATATGGCAACAACTTGGAGAGTCAAATAATTGCCAGAAAACAACGAGAAGGAGAGACTGTAGATGATTATGCAGGGGCCCTCCAGACGCTTATGAATAGAAAAGGTGAATATATTCTCACGCCACAATCCTACTACAGATTTATAAAAATTTATTATCAAGATATAAGCAATATAATATATGCTCCAGTGATATAGATTCCTTGGAGGGACTATTGAACGCCACTTGTGGATATGAGCAGATAATAGCAGGAGAAAAGCTCATGAAACAACTTCTAATACTAATAAAGTAGTGAAAAACGTTCAAAGGCAGACTCAGACCCTGGTCCAGAAACCAAAAGAATGGTTTAATAGAAACAAACTTAAAACGTCGTCTGAGCCTTCAGAGTGTTGGCTATGTGAACAACCGAGACATTGAAAATCCAACTGGCAACAAAGAAGTATATGTGAACGATGCATACACCAACACAGAGCTGTATTTGCAACCAAACAAATCAAAAATCAAATAAAACGTCAGTCGTAGTACAAACTATGAGACTATTACTCATCAAACCAAAAAAACCGTTTGCTACAAGGTTATTTGTTACTGCAGTGATATCAGCAAAAAAATGTAGAACACTGTTAGATACAGGGGCTGAGTCAAACTACATTAGTTCAGACATGACTAAAGTAATGGAGAGGTTGGGGCCAGTAAGAATGACAGGAGCTAACCACCATGCCATTTTAGCAAACAGGCTACAGCTAGATTAGAAGGCCAAGTAACAACCAATGCCAAAATAGATTGAGTAACGATACTACTTATTACTGCCACTATTATGTAAGGGCTGAGGCAAGAACTTCTTGGTATGAAATAAATGAATGAGTATAAACTCAAAATAAATACTTGTGGAGTAGAATGGGACCCTCAGCCTGTAGAACAAGTATCTACAGTCACCATGACTCTTATGCCATGACAATCAAGAATACGAGGAACGAGTATTGCAGCAATAGAGGTTCAAGAAATTAAAAAATGCATACCCAATACTGGAGTATACATGAATGCTAACTTAGCATGAGTCAAGCAAAATGCACTGATAGATACTGGAACAGAATTTTCCTACATCTCCAACTCCCTTGCCAGAAGAATAAAAAAAGGTGGTCAAATGGACCAAAAACCAATCACTTATCAACACTCACTAGTTGATGATACATAATTGAAGGTTAGTGAGGAGTTAAAAATACCTACAGTGGAAGAAGACAGGAAATATCAATTGAGAGTTTCAGTGATAAACAATCTAGGAACGATATGATTCTGGGCTTGAATCATCTTAAGTTTATGTGAGCACAGCTTGATATACAACAAAAAAGGATAGAGTTGCCTCCCTCTAGTCTACAAAAGTTAATCACTATTATTTTGGGCGAAAAAGCATTTAAGACATTCATAGAAGATGAGATGAAGGAGTTTCATCGAATACAGAGAGAAACGCATCTACTCCAGCACAAAATCAGGCCATTGGATGAAGTAGAACCATTCAGACAAAAACCTCACTCGAGAAACCCTGCCATGCAACAAGTAATTGATGATGAAATCGATAAAATGCTGGCTGCATGGGTTATTGAGCCTAGTAATAGTGCGTGGAGTTCACCAATCGTTTTAGTGAAAAAGGCTAATGGAGAGGTGAAATTTTGTATAGACTTTTGTATATTTTGTATATGCCCCAACATTGTAGGTCTTCATTGGTGCTCTTTTCTTCCTTTGTGAACCATTGGCTGCTTTACAAGTTTTACACTTCCTACATCAATCTCTGATGTCCTCCTTCAAGTAAGGCAAGTAGAATCATAATGAATAATAAGACGAAATTGTCACAACCACATTTATTAAAAGTTCGAGAAACTAGTTTCGGTTGTTACACCATTATCAATTTCAATCAAACTGATTGAAATTGATAATGGTGTAACAACCGAAACTAGTTTCTCGAACTTTTAATAAATGTGGTTGTGACAATTTCGTCTTATTATTCATTATGGATACCTTCCACAATATCACCTTCGCCATTACTAAGAAAGCAAGTAGAATCTTTCTCTGACTTCTTCAAATGTTTTGAAGACCAAAATGACCACCGGAACTGCAATCATGCAAACTCATCAGTACTTCAGGTATGTGGTTGTTTGGGACAATCACTTGTTGCCTCTCCTGGTCCCCTGCTGCATTTTCAATCATCCTCTTAAGTACACCACCATTTTCAATAATGGAGTCCCCCTGTGTCCGAAAGGTCTTGCCACTTTGAGATAGAGGTGCTATTTCCTGCCAAGTTGGTCTTCCCTATCCTGAATGTTCCAAATCTTAGAGGTGCTTCAAGTCAGGATTTCTTTTCTGATCTTCCTGCGGCTTGTTGCTTTCCAAAGATCAGCAATCACAGTAGTTCTTGTCAAGAGTACTTCCTTGTGGTCATGATGAAAACAGTGCTTACAATCTTCCTCACAGGGTCTCCTTGAAAGAGCATTTGCATTCCAATGACTGATCCCTGCTTGATCAACTGATTTGAAGTCATACTCCTGGAGACATTAAATCTAGTTTGCAGCTGAAGGATGGACCAAGAAAGAAGTCAGACAGAACCAACTGGATGACCCAGATATTGAACCTCTACAAAAGTAAGAGGAGCAAGGAACAAGACCAGGCAGGGATGTTGTCATCAGTAGAAGCTCCACCTACAAGAGCTACTGGTTGCAATGGAACTTATTACTGGTTGAAGATGGTGTGTTATACAGGGAATGGCAATCTACTGATGGGAGGCACACTGTCAAACAAATGGTCATTCCCTATAGCAGAGAAAAGGAGGTTCTGCAGGAAATTCATGGATGTACTACTGGAGGACAATTGTAGAGTGATGTATTGATAAAGTAGGGGATAAATTAGTTCTAAATAGAAAATAATATTAAGTGGCAAAACCTTATGAATTGTCACGGGCTGGATTGATGACACTGCCACAGGCCAGATTGATCACACTTGCAGGCTGGATTTGTTCCACAGACCATAGTTTGGAGACTCCTGCCCTAGATGAAACTTTGCAGCATATTTTCTCAATGTATGGAGCCCAGGACAATCATCTATCCAACAAAACTCCTAGAAATGCAATATTTTCTTCCTGGTCTAGTTGATTATTGTTCATAGCCCTATCTTCATTTGAATCATGTTTGTTTTTGAATTGTAGGTATTGGTATTGTTTACTATTTATTGGTAATTCAAACTGATTAAAAAAAGAAACCGACTTCACTGAAATGATACTAAAAAATTAAATACTCAGGTAATAAAAAGTTCAAAATAGAGTTTTAACTTTAAACTGAGAAAGTTTCAAATTTAATACAAGTAATCCTTTGAAGTTGGCACCAAATATTCTATGAAGCTTATAAAATAAATTATCAGTTATATTTTGGAAGTTTATGAAAAATTTGTCAGTGAATTCAAAATAAAGTGGACACCATTTCAAACACTTTAGTACATGAATATTCAATTTTTAGTATTACTTCATTGCAGTTGGTTTCTTTTCATTTCAAAATTGTTTTTATTGACTATAGATATCAAATAGCCCAATACAAAAACTGATTGTATGTTTATTGAAATTATGATTTATTTCAATGATATCAATATGAGACTAATCAGAGTAGCTGTGAGGAACTTACCTTGCGGATTCCAAAGGAAATCTCTTAACTGGCCTAGAGCCGACTCGGATATCATATCCCTCAGAACTGATCAATGTTCTGAATACTGTGTTGGGAGTCAGCTTGAATTCTATGTCACGTTTTGTACTAAAAACAGATGAATAGATTATTGTTAATACCAAAGTATGTGATCTATTATGATTTATACAAATCAAATTTACTTTGTCAAATAGTCCCATTTTTGTACAGGAATAAAATTGTTAGTAGAAAATTACATCCATTCGATTTTAAAGAGAGGTTGTGCAAATGGCGAATCTCTGCTGAGTATCTATCAACACTGGGAAATACAATATTCATATTGAAATCAAACTTGATCCACTTTTGACATGCATCAGGTACTGCAGCATTCATTTTGCCATAATAAATAATAAAGTACAATAGCTGGAAGGCAACAATATACAAGACATATGTAAATATTCATTTATAATCATCATGGAAGAATTTAGTTCATCACAAAGCTACCAAATGAATGTAAGCTAGATTAATAATAATATCTTGTAACCCAACACACCTGGTTGCACACTGGCTGTTCACTTGGTATATTGAAAAATAAATATGAAAAATTATAATTCTGCACAACATCTTTAGAAGGCAGCTTTTGCAATCTGTTGTTTGCTGCATTGACATATAATATATATATATATATATATATATATATATATATATATATATATATATATATATAATTCATAGTTCGTAGATGAGTGGAAGACTTTTTAGAAATCAATTTTATTTTATTACAACAACGAAAACATCTTCACACTACTGAGTCGAGATCTAGACTGGAAACCAGCATGAGAACAAAATATGCTTACTACATTTTTATGCTTCTCAACAGTTTTTCAATGCGCATTGCACAATCTTTTGGAGACCTCACGAAGTCTAACAATATGCTCTTGAAGACAAGTTGAGTAAACAATTATATCATCTAGATAGACCAAACATATCTCATTTTGTATGTCTCTTGGGGCATTATACATTTACTTTTGAAAAGTGGGAGGACCGTTCTTCAGCCCAAATGGCAACCTTAAAAATTCGTAGTTTCCAGTGTCTGACAAAATAGCAGTCTTTTCTATGCTGGTTTTGTACATTTCTATTTGGTAGAACCCTGAGCATAAATCAAGGACAGAGAAGTACTGTGATCTGCCTAATTTATCCAGTATGTCAGTTATATTAGGCAATGGAAACCTATCATCAATTGTCTTGGAATTAAGAGCTCTGAAGTCCAGGACCAATCTAAATTTCTTCTTGCCTGGAGCATCTTTTTTTTGGGAACAATGCACAGTGGGCTATTCCATGGGAAAGAGCTTGGCTGAATAATTTTTTGTGTTAACATATCCTCAAATTGAGGATATCATCAATTTCCTTGTTGATTTCTTTTCTATAAATTTCTGGATATCAATAATTCCTACTGTAGACAGGAATTTCGTCTGTTGTTCTTATCACATGCTCAGTTTGATTAGTGAAGCTGAGTGTTTTTCCTTCAATATAGAATATATCTCGGTATTCTTTGATTAATTTTGTGATTTCAATTATTTCTTCTTCATTCATGTGATCTGTCCTAATTTTATGGAGGTCTAATTTTTGTTTACTTTGACATAACATGTTGAAATTTTGATTGTTTGCAATTGTTTCAAAATTTTTGGGTGCTAAACAATAATAATTTTCAATTGATTCCACATCTACTGGCTGAGAAATGCTAAGTCTTTTATCTGAATTGCTAGGATCAGTAATTGTACAAAGAGCTTGGCCATTTACTACTATGATGTATTTTGAAAAGGTGATTCCAGGATTTCTAAGCCTTCGATGTTTCTATAATGTAGAACACAGTCACCATTTTCCGTGCCTTTGACCTTGATCTTGACAATGCATGATGATCGTGCTTCGATCACGTAACTCTCTACTGTGGGATTTTCCTTCACATTCATTTTGTCATTGGGATTAAAATAAAGAATGAGTAGCAATTTTTCATGAACCATTATTTCATTGTTTGTAAAATCAAGAGTGCAATTCAATTTCTTCATATTATCCAAGCCTAACAACAAGTCAAAATGGCAATGAAAATCGAATAGATCAAATTTCAATTTTCTATTTCCTAGCATGTTGATATTACAACTAAAGTTTTCTTTTGAAGTGCCATGTGCAGTGGTAACTTCAAAAGGATCCTTAATAATTGATTCCTTGTAAAGTTCAAGTCCAATAAATTTTTTTAATAGAAGATTTTGTGCTTCCAGTATCAATTAATATTCTAAGATTGGTTTTTGGATCGGTAATGTCTGGTAACTCATTATCAGTGTCCCGCAGATTCATTATGGAAAATTGTTTGGTAGGCTGGCATTCTCTAAAAAACTATTTCAAACTGGTTAATCAAATACAGTTTCATCAAAATTAATTTCATCAATATTAAACTGGTTGTTTTGTTGGTCATCTAGAGATAGATACTGAAAGTCGGGCATTTCATTACTTTCTGTAATTTCAACAGCTTTGTTTTCTTCTTTAACATCATTTCCAGTCATTTGAAAAAGACGTGGGTTATTTTTGATGGGTCCATCTGATAGAAATCCATCTTGTTGGTCAATCTTGTAGCAATACTCATGGGAGTAGACTGGTATTGCTGTTTTTGAGAAAAAGTGTGGTCTAGTATTTTGATATTGCTGATAATGTTGATATTGGTGTTGAGGTTGTCGGAATTGATTTGCATTTGGAAATTGACAGGGTTGGAAATAATTTGGTTTCCCTTGAAAATTTCTCTTCATTGGCGGGTTGTTTGACATCTCATTGTTTACAGGAAATCTTTTTGGTTTGATAGAAATTTGGATTATTATTGTTATTAAATGGAGAATTTTGTTAAGGAGGATATGTTGAATTGGAGTTGGGCTCATTTTAAATTGAAAGTCATTGCATAACATGTTCATGCTTCTTCAAGAGAAGATGGAATTTTGGTTCACATGAGAGAGCCTACTGGTTTATGTGAACCTCTCAAAAGTACTCTTATTGCTCATTTAGTTACATACAGAGTAAGAACATTTGATACTTAAGGTTCTTTGTTCACAAAATATGCAATTTGGAAGTTTAATAATTTTTGAATTCTCTGATAAAAATGAAATAGTGTTTCTCCTGATTCTTGTTTTAGCTCACATAATTCTAAATTCCACGTAAAACATTTTTTTTTTTTATCAAGATAACAACTATCTAATAGAACCTTTTTGACATCTGGCCAGCAGTAACTGCCAGTACTATTGACTACCCCATTGGCTTGCCCTTTGATCTTTGATGGAATAGTGGAATACAAGAATCAATTTTGAAAATCATCTGGATTTTTTTTTAAATGAAATTTTCCAACTAGTTTGTCAGTTACAGTAATAAATCTATTCAAAAGGGTTGGTTCTACCTGAGATTCAGGTATCATGTCAAGATATTCCTTCTTGAGCACGGGAGTTGCCATTAGAACAGGAGGGCTGAGTATTGGAGTCGTCATTTTTTATAGTGATTGTTGAAAAAAGAATAGTTCAATCAATAAACAGTTCGATAGTTTGAATAGTTCAATAATTAATAAATAGTTCAATCCAGTAGTTTGTTATGGTACTCACAGAATTATATCCAGTCTCATTTATTTACAATGAAGTTCGTCAATGATTATTATTATTATAATTTATTCTTTGCACTGTATTGCACTGTATTAAATACACTTTTATCACGATATGCTTCCATGGAGAATGTAGGTATGGTAGTTCTGAATGGTTGAAACTGAAGAATCATGTTCATTAATCCTGAAGTTGTCCTACCGACTGCGCCATTCATAGTTTGGAGATGAGTAAAAGACTTTTTAAAAATCAATCTTATTTTATTACAACAACTATAACATCTTTACACTACTGAGTCGAGGTCTAGACTAACTTGAGCTGCTGGTGGAAACCAGCGTGAGAACAAAATATTCAGACTACATTTTTATGCTACTCAACAGTTTTTCAACCTATAACTTATATATATATATGTCAATGTACAATGAATTTATTTAGAAAAAAATCAGTCCTACTACTTCTGGATACTACTGTATATATATCATAATTTTTCATAGTTATTTTTCAATATTTCATTCATTTATTGAGTCAACTCTATCACGAAGCTACTCTGCATTCTAGTTCTAGTACAATTGAGATCAATAATGACTGTTCTTTTTTTTGTAGATTACGTCTTGGAGATTCCAGTTGAGGAGTATAAGACAAGTCAGATCAAACACTAGATACCATAATGGTGTCGCAAAAAAAGGGACCAGCGAAATAAGCGGCTATCACAGAAAAGTATGTGCACCTGTGAGGTAACTACTTGAGTGAAGTTAGTGACCTGCGAAAAAAGCGACCATCATTGATATTTAACTGTGTCCTAAGAGGTTGACACTTACTCTGGCATACTGATTTCCATCACACTTTATCCAGGCTTTGGACTGGCTCAATGATAGATTGATATTTCTATCATTTAGGTTAGGTTGGGTGACATCGGGGCTTGTATAAAAACTATCTCACACCTCCAAAAACTAGAGTAGTTTGTTGAACTCAAAACCAAAATGGAAATTTTTTTTTGTTAAATTGACGTTGCTTCAAGCTGATTTTAAACACAAAAGACAACTTTTGACATTTAGCCAGTCCAAAGCCTGGATAAAGTGTGATGGGAATCGCTTTATTAATTTATTATATTATAAACATTTGATGAAAGTGAAAAACTGAAAAACTGCGCATAGCTGGTTGTGCTGTGACTCATGGGGCAGGTAGCAAGTAGCCAGTATTCATTGTTATGGCGAACTATAGAGTGGGACGGATTTTCAAAAATTCCTTGGATATACCCTCTGACGGATTTTCCCTCAATCATTTTGGCCGCTTATTTCGCGCATAAGATCGGTTAAATGACCTCTAACGGGGGGGAAGAGGGTGGGCGAGACTCAGGTAGTTTAGCCGCTTATTTCACACATTCCATAATGGTCCTTTTTTTTGCTGGTCGCTTTTTTCCCGTATTCACCATAATTACTTCAATTAGTTGAGGTGAGGCTTAATTTTGATGTGAAAGGAACTCTTGTACACTATAAAAAGCTTTATCAACTGAATATTTTTTCAATTGTTTTTTAAATATTTCTATTTTTTCAAGACTCTTCAAAAACTGTGGTAGCTTGTTGTAGAATTTCCTACCAATATAACTGGGTTTCTGTTTGAATAAGCTACTATTGTGACTCACCAAGTGATAATCTCCTCGGCGTCTTGTATTATAATCATGTACATCAAGATGTTGGTTAATATCATTCGTTTTTACATATGAAGTACCTTCATACATATACAAACAGGGTACAGTTAGGAGACCAAGTCTCTTGAACAATGGCCTACATGAATCTAATCTATTTACTCTTTCTATACACCTAACCGCTTTCTGTTGGATCTTAAACACCCTATCAAGATTTTGTTTTGATGAATTACCCCATACTAAGATAGCATACCTAATATGTGACAGTAAGAGCCCATGGTAAGCTGTGAAAAGTAACTTTTTGTCATTCAATCTAGAAAGCTGTCGCAGGACAAATATCCCAGATGAAATTTTACAACATATTTTCTCAATGTATGGAGCCCAGGTCAATCTTCTATCCAACAAAACTCCTAGAAATACAATTTTTCCTTCCTGGTCTAATTGATTATCGTTTACAAACAAGTTTATAGCCCTATCTTCATTTAAATTATGTTTGTTTTTGAATTGAAGGTATTGGCATTTTTTACTGATTATAGTTAATTCCAACTGATTTAGAAATTGGACAATGGACTGCACACCCATATGGGCACTTATTTCTAAATTATCTAGAATGGAATTGCTGAAAATGAGTGATGTATCATCAGCAAATAAGAGGGCTCAACAACTTATCAATTCTTTAGGTAAACGGTTGAATAAATAAAGACCTAACCCCGGAATGCTATCACTCCACATCTTTTGTGCTTGTGAACTTCGACACGATGGTGATGTAATTATCAACAGTATTCATCCATGTGATTCCATTCACATCCTTCACCAAATTAATACCTCTTATGTGGACCAATCTACCAAAACTAGTGGTTGATTCTTAGCGCAGGCGGATTATTGCTTGTTGGTTGAGATAATAAACTATCATCCTTTCCCCCCCCCCCCTACTCCCCTCCTACCCTTCCGTTCACCCTTCCTTTCAATTTCACTTCACTCTCGAGTTTGTTCCTCGACTGTCAACCTCGTACCGTGTTGCGTTCCGTTCCGTGAAAGTATCAGTTATTAATATACATATATGATTCAAAATTACATACATTCAAGAAATCTACTCATGCCAGAAGACGTCAACTTTACCACCTACTTACAGTCCACATTGAAGTCACCTTTGGTAAGTGATAGTTTTATTACTAATTAACTTGCTGTAGTCTGACTGCGTTGTTTCACTGTTTTCTTAACTGCACCCTGGGTCCTTGTGGCTCAAGGACAGGAAGGGATAACCATATAGTCCTCCGTGTCCGGATCAAAGCCTCATTTCCAGAAATTTGATAACTTTATTAGTTTAAATTTCAATTTGTAAAGTTGACTCATGCACTGAGATTTCATGATCAATCCCGTTTCCTTAATCCTGTTGTTGTATCCCGCAACCTTATCTTATCTGCCGATAGTCTACAATGGCAACTGCAAAACCCGAAGCCTTGCTAAGCATTCGTTTGAAAAAGAAAGAAACTTTATTCACCCGTGTTCAGCAAGCATACGACTTACTGAAAAATATCAATGATTTAAACGTTCAAAGACAATTCTTGATTAGAAGTAGGTTCATTGAAAAAACAGTTAGTGAATTTTCATCATTGTTGGATGAAATAAATGAACTTTCTATTCAAATTAATCCTGATTTTGAACCTGATTATCAATCATTAAATGCTATAGATAACTTAGCTTGTGTCATAATTGATTCTCGTGATAGATTACTGCAGAAACAAGAGATAAAAAATGATTCTTCTCCATCTACTCATTCACCACGTTTAAATATGATATTACCTCCTGCAGAGATAAAATCGTTTGATGGATCTGACATTTCAGACTGGCCTAGGTTCAGAAATATATTTACATCTTTGATTTTAAATGATAAATATTATTCGTCAGTCCACAAGTCTCATATCTTACATAATTTGTTATCTGGTGAAGCAGCTAGAGTAGTAAAATCATTTCAGATTAGTGCTGATTTTGATTTAGCATGGGAAGCCCTTTGTAAACGCTATGAAAATGATAGAGTTTTAGCAAATTATTATATGAATGAGATTTTAAAAACCACTAGTGTCCCAGTGAAACCTTCTTTAAAATCTCTTGAAGATTTTCTCGTGAAAGTTGGTGATAGCATCACTTCATTAAAATCGTTGAAAATTCCTGACCTAGGAGATTACCTATTGTATTCGTTAGCCATACGACAATTAGATAAACAATCTTGTGAATCTTTTGAAATTGTAGTAGCAGATAAAAGTTTTCCATCATGTCAACAGCTGATTGATTTTGTAAACACAAGAGTTAGGACATTCCAATTGTCGGCGTCTGATGCACCGAATATGAATGTGACTAAACCAGTAGATAAGATTAATAGTAAAATGAAACCGTTTCAAAAGAAAGTTGTGTTATCTACTCAGGTTGACAACTGCTTTCGCAATGCTACAAATAATTCAAAATTCACTGATCGTTCCGAACTAAATTGCCCATTATGTTCAAAAAATCATATGTTGTCGTTATGCCCTGTTTTTTTAAAGAAAGATCCGAAAGATAGAAATGAATATATCAAATCATTGAAAGCGTGTTTCAACTGTTTTTCTAAATTTCATCTTGTCGGCCAGTGTAAGTCCAAACCAAAATGTGTGTGTAATCGTATGCATAATAAGTTATTGCATTACCCACGTAGCAATGATAACAGTAGATCGTGCTCTCCAGTTAGTTATCAGAAGCGATCGGATAACAGCCCTAAGGCCGATTTAAAGTTGAAATCAAGTGATTCAATAACTCAAACCGATCCTATAGCTACACAACATTGCGGTATGACTGAAAACGTTATTAATCCTTCTATTCAGTGTATTCCTAAAACGAGTGTTGTTTTAGGCACAGCTTTAGCTCAAATAAAAAGTTCTTCTGGTTCGTTTGTTAACGTTCGTCTGATTATTGATTCAGGTAGCACTACTAATTTCATAACAAAAGATCTTGTTATAAAACTTGGTTTATCTGTTCAGGATCGCAGACAAAATTTCTCTGGTTTAAATTCCGCAAGTGTCGGAAATTCCTGTGGCGTTGTAAAATGTTTATTAAAACCTAAAGGTTTAAACCATCCTCATGTAGAAGCTGAAGCTTATGTGATTGATAAAATAGTTGGGCCGTTAACCCCCGTGTATCTGGATTCAAAGATTCAAAATGAATTGAAAAAATTCAATTTGGCTGATCCCATGTTCTATGAACAGCGTTCCGTTGACCTCCTATTAGGTTGTCAGTTATTCAACAAAATATTAAGTCATCATAACCAAATTACATCTGAAGAAGGTGCTTCGTTTTGCGTTATACCTTCCGTGTTTGGTGATATAATTTTGGGTGAATTCCCAAGTTGTTCCGTGACCAATAACCAGACATTACCTTCGTTATTGATACATCCCGATTCTGAGAACTCGTTGAATAGTTTGGTTCATAAGTTTTGGGAAGGTGAGGAAATTTCTAATGTTAAATTTCCTAATCCTGATGACGAATTTTGTGAAAAACATTTTGTTGAAACTCACAAACGTGATCAACAGGGAAGATATGTTGTCAAGCTCCCGTTCAAGGTAGACACTAAAAATCTCGAAATTTATGAGTCTCATGAAATTGCGTTGAATAGATTTCTCTCGTTAGAACGTCGTATGTTGCGTGATGCTCGCTTAAGAGCTGACTGTTTATCGTTTATGAAAGAGTATCGACTTTTAAATCACATGGAAATTGCTAGAAGACCTGGAAAATATTTCATACCCTATTTTTGTGTATTCAACCCTTCATCACCCACCACAAAGGTTCGTGTTGTCTTTGATGGATCAGCAAAGAGGGGTCACGTTTCCTTGAATCAAGTCTTACACTCTGGACCGACGTTGTTAAATGATATTTGTGATATTTTAACTAGGTTCAGATTGCATTCATTCGTTTTTACATGTGATATTACAAAAATGTACAGAGCTATTCTTGTCGATGAAGAAGATTGTTCGTTTCTTCATATATTGTTTCGTGAAGATCCTTCAAAGGATATTGTCGTCTATGAGTTAAAAAGAATTCCATACGGTTTGAAACCCTCGGGATTTCTCGCTCAACGTGTATTGATTCAATTGACAGAAGATGAGGGAGATAAATTTCCTTTAGCGGCGACCGCAATTCGTGATGAAATTTACCATGATGATTTTCTAATAGGTGCTAGCTCGTTGGAGGAAATGTGTGAAATTAAATCACAACTATGCAATCTCCTGAAATGTGCTGATATCAAACTGAACAAGTGGAGTAGTAACTCTCCTGAATTCCTGAAACGGGTTCGTTTGGAAAACAGTCAAGTTCCCTTTCATATCAGTGATGAACCTAATTCCAGTGTTAAGGTGTTAGGTATTATGTGGAATCCGACTACCGATTGTTTTCAAATTAAAGTTTCAGTTCCGGAGTATCATAAGACAAACTCAAAGCGCAGTGTCTTGTCTGTAATTGCTAGACTGTATGATCCACTTGGTTTTATAGCTCCTGTTATTTTCAAAATGAAATGTTTTTTACAAGAGCTATGGAAATTACAAATTTATTGGGATACACCAATTCCTGATGACTATAATGCATGCTGGAATAAGTTCATGGAAGAGCTTCCTGCTCTTAGTTCAATTTCAATTCCTCGTTGCGTTTATGGTGATGCACTTTCGTGTCAAATAGTAGGATTTTGTGATGCATCTCAAAAAGGAATATGTGCTTGTATTTATCTGAGAGTTGTTTTCTCAGACTCTGTTGTTAAATGCTTTCTAATAAAAGCAAAAACTAAAGTGGCACCGTTAAAAACACTTTCAATTCCACGTTTAGAGCTTTTAGCTGCGTTGTTGCTTTCAAAATCGTATGTTTCAGTGCTTCCTAATCTGTCTAAAATTAATCGACAATCAACGTTTCTCTTCTGTGATTCAACTATTGTGTTAGCTTGGTTGCGTATACCACCCTATAAGTTGCAAACGTTCGTTGCAAATCGTGTCGTGAAAATATTAGAATTGACTAATCTAAATGATTGGAATCATATTGGTACTGATTTCAATATTGCTGACGTGGGTTCAAGAGGTATTCCTCCTCAAATGTTGAGTTCGTTAGAAGAGTGGTATAGAGCTCCAACATGGTGTTCAGAGCCGTTATCATGCTGGCCATTGTCTTCCGTAACAATACCCTCTGAAAGTCTACCTGATATTAAAAATAATCAAGGTGAAATTGTTTTGAATCTTACCGAAGATAGTGCCGTTATTCAAATAACTCATTTCTCCTCATATCTAAGAATGTTGCGTTCTTGTGCATATGTTTTCCGATTTGTCAATAATTGTAGAGCAAAAATAAAAGGTGTCTCTCGTGAAAAAGGAGTATTAAGTGTTAAAGAGTTGAAATCCGCACAAGATTTCTGCGTTAGAATCGTTCAAAAGTGTCATTTCAATCGTGAACTTACCCTTCTGAAAGAAGGAAAGCCTTGTGATAAAGCCTTTCAAAAGTTGTCTGTTTTTTTGGATAGTGATGATTTTATTCGCGTTGGTGGCAGACTTGTGAATAGTGATTTGGAATATGAAGCTAAGCATCCTCGCTTGATTCATAAGGACAGTCATTTTACTAAGCTCATTATTGAATATTATCACCGCTCCTATCTCCATGCTGGACCTAGGATTGTGCGTGCTCTCATCCAGCGTTGTTTTTGGATTATTGGAGCCCATAGTGTAATTAGACATGTCATACACAATTGTACTCGTTGTCGTTTATTCAAAGCGAATACTGTTGAACCCGTTATGGGCGACTTGCCCCGCTCTCGTGTCATTCCCACGGCACCCTTTTTCAAAGTCGCTGTCGATCTCGCAGGTCCCTTCGTAGTTAAGGAGAGTGTTCGGCCTAAGGCTCACACCTACAAGGCATATTTCGCTCTATTTGTTTGTTTAGCGACAAAAGCTTGTCATATTGAAACGTTAACCAGTTTGACGTCTGAGGAATTCATTGTCACTCTTCATCGCTTTGTGTCGAGACGTGGGTTACCTCAAGAAATATTCTGTGACCAAGGGACGAATTTTAAAGGAGCTGCACGACAATTGAAGGAAATTACTGAATTTTTGCGAGTTTCTGAAAATCAGACAAAAATTATTGATGATATGTCCAATAAAAACATCAAATTCCAGTTTAATATCCCACATGCCCCATTTATGAATGGAATTTGCGAATCCAATATAAAAAATGTTAAATATCATTTGTTCCGTGAATTAGGAAACCATACTGTTACAATTGTTGAGTTCACCACTATTCTCACTAAAATTGAGGCGATACTTAACTCAAGGCCGTTGTATGCACTTTCATCGTCACCCGATGATTACGCTGCCTTAACTCCTGGACATTTTCTTATCCATCGCCCCTTGTTGGCTGTTCCCGAAAATGACTATACTGACTCCAATGAACACAGACTATCTCGTTGGGAGAAGGTGAATCGCTTCACACAAAGGTTGTGGAAGAGATGGGAGAGAGAATATCTCCACACTCTTCAGCAGAAAAATAAGTGGTTTGAGCACGACTCTAACTTACAAATTGGGCAATTAGTGTGGATTAAAGAAGATAATTCAACGCCCCTATCATACCCATTAGGACGCATTGCAAGCGTCATTCGCGATTCTAAGGGAGTTGTTCGCTCCGCGTACGTTAAAACCAAATCAGGAGAGTATGTTAGGCCGGTTAGGAAACTAGCCCCAATACTCCCAAACTAGTGTCTCTTTAACCCCACGTTCCCCCCCCTTTTTCCTGTTTTTCCTTTATCTCAGTGCATTGTGTGTTTTAATTTTTTAATCCTTTTGAGTTTTGTTTCTTGGATTGAGGCAATCCAAGGCGGGCGGAGATGGTTGATTCTTAGCGCAGGCGGATTATTGCTTGTTGGTTGAGATAATAAACTATCATCCTTTCCCCCCCCCCTACTCCCCTCCTACCCTTCCGTTCACCCTTCCTTTCAATTTCACTTCACTCTCGAGTTTGTTCCTCGACTGTCAACCTCGTACCGTGTTGCGTTCCGTTCCGTGAAAGTATCAGTTATTAATATACATATATGATTCAAAATTACATACATTCAAGAAATCTACTCATGCCAGAAGACGTCAACTTTACCACCTACTTACAGTCCACATTGAAGTCACCTTTGGTAAGTGATAGTTTTATTACTAATTAACTTGCTGTAGTCTGACTGCGTTGTTTCACTGTTTTCTTAACTGCACCCTGGGTCCTTGTGGCTCAAGGACAGGAAGGGATAACCAACTAGCAATTCCTATTTTTGAACATGAGCACTTATCACAGTATCTAAATTTATCAGAAATTTTAAATGAACACTGGAACATAGATTTCACAAGATTTGAAGAGCACAACTTATTTTCTGAGGATGTATTCAAGCATGTGGAAATGCCATCAAATTCTTATTTGATAGGAATGAACAATATAATACTTATATACATAATTCTTTGTTGGCAAACAACTATTACTGTAGTAATAGCATATTGTTGTCTGCAACAGTATATAAGAGCAAGAGCTAGGAAGTTATTGGTTGCAAGAAGGACCCCAAATGTGCACTATCCACAGGATCTTTGAATTTTAGGTGTAAAAGTGAAAGCGCAGTTTATTTCAAAATTATATATTTCATTCTGTATTTTGTTAGGGTTGATAATTTGTAATGTTTTATGTTTGAAAGAAATTTAACAATATTTATGTAAATCAAGTTATAGCGAGGGTTAGGAGTTTTAAATATTGAATATATTAATAAAATAAGATTTTAATGATTAGAAAGTAAATATTTTTTGGAAACTTCGAGTCGAAGTTTAGGGGGACCCGGGGATGTAATGTAACAGCATAATTAATTTATTTGCCATGAATTTTCACAAAAAGAGGAGAGAGCCATTGTTAACTATTAAAAGAAAAATGATGAGGTGAGTGAAAATTTATGACAAGTAAAATTGTGCTGAAAAAACAAGTGGCTCGGGGCAGTCGGTGTCAAGTGAGGGAGCTGGCTACATCTATGGCAGATGACCCGCCTAACTCTCCCCTGCTGAGCGAGTGACCGTTTGTGAGTAAATAAATAATTCTGTTAATTCTTGATAAGCTCATTAGTATTTTATTATTTTTTTATTATAACATTAAAATTGTCACAAAGTGATTGTGACGGGGGGGTGGAAAAGGGGGAAATTACGCTCACCCTCTAACATCCCCTAGCGATTGCGGAGATTGCAGAAGTACCAACCGCACATACGATTCGTGCCACCCCCGCTTGGGGCACCACTCCCACCCTCCCTTCTACCCGCAGAGGGGAGTATTTAAGCGGCAGAGTGGCGACTAAGCTTCACTTCTTCCCAGGACCTCTTCCAAAAGTGAACAGGGAGTTCACTCTTGAGTTGAGCTCCCGGTAGGGTCACCCTGGGGAACCTCCCTTCCCCGACCTCGGCAAGCCGTTTCAGACAGCTTGTCTCCTATGTCCGCCATTTCAGACAGCAGGCGTCCTTCCTTAACCTTGAGTAAGCAGTTTCAGACTGCTTTCGTCCTTTCCTCGCAGTTCCAGACTGCGAGTCCTTCCCTTCCCCATTACCCTACACCCTTGGGCTAGCCGTTTCAGACAGCCAGCCGTCATCTGCAGTTATAGACTGCGTACCCACCCTCCACAGGGGAACTGTTTCCGGGGGAGGAATCGCCCTACCCTCGGGACGACTTTGGACCGACCTCCTCCGCCCAACCTACACCGACTGAGTTCAGTCCATCAGGAGCAACCCCTGATAAGTCGTCACCCGCTCTTGAGGAGACTTCGAGAGAGTTTGTGACAACTTTGGCGCCCAACGTGGGGCTTGAGGTGTTCCAACCCAGAAGCACCATGAGTAATTGTGAAGAAGAACCCAAGACCCACAGATTGACTCTGATTATTCATCTGGGGCCGGTACTGATGTACGAGTCTCGTGGATATACAGACTGAGAAAAGAGGAGGCTATTGGCCTTGCTGAAGACTGGGGGTTGGTGACTGCCGGTACAGTGGAAGAGCTAAGGAGACGATTAGTTGACCACCATCATAAAAAGGCCACTGCTCGCCTCCCCAGCTAAAAACCCAATACCAGCCAAGCTGGAGGAGATACAACTAAACCTATATACTCAAGAGTTGAGACAGAGCCACACACAGAAGTTAGGATGTCTGATTCAGGGGTAGTGTGCGACAGAGTTCGAAGCTGGAAACATACTTTTGATGGGACTACCGATGCCCCTAGTTTTTTAGAAAGGCTAGGTGAATTACAAATGGTTACACTAGAGAACAGTTACTGGTTGCTCTGCCTGAACTACTACGAGGAAGACCCACCTTATGGATGCGTAATAATTGGCATCAATGGAACCTATGGTCTCAATTTGTAAAAGACTTCAAGGCCAGGTACTACCCCAGATCTTATGATGAAGACCTGGATAGCCAGATAATTGCTAGGAAGCAGTCTGAAGGTGAGTCAGTAGATGACTATGCTGAGGTTCTTCAGACCCTAATGCGGCGTCATGGTGGGTACGACCACACAAGACAGTTAGCTAGAATCTATCAGAACTTACAACCTAGGTATAAGTTGTACATCAGACCAGGTGAGGCTCACATCATTGAGGAGTTGTTGGATATAGCCAGAGGGTATGAGCTGATCAAAGCTGTAGAGCGGTCTATGAGGCAAACCTCTAGAGTCAAGAAACCGGAAGAGCCGTATAAAACACCTTCTCCTAATGCCTCAAACCAGGAACGATGATCAAACAATGTGAAGCCTTCTACCCCACCTCCAGAGCCTGTTTGTTGGCTCTGTAAAAAGCCTGATCATTGGAGGTCATCATGCCCACAGAATGAGTTATGCAAAAACTGTGGAAGGCCACAAGTCAACTGCTTCTGTGATAAGGTTCCTAAGAAAGCCAACACAACAGCAGTTGTTAGAGCTGTGAGGTTACTCCCCTTAGAGGCCCAGTCACCCACGGATGCTCGTTTGTCTATAGTGACCCATATTGCAGGAAAAAGATGCAAGGCACTACTAGATACAGGAGCTGAAGCCAACTATATGAGTACAGAGGTCCTCAAGACTCTAGAAGAAAGAGGGCCTGTAAGAAAAATCCCATTGAAGCATGGAGCTATCATGGCCAATGGTACTAGTGCTAAGGTTATAGCACAAGTGGTGACTAACTGCACAATAGACGGTATTAGTCTACCATTGACCACAACAGTAATGGAAGGGCTGGGACAGGAGTTACTCTTAGGCATACAGTTTATGCAGGACTACAAAGTAACAATTCGTACTCACCCTTTTCGAGTTGAATGGGTTCCTGGTCAAGCAGCACCAAAGAGCTCCCCTTCTTCAACTCGGTTGCAACCCATCCAACCAAAACCAGGAATCGACCTGGCCACCATAATCAAGGATGGGAATAACAAGACACCAGACACCAGAATCTACACCCGTGTTAATATAGCAGGGAAGAAGCTAAGCGCACTGGTTGAAACGGGAGCACAGTACTCCTATATTTCAAAAGCAGTGTCAGAGAGTATAGGGAGGAGTGACTGCATCTGACCTAGACCAATATCACACAACCCACAACTTGCAAATGGAACGAATATGCAGGTATTAAAAGAGTTGAAACTACCAACCATAGTGGATGAGAGGAAATATCAACTCAGAGTATCAGTGGTTGATGGCCTGAAGGCAGACATGATTCTTGGCCTATGACACCTACAATATATGCGAGTACAAATCGATCCTCAGCAGGGCCAGATAACTCTTCCTCAACTGAGTATAAGGAAGAACCTTGCCCTTGTCTCAGGAGAGGAGGCATTTGAAACCTTCCTAGAAAATGAACTAGTGAAATTTTCTGAAGTACCAGGTGAAACCCACCTACTGAAGCATAAAATAAGGTTGAAAGAGGGGTCAGAGCCTTTCAGGATAAGGCCCTACCCTCATAATCCAGCTATGCAACAAGTCATAAACGAGGCAGTTGATGACATGCTGGATGCCCAGGTGATTGAACCTAGTAGCAGTGCATGGAGCTCACCCATAGTACTAGTTAAAAAGGCAAGTGGGAAGTTGCAATTCTGTATTGACTTCCGACGGCTGAATGCCAATTCAGACCATGATGCATATCCACTTCCGAATATGACCAGTATCTTGGATAAACTACGTCAAGCCAAGTACATCTCATCCCTTGACTTGAAAAACGGCTATTGGCAGGTACCCTCAGATGAAGCTAGCAAACCGCTCACAGCCTTCATTGTCCCAGGCAAGGGACTGTAACAGTTCCGAGTCATGCCATTTGGACTCCACTCAGCTGGGGCAACCTTTCAGCGATTGCTTGATCGAGTAATTGGTCCTGAACTTGAACCCTACGCTTTTGCTTATTTAGATGATCTCATAGTATTGGGAAAGACCTTGGAAGACCATAAGAGGAACCTAACTGAAGTGTTCAGAAGACTGAGAGAGGCTGGTCTTCTAATCAATAAGGAGAAGTGCCAGTTCTTGATGAGTAAACTATGATATCTGGGCCACATAGTGACTGAACAAGGGCTACAAACCGACCCTGAAACTATCCAGGCCATCCAGGACTACCCAGCACCAAAACGGATCAAAACGTTAAGCAGTTTCTTAGGATTGGCATCCTGGTATAGACGCTTCGTTCAGAATTTCTCAGAGCTTGCTGGCCCCTTACACGCCCTTCTAAAGAAGGTGATCAAGTGGTGATGAGGTGAAGTCGAGGAAAAAGCTTTCCAAGCAATAAAAGGAGCATTGACTTGCTCCCCGGTACTCACCTACCCCCACTTTGAACTTCCATTTACTCTTCAAACGGATGCATCTGACTATGGCCTTGGGGCCGTCCTCACTCAGGTAGTAGATGGGGAAGAGGAGGTGATTGCTTATGCCAGCAGAGGCCTGAGAGGGCCTGAGCTCAGGTATACCACCACTGAAAAAGAGTGTCTGGCAGTAATATTTGCCCTACGCAAATTTAAGCCATACATTGAAGGCTATCCAACCACAGTACTGACAGACCATCAATCGTTGAAGTGGTTGCATAATATTCCCAACCCAACAGGTCGCCTAGCCCGTTGGGTGATGGAAATGCCACAATATGACTTGAGATTAAATACCGACGTGGGAAGCGGTATCCCAGACCCCAGAGGGAGAGAACTTGGAGGAAATGGAAGAGAGACCAGCCGTTCATCCCATCAGCCAGACCGAGGCAATGGAGGATAATTGGATAAAGAAAATACGGGATGGTCTTACCAATCATCCTCAAAAGTACCCCAACTACACGGTACGGGAGGGGCGATTATATAGGCATATCTGGCCAAAACATAAGATGCATGAGGGAGAGGATAGCGAGGGGTGGAAACTCTGTGTCCCTCACAAGCATTGCAACGATATCCTCAGCTATAATCATGATGCTCCGACAGTGGGACATCCTGGCATATACCAGACCTACGATAAAATTGCATGCCAATGTTATTGGCCTGGCCTTTTTGGGGACACAGCAAAGTATGTGTGCCAGTGCAAGGAATGTGTCAGACACAAAGTAGAGCAGAAGGCACCCTATGGCCAGATGCTGAAACAGAGAAGAATATCCCGTCCATTTGAGACTCTCAGCACCGACCTAGTAGGTCCTCTCCCATGCTCTAAGCACGGGAACCGCTACCTGATCGTCTTTCAGAACCAGTAGGTGGAGCCCAGTAAGGCGCCCCGACGACCCCCCTTTCATCCCCCTCTCCCCCCCCTCCTTAGTAGGAGTGGGGTGTCACAAAGTGATTGTGACAGGGGGAGGAAAAGGAGGAAATTACGCTCGCCCACCAACATCCCCTAGCGATCGCGGAGATTGTGGGAGTACCGACCATGCATCCGGTTTGCGCCTCCCCCACTCAGGGCGCATCGTTGCCACTCCCCCCCTCCCTTCTACCCGCAGAGGGGAGTATTTAAGCGGCAGAGTGGCAACTGTTCATCACTTCGTCTCGGGAGCTCTCCCAAAACAGAACAAGAGTTCGTTCTTGAGGTGAGCTTCCCCTAGGGTACAGCAAACGAGCTGTAACCCTGAACCGTCATAGCTTGGTGCATCAAGCTGACATCTAGAAGTCGTCCGCCCCTTCCGTCCTTGACCTCAGTGAGCTGTTACAGACAGCTTGCTTCCTGTGCTTGCCGTTGCAGACAGCAAGCTCCTACCTCGACCTCCTTCATCCCAGGACCCCCCAGCAAGCAGTTTCAGACTGCTTACTTCCTCTGCTCACCGTTTCAGACAGCGAGTGTCAATCCTCAAGCATGGCAAGCCATTACAGACGGCCTGCTTCCTCTGCTCGCCGTTTCAGACAGCAGGTGTCCTTCCTCGACCCCAAGTCAGCAGTTCCAGACCACTCACTTCCTGTGCTTGCAGTTGCAGACAGCAAGCTCCCATCCTCGACCCCAAGTAAGCAGTTTCAGACTGCTTACGTCCCCTGCTCGCCGTTGCAGACAGCAAGTCCTACCCGACCCTAACGGCAAGCCGTTGCAGACGGCTTGTTTCCTCCTTGCAGTTCCAGACTGTGAGTCCTTCCCTTCCCCATTACCCTACAACCTTGGGCTAGCCGTTTCAGACAGCCAGCCGTCATCCGCAGTTACAGACTGCATACCCAATCCTCACGGTGAGCCGTTGCAGACGGCTTGCTTCCTCCTCGCAGTTCCAGACTGCGAGTCCTTCCCTTCTCCATTACCCTACAACCTTGGGCTAGCCATTTCAGACAGCCAGCCGTCATCCACAGTTACAGACTGCGTACCCACCCTCCACAGGGGAACTGTTTCCGGGGGAGGAATCGCCCTACCCTTGGGACGACTTTGGACTGACCTCCTCCGCCCCGACCTACACCGACTGAGTTCAGTCCATCAGGAGCAACCCCTGATAAGTCGTCACCCTCTCTCGAGGAGACTTCGAGAGAGTTTGTAGCAAAATAAACATTTAGGTTCTTTTTCTGAACTCAATCTGAAGTTTTTTTAATAGTAGCACCTTTTTCTCATGAGATTAGAGTAGTACCTGCAACACCTCTTGTATGCCAAGCATTACCCCATTAGTAAAAATTAATCATTAACCTTTACTACACCAACTAACCATATTACATGGTGGAGGCGCTGGGCTCCGGGCGCTGGGCACCACTGTGAAACTGGGGAGCAATTCTTTAGCAATATGTAATATGTTCATGTGCTCCTTCTTTCCACCTGGTTTGGCTGTGCACTCGCTTTTATGTCAATTCTCACCACAAACCAGCATCAATTCTCCTTCCCTCTGGATCTTTAATTTTTCAGGTCCTGTCCAACTATCTTCTGGATAAGGATTGTCTCCATACCTTCAGCTTCCATTGCCCTTACCTTGCAATGACCTGGTACTGACTGCAAAGCTGCTTGCCTGGACCTCAAATGCCTGGACTAGAGCATCATTCAACCTCCTTCATCTGGATAGTTTAATGTACTGCTGGGCCCTTAATATCCTCAATTCATTCAAGAATCTCTTCACTACAAAAGTTTCACATTTGTTGTCATCATTAGGACATACAGTCCTAACAATTTTAACAATATCAGCTTCAAACTCCTGCAGTGATTCATCAGGTCTCTGCATCCTATTGTTGAGCTGAGACTGGTGAAGCTAGTCAAGGTTTTTCTTGCCAAATCTCATGTCTAGGCATCACCACAGCTCACTGAAACTCCACTTCTCAGCTGGAAGGATTAAATGAAAAATTGCCAATGTTTCACCACAGAGGTTCATCTTCAGGACAAAGGCCTTAATTGCAGGTGATTCCCCTGCATTTCTGCTGCTGATGAAAAAATGTTTGGTATTCTTCTCATTGTTTCTTTCCATCATAGGTAGGCAGTCCAGTATGCTTGGGTAGAACTACTTACTGTCTCTGAAGATCTTCCTCCTTAACTGTTATTACTGCTTTCTCTAGGTCACCTATTCCTGAATCCCAGTAGATAGATTCATTCACTCATTCATTGCTGTTTGAGGTTTAAACTAAAGCTTAACCTCTATAAACTATAGTTATAGTAAACTGTAGTTTTTTCTCCATGGATGCCATATTTTCCAACCTATCCTTAATTGAGAAAATTAATTTAATATCTGGAGTTTCAAGCAAAAAGCCAGATCCTTCCTTCCTCCAGTAATGCTTTACAAAGCAGTTTGGTGAGATTGACTTCTTTCCAGAGGTTTCGAGATCTTAATCCTGTGACTCATAGTTCATATTTGCCACTTTCAAATCACACAATGTAATTTCACCAGCCGTTGTGAATGAAAAACTGAAAGATCATTCATTTCTGAAACAATTGTTAACTCACTGGTTCTATCACTGAAAGTGACACTGAAGCTTCATTATTTATACAATTGACTCACAACAGACACTAATCAGTTAATATCACACAAGAGAATCAATGAAAGAGACAACAGTCCAAGTAAGACTCAAACGTTATTCACACAATTAACTCACAACATGCAACAATCAGTAATGATCATCACACTATAAAATCAATGAAACTAAACAACTACTATCCAATAACATCCAACTGATTATGAATATTTCTAAAACAAGATTAATCACTGTAGAAAACTAATAACTGTCAATAGCCTGATCAATATTCCAATAATAAGTATCCAATGAACCGTTCAATGAATCAATAAGAAATGTCTGAAAAATTATTTATAGACTCAATACGGTACTAAACTAAGCACTTACAAAGCACAATGTCTGTCACAGCTATTATCACACTTGACATGTGGAATCACAATAGAACTGTGCATACTGCAACAAGATGAGCTGTCACTACATAAATGTACATTTTGTACATGTTGCAATCTGAATAGAAAATGACACACTGCTGACAAGCACAGCCCTTCTATAAGTTTGTTTTGTTCCAGAGAGTTCTTTCTCCAGATCTTCCAGTTTAAATGATAGTGTCAAAACAGTTCAGCTGTCATCTAGTATAAGTTCGAAAATACCAGAGCCCCATTTTAAATATGAGAGTGAAAAGAGCATTGAGTTGAAGATAGAGAAACAACTGGTTTCTCACTATCAATTCAGAAAATAGCTGTCAATGCTTGAAGGACGCCTTCTTCTTCCTCTACATTTCCGAACAATATATCCTCAACTCTTATATATGAACTCTTATATTGCATTCTATAGTATCATCGACATTGGAAAAAAGAAGAGTGATAACAAAGAAGAGACTATCAGATTGAGTTTGTAGTTATCTCACGTTCCTTAAATCCAGATTCAAATGGATCAGGAAACCTGAAAGTGAAATTATAATTGCAAAGAAAAGTTAATAATTAAGTTCACATTAGGCTCCATCATTTGGTTTTCTCCATTGCATTGAGCCTGAAAAATATTTGTTATACTCAATATAGATTGAATTATTTGAGAAATGAGAATTCGTTCACAATTTTTAAAAATGGAGTTTCAAAAATAATTGAAGAATATAGTTTCTTACTTCAATGTAGAAAAATGATCATAATTGTCTGTCGAGTAATAATCATCTGAAAAGAAGGAAAACAGAGTAGAGGAGTTGCATAAATCAACACTAAAAACTATAATATGGGAATCAGTTTGAAGCTTCTTGTACAAAATGTGGTCTAAATGAGTTTGGATGATTGAGTTCTTGAAAATTTTTGAGTGATATGTAATACAGTAAAAGTCAATGAGCATGTAATTGGATTGACTTAACTTCTGCATTTTTGGCTCTAACATTTGGAACGAAATTCAAAATGATTTCCACTTTCCTTGGACTATTGAACAGCTTTAGTGCTTCGTTTTCAAGTTTACATCTAAATAAATTCATGTTTTGGAAAGAATCAGTAATTTGTGCTTCAAAGTGAAATTTCTAGTTGAACCTGAAAACCTAAAATTTGGATTTCAATTGAAAATTTGTGAAGAAAGCAGTAGTGGACTGTGCCTGTTGTATATTTACTTGATATTGTTTTGTAATGAATAGATTAATAAATAGTTAGTAGGGGGGGAAGTGAAGTTCCTGGATCAGTTTTTCTTGCCACGCCCTATCTAACCTAACCCCACCTGGACAATTAAACCTTACCTAGCCTAACGTAGGTGAATCAAAGTCGATTTAACCTAACATTTTAGATCCCGAAAATTCCCATTTTCACAGAAGTTGAAAATCACGGAAAAATTTTAACTTTTAACCCCTTAAGGTAAATTAAATTGGAGGATGCCATCTCATTCAGCTTTTCAAGGCACCCCAAATTCATGCATCCAATTAATTGGAAAAATAATAATAGGATTTTTGGGTGTGGCCGCCTGCTCTATAAGCACTGACAGCTCTGGCTCAATGGAAAAAATGATAATACCATTTTGGGTGTGGTCGCCTGTGCTATGAGCAGTACCAGCTCTGGCTCAGTTTTTCTTGCCACGCCCTACCTAACGAGACCTGCTCAATCAAACCTAACCTAACATAGGTATAGTTGTATAGTCCAAAGTTTATTTAATGTGATCTATCAGATTTCGAAAGTTCCCATTTTCATGGGAGTTAAAGATCATGAGAAAATTTGAACTTTTCAACCCATTAAGGTAAATTAAATTGGAAGGTGCCAATCTGTTCAGCTTTCCATGGCAGTTCAAATTCATGTATCAAACCCTAATTTTCCAATGATAATTAATTGGAAAAAATTATAATACCATTTTGGGTGTGGTCGCCTGCGCTATAAGCAGTACCGGTTCTGGCTCAGGTTTTCTTGCCACGCCCTTTCTAACCTAACAAGACTGCTTCAACCAAATCCAGCATAGGTATAGTTGTACAGTCCAAAGTTAATTTGAGAAAACATTTTAGATCCCAAAAATTCATGTTCCTGCGGGAACTATCTATCATTCCTGGAAAAATATGAGCTTTTGAACCACTCAAGTTAAATTGAATTGAAAGGTGTCATCTTGTTCAGCTTTTCATGACAATTCAATTCCATGTATCAAACCCTAATTTTCCAATAATAATAACTTGGAAAAAAAATGAAATTTTTTCCCATGCTCACACATTTTTTCCCACACTCTTTCCTACCCAACAAGACCCCGCTTAAGTAAACCTGAGCTGACATTGCATAGGTAAAGCTGTATAGTCCAAAGTTAATTTAACCCAACATTTTAGATCCCGAAAATTTTCATTCTGGTGGGAGCCTGGAAAAATATAAACTAAATCCCACTATTTGAACCATTTAAGATGGGGTAAATGCACAAATGGTATCATCTTATTCAGCCCATCAAGGCAATCCAAATTCACGTATTGACCACCATTCTCCGATGTTGATTAAGGAATAAAATGTTGATACAGTTCTAGGAGTTTCGTATCAAATATGATACAGTACTAGGAGCTTCGTATTAAAGTATGATATAACTAGAGACTTCTTGTATTAATCACCAACACTATATGAAGAGCTGAGACCTAATCATAGTTTAACAGAGGTAACCTCAAGCTGATTCAAACTAAACTATCAGCTCCCAAAATTTCTCGTTCCTTTCAAACTGGGGCTCCCCAAAAAATATAAACTTTTGAACCACTCAAGTTAAATTAAATTGAAAGTTGTCATCTCATTCAGCTCCATGGCAATTCAAATTCATGAATCATAGAACAATCGCCGATTTCGATTATGGAATGAAAATTTGTTTTGTATTAAACATCAGCACTATAAATAGGCTTGCAAACTAGATTTTTTCTCTAGTCTTCACTGGCAACCTGAACAGTAGAGACCTCTCTTGATTAGATGTGGGTAGGTGAGAAGATAATGCTAGAATATATTATATGATTATCAAATCATCTACAACTGATGAGATAGCTAATAATAATATTAAGTAAGTTGGTGACTGATAAGATGGTTGATCTATTAATTTTAATGGTAACCAATGGGATGAGAATGATCTGCACAAGCAGATATAGCCTATGTTTGTTGATTCCATAGAAACAGCATTAGGTACATTTCATTTCTTTTTTGGTTCAAATGAATCTTTGTATTATGTATTATATACAATTTTCTGACTGAAATAAATTAGACTTGATGGAATATACAGGGTGGGGGAAATGTTTGGAAACGGCTTAATATTTCATATACAAAGGTGATTTTGCGGTAGGTATGATTGAGGATCCTACTCAAATTGAAAATACTATTTTACTGTGACTTTAAAAATCTGGTCCGCCATCTTGGAACCGCCATTTTGAATGTAACTTTTTTTTTTAAATAGGAAGGGGGTCATGCGATACATGATTTCAATACGGAATTTTAAGACAAAATGAATGCCGAAAACCGCACATCGATATGTCAACCCGTTTCGGAGATATTTACATTATTGATCGATACCATGAAAAGCAGAAATGAAATAAATAAGTACATTAAAATCTTACCTATCAAATTTTTTGTTAATAGTGTTTGCTAATAAACATTAAAACCCAATTATTTTAATAAATGTTCAAACTGTTTTCCTTCAGCTGTTTGACAATGTGCTAATCTTAAATAATAGCCATCAAGCACATTTTGAATCATTTCGCGTGGAATTCTGTTAGCCACTTCAGTTATACATTCTTTCAGTTCATTAATTGTTGCTGGTTTCTTTTTGTACACATTGTCTTTCATGTAGCCCCAAAAGAAATAATCAAGTGGAGAGAGGTCAGGTGACCTAGCGGGCCACTCTATTGCACCTCTACGACCTATCCAGCGTTGGGGAAATGTTTGGTTCAATATATCCCGCACTCCTAATGCATAATGAGGGGGCGCCCCATCTTGTTGAAACCACAAGTTATGTAACTCTTGTCCGTTGATGTTCTGGATGGCTGGAACGATCAAATTTATTAACATGTTCTCGTAAATGGCACCTGTTAAATTATTCTCGATAATAAATGGTCCTACAATGTGACCATTTACCATACCAGCCCATACGTTTAATTTTTCAGGATACTGTGTATGACCCTCCTTCATCCAGTATGGGTTGACATCGGTCCAGAAACGATAGTTTTGCTTATTTACATTGCCGTTAAGCATGAACGTAGCTTCATCCGAAAATACTACATTATTAAAGAAGTTTGGATCATTGTCATACTTGTTCATCATTATGTCACAAAACTCTACCCGGCGGTCGAAATCATCCTCATTCAGTTCTTGTAATACATGAAGCTTAAACGGATGGAAATGAGATTCCTTAAGAACTTTTCTGACAGAACGAGTAGACATACCATGTTCCTTGGCAACGCTTCTAGTTGATGTATGCGGATCTTCAACAAATGATTGCATTACCTCTAAAGATTTTTCATTGTTGGTGGCAGTATTTGTTCTTCCAGTGCGAGCACGATCAGTCACTTTGCCCGTTTCTTGAAACCGCTTTACTGTCTTAAAAACAACACTTTTACTAATTGGATTTCTGTTGGGAAATGTTTCGTTGAATAAATCAGAAACTTCTTGGTAAGACCGTACTCTATCTCCATAGCCGCGCATCATTAACAAAGTTATTCTCTCGGTTTCATTTAAAAATGCCATTGCGAACGACTTTAAACACACTCACTACTTCATGATTGAAAAAGAATTCATTAAATCAGTTGGATTATTACAGATGATTTTAGGTTGATATCATGATTATTGTTGATATTATGATATCCAGAGTCAGATGTTCATCATGCAAAATGATTCAAAATGTGCTTGATGGCTATTATTTAAGATTAGCACATTGTCAAACAGCTGAAGGAAAACAGTTTGAACATTTATTAAAATAATTGGGTTTTAATGTTTATTAGCAAACACTATTAACAAAAAATTTGATAGGTAAGATTTTAATGTACTTATTTATTTCATTTCTGCTTTTCATGGTATCGATTAATAATGTAAATATCTCCGAAACGGGTTGACATATCGATGTGCGGTTTTCGGCATTCATTTTGTCTTAAAATTCCGTATTGAAATCATGTATCGCATGACCCCCTTCCTATTTAAAAAAAAAAAGTTACATTCAAAATGGCGGTTCCAAGATGGCGGACCAGATTTTTAAAGTCACAGTAAAATAGTATTTTCAATTTGAGTAGGATCCTCAATCATACCTACCGCAAAATCACCTTTGTATATGAAATATTAAGCCGTTTCCAAACATTTCCCCCACCCTGTATATCAGTATTAAATTATTGGTGACTGATAAGATTCATTGGGTATGGTAATCTATTAATTACACTGGTAACCAATGAGATGGAAAATGGGATATATATCAATATTGGTAGCTGACAGGATAGCTAATCATTCAATTGAATTGGTAATTAGCAAGATAGGAAATAGAGTAAATATATCAATATAAACACTATGAATGGAGAGGCTTGTAAATCAACCTGTTTTTCACTTCCCACTTCATGTCTGAACAGTGAGGATCTATCACAATCAGATCTGGGTGAGAGGAATGATGGTGTTAAAGTATATAACAATATTATAATTATTGATGACTGACAAGATTGTAAATCTATTAATTTCAATGATAACCATGAGAAGAAGAGTCTATTCCAATGTAATATTATTGGTGACTAGCAAGAAGGTTAATTGAACCAATGTCTGATGGTAATCATTGTGATCTATAACAAGAATGGTGAGTAATAAGGTGACTAACCCATTCAATGAACTGATGACTAATCTATCAATTACATTGGTATCTGATGAGATGAGAAGATATTTATTTAGAAGTTCAACTTTCCAAATACATATAATGTGAACTTCTGTCAATTCTACTTGCTTCCCAATTTATTCATTGAATTGATAACTGATGAGATGACATTGGTTACCAAGAAGGTGATAAATATGGTGATTATACTGGATGTGAGGGTATACATGTATTATTAGTGCCCGATAAGATGGTTAATCTATTATTTACACTGATAACAGGGGATATAGCAAATAGTGATATACTGAGTGTTAAGGTACATATATATTTCATTATTGTTGACTGATAAGATGACTAAACCATTAATTGGATAGGTTACTGATGAGATGACTAATCTATCATTAAAACTTACTTCCCAATATATTCATTGAATTGTTAACTGATGAGATGATTAATCTATTAACTACACTGGTGGCTGAGAAGATGGCGGGATATTTATTTAAAGTTGGGTCAGTTCTGCTTACCAAGGTAGTTCAAATTCATACATCATACACTAATTTCTGATGATGGAAAAAAAAATTATGAAACTGATGAGATGACCAATTATTGAATTTGAATTAATATGGTTTGGTATAACTTCTTGATTTTAACTCTTAAATCTGGATAAATCTCAAATATGTTTAATTTTTCTGAACTATTGGGCTGTGCTAGTGCTATGCTTTTAATACATTTTTTTTTTTGTTCTGGAAGAAATCAGTAGTTATATTTAAAGTGGAATTCCCCACTTCAAATTGGATATAACATGAAATTCAGATTTTTCATAAGAGATTTGTGAAGGAAGCATTAGTGGGCTATGAAAGTTATATCTTTACTTGATTGTGTTTTGTGTTATGAATAAATGAATGATTTTGTAATAGAAGATGTCTAATCTATCGATTTCATTGGTGTGTATGCAAATGGGGAAGAGAGTATATTGGTACAGGATACTCATTGTTGAAGTTCAAATTCCCATCACACCCATAATGTGGGGGCTCTCCACACTCCACATATTCTATTGATTTCATTGATAACTGATGAGATAGTAGGTCTATTAATTAAATTTGTAACTGATGAGATGACTAATCAATTAATTACACTGGTGGCTGGGGATTTAGTAAATGGTGATATATGTACAAAATGTAAGAGTAGATTAAATTGTAATTTATTAAATTGATTACTCACAAGATGACTAATCTATCAATTACATTGGTGTGTATGCCAATGAGGAAGAGAGTATATCGATATTATATTTTATTAGTGACCAACAAGATAGTTGATAATCTGTTTGAATTGATGACTGATCTATGATTGAAATGGTGACTGATGAGACGACTAATCTATTTATTATTTCAGTGTTTCATGAGAAGGGTGGTAATGTATTGATGAAATTGGTTGATCAAATTTGTGTCTAACAGGATGGATTGATTTGAATGCTGATGAAAATATAGTGAATGTCTCAATATTATATTAATGGTGAGTGAAAAGATAGCTAATATTTCAATTAAATTGGCAACTGACAAGATAAGCAATCTATAATAGAGGTGAGGGCTGATGAGACAGCTAATCTTTTCATTGAATTGTTGAATAACAAGATGGTGGAGCTGTTGATTTGATTGGTTTCTGATGAGATGGGAGATCTTCCAATTGAAATTGTGGCTGACAAGTTTATCAATAATACATTGATGTCCAAGGAGATGGAAAAAAGTGGATTCTGTCATATTTATTATGTTATCAGTGACTAATGAAATGATCAACAAATTTATTGAATTGTTGGCTCAATAGATGGTTAATGTATTGATTTAGTTGGAGACTCATAAGATGGTTAATCTACTAATTAGACTACATCAGCAGCTAAAAATGACAAATATTTTAATTGAATTTAAAGATGGTAGGGTACTTTTTTCAGTCCAACTTTTCAAAACATGCATAACATGCATCCTGTAATTTCTACATGCTTTTCAATTTATTTATCACATTGATGACTAATGTGAGAGTTAATCTATTAAATTTAACTGACGATGTGGTTTGTTGCGGAGATGAGAAATAGGGTATATATATTACATGTTAAGTGACTGACAAGTTGAAAATGTATTAATTGAATTGTTTGCTGGGGAAGTTGATAATCTGTTTAGTGCATCAATAATTGAGGAGATGGCAAATAGGTTCACAGCAACTGTTAGGGTGTGCATATTATATTACTGATGACTGATGTATTGATTGAATTGATGGTTGATGAGATCTTTTAATTACATTGACAGCTGGGAGATGTTTAATCTATCAATTACATTGAAGACAGAGGAAATGATGAATATATAATAAATTCAAGGATATATATTATATATATCCTCTGTCATTTCCACATGCTTCCTAATTTATTTATGGAATGATGAGATGACTAATCTATCAATATTTGTGACTGAGGAGATCGTGAATCTATTAATTGAATCATGAATGCAATGATTCATAAAACTTGAACTATCTGTACTCAATTTATTAACTGAATTTCAATGAAAACTAAAAAAAAAATACTGTTTTATGAGCCTCAAACCAGGTTACCAACATCAATTTACATTTGAATTTTCATATAATTTGCATTAAAACGAATGGATGTGTGAGTCTCTTGAAGAGAGAATTTTCATCAGAATTTCTACTGGGCTCAACCTGAACTGCCCTGGGTCTGGGAGGTACTCCCAGACCCCACCCCTCCAACCTGTAATCAAGTTTATCAGTAACACTATAGAGATCCAAAAACTATATCTCAAATTGGGTATGAAGTTGAAATATAGGTACACACAGGAATACAACTCAACCAGTCTGAGGCACAGCTTTGAGGCCTTCTCTCATTTTTGGTGAATTGGAAAGTTTGTAGGCTGTTGATCTGTATCAGCCGTTTCCCTATAGAATAAAATCGATTCTCCTTCCAATGTTGAAAAAAAACTATTTCCTGTCCTATGCAATATTCTTTAAATAAAATATTTTTCTAATAATAATCGGTTGAGTAGTTTCCTCATGAAAGACTAACAAACAGAAAAACTAATTTTTGCTTTTAAATCTGCTAGGAATTCTGTTATGCTTGTCGGTCACCCCTAACCTTTGCTGAGGGGGTATTTTTTTCAGAAAGAAGACTAGAAAAGAACTTGTTTGTCAAAGCAGAGATCAGATGTGCTTTTCTTGAGCTAGAAGAAAAGTTAGTTTTTGAAGTGTTAAACGATTGGGAAGGATGTTAAATTTATTACAGTTGGAAAGCGTAAGTAAAAACATTCAACTTGATACTAAATTTGTTAGAATAAATTTGATATTGGAGTTATAAGAACGTTCGTGGAGTTGTTTTAATCCCATGCCATATTTTGCTGTAATTCTATCAGAGTGATGTCATGACTTTTCCATTTTGCTAATTTGAGAAAATCATGGAAAAACCTTGTTTCTATCAACTTTGATATAGAACAAGGTAAAAGACAATCTATGATTTTTTCCATGATGAAATACTTCATGAAACATCTGATACCAAAACTGACACTGTATTTCTATTTAATGAATGATTTCATTCACTTATACTGAAGATACTGAAGAGATGCATTTCACTTCTGGAGAGAAACTTCCCTCTTCAGACTGATAAAGCTTCTCTTTAGAAGTGGAATGCATCTCTTCAGTATCTGCAGTATAAGTAAGTGAAAATCATTTATTGAATAGAAATACAATGCCAGTTCTGATATTAGATTGATGAAAGGCAATGTAGTGTTCAACTGCATGATGCAAAGAAGCAAGATGGAATGACTGAATTCCTGTAATAAAAAGAGACCCAGCTGATGCTATTGCATAAGCTGACTTGGCTTAACAGATGCATGTGAACCCCAACTTGCCATCTGATAACCTTGTACTGTATGTATCACATAGATCTCTCTGAATTTTGTGAGAATTTGATAATCCTAACTTGCTACTGCGCATCATGCTGTTGAACACAACCTTATCTTCCAATTACCTTGGTTATTTCCATCAGGTCTGATGGCCCAATTGGTTGAAGCAGCATTAATATTATTCATTATTGGGTTGAGAAAAGTTCAGTCATTAGCATTTTCTCAGTATTTAAATTTCTCATGGAAGAAACACTATCCAGCATTTTGGATTATTGAAGTTTCATACTTCTTAAACTGGATTCTCAGGAAGAAATTTTTTTTCAGGCTCCTTCATATTTTGCATTATTTAAGGCATTTGCATTATTTGAAACTTACTAAAGTCAACACGTTCCATTGTATTCACATCAAAATAATTGACTTCTGTATACCTCATACTTCTTCCTCCATTAGGTAAACTTATGGAATACAATTCAAGTATTGAAAGCCCATACTTGACTTGTAATATTTCTGTTCTTCCAATTAGAGTATTGAGTATACGATACACTTTATAACTGGCCTGGAATATGGAAAATCATAATGATGCTATAATTTCAAAATTATTCCATTGATCATCACATTGAATGATATTATGATTAAAAGTGGCAGATCCACTCTGACTTTTGTAGGGGATGCAATTATGAAAATATGCGTCTCCACCATCTATAACGTATTGTAATAAAATTATCAATTGCTGATTTCAAAATTGGGGGCTCCACCACTTCCCAGATGGGAAGAAAAATGTACAAATGATGGGAGATGCGTTGCTTTAGATGGTAGAGCAAAAATATCTATCTGAAACAAATCATTCTACAAAACATTTCTTTGGTCATCAAATAAAGTGACATACAGAGTTGAAATTATAACATATGATTTATTGATATAATTTCAGAACAAGAAATTGCTGTAACATTCTATGTATTTTGTTTTCGAAACAAACGGTCTTTGAAATATTTTATAATCATTCAACTATGTTATCATGTTACTTTTTTAATAGTTCAATTTGATCACTAGAGGATTGCCTCTTTGGAATGTTACACCTTTATTATCATGATTTAATAGAACATTATACAGATTAAGATATAAAATAATGAGCTAACGATACCAGACCATTTCCCTTGTCAGCAGGAGGCGAATGCACACGAGACTGACTGTTCAAGAATGAGAAAATTAAAATCTTCTGTATAAATTGCCGGCTGGTGAGGGGGGGGGGGGTGGATAGCTCCACCACTCTCGCTTCTCAGTCTCTTCACACACAGTCAGAACAAAATGGCTTTCTGGCGTTCTTTAGCTATTAATAAAACTAATTAAACATTTTTTGTGTCTGGTGAGACTGTTAAACCTTATGGTTTATGTCACTTATTTTGTAGTGGGGGCATGCACTGATCGTTTCTGTGAAATTCCTCAAGTTATATATGCCTCCTGGTTGGTGCTAAAGAGCAGTGAAAACTGAAAGCTGATCAAACATGGCTTAGAGCCAGGGAACATGCAATTTGAAAGACTGCACCAATCAATCAGTCCTTTTCAGAACTATGACAGCTCAAGCTCTGCCCTCAACTTAAACTTTCACGAATCGAAGGCCTTCTTCTAGAAGGACTTAGAAAGGCCACATCGGAATTATTATCAAAAATATTGAGGAATGAGGAAAGTGACACACATTGGATGACAGCCAACACCACAGCAGAGGGACTATTCCTAGATTCACCCTGGCAAGTAGAATTAATGATGAAAAATATGGAGTTGCAACCCACGTGAAAAACCAGCTTATCTTTGAACAAGATTTGGTAGCAGTGATACTGTCCATACGTTGTCAGAACCGGCTGTGCAAATTTTGAAGAATAGAATATTAATTCGAACGGATAAGTAGTAATTTTGTTTATTATGATTAGGATTTATAATATCTTGATAATTTCCATTATTAATTTGTCGAACAGTAGACCTCACTCGCTCAACACTCACTCAAAAAGGGATGACATTTTCGAAAAAGTTGGAGAGCGTTTTAAACTCGATTTTAATCCATTAATCTTTTATTGAGGACAGAAACTGTAAAAATCAATATTTGAAAATACCAGAGTTTCTGACGCCGCCTAGAAATCAGTGAGACAGTGAGAAAAATGAAGGGTTCTCATGCATTTTTAGCAGCTTTTGATATCAATATAATATCTAGCGTGTTCGGTAAAAAGCACATAAGTCACAAAACACGATTTTTCAGGAAACGCAAAAAACTATCTACTGAAAAATTATTGGTTCTTATTCTATTCTAAGTTCCCATAGTGAGAATATTATCACCCAAAATCATGTCAGAATGAGAATTATCAATAAATTACCATTTTTAACGAATTTAAGTGACATATCATTTGGATCAAATCTTCATTCTTGACTTATAGTATTTGGGCCATAATATGTACAAGACAAGAACCACAATTCATCATAATAATGATATTATCAAACTAGCTACGAACAGTAATAATGCACTGAGTGTTTAAAATATTGGATTTGACACAAGACCTTTTCTAAAAGAAAGGCTGAAAAAACAAAACTTCACTAACCATGGTCTACATCTACATCGATCTGGCAAAGTGATATTTTGTAATAGGCTGACAGCTGATTAAAAGTCGTTTGCAATCTGCTGTCAATAATTCTCCTAAACAATCGTCTAACGAATCTTTTTTAGTAAAGTGGCTCAAAACCGGGAAGGGAAACTAGTTTCAAAAAATCAATTCATATCATCAATTGTATAATCGTTGATCGTCATCAATACGTTAATCTTTAAAAAAATCAGGATAGCATTAGTGGGTGAAACTCTTGTAACTATCTGAAAGGCTTTCATGGTTTTAAGAGTTCAAATAGATTAGTTCAATATACAAAAGCAACGTTAAAGTAGTGAGGAATGATAGGGAAGTATTCACTGTGTTCTATCAGAATATTCAATACATTCGTAACAAAATAGATAGAATCAAAGAATGCTTGAAACAAGAGGCTCCTGATATAGTTATTTTCACAGAGCATGGCTTAAAAGTATATGAATTTTCACAACTTAATATTCCAAACTATTCATTGAAAGCGTGGTATTGCAGGATATCCCATCGAAGTGTGTATCTTCACTAAAAAAGTGGAATGAATCACCCTTACAGTAAATTCAAAGGGGACGCTCTCACTGTCTGAACGTACTTTTTAAAAACATTTGAAGGAAAATCGATCTTATTCTATAGGGAAACAGCTGATACAGATCAATACAAATTTTCCAATTCACTAGAACTGAAAGAAGGCATGCCTCAAAGCCGTGCCCCAAAAAAACTATTAACTTTTATCAGCTGTTCCTTTAATGATAGATTTTCCCTCTTTGTGTCCTTCAGTGAGGACCGACGACCTTAATTTTAATTTAATTTTTCTTCTTATGAGGTGCCTAATGGATATGAATAAAAAAGAAGAAAAAAAGATCCTTGTTTTTGAAAACAAGGTACTTAGAAAAATCTTTGGTCCAACACTAGAGAACGGAGTTTGGAGGATAAAACACAACTGTGAAATACGCCAGCTATTCAAGGAACCAGACATAGTGGGTGAGATTAAAAGCAGAAGGTTACGGTGGACGGGACATGTTTTGAGGAGGGAAGGGGACTCACTAACAAACAGTGTACTGAGGAACAATCCTATAGGAAGGAGACCAGCTGGAAGACCTAAAACAAGATGGTGGGACCAGGCCCGGAAAGACATGAGAAAGATGGGGCTAAATGAGGAAGACGCTGGTGACCGGAATCGTTGGAGAGGCTGTGTTGATGAGGCCAAGTACCGACTGGGGTACGAGTGGCCACTACAGTAAGTAAGTAAGTATGAGGTGCCTAATACCTACTGAAAATTTGGTACCTTTACCCCCTATAGTCTTGCTCTGAAGTTTTATGCATACAGCCAGACGGACGGACAGAGCCTCCGCATATAATGCTCTCCCCATACGTACTTCGTACAGTGAGAGTTAAAAATGCTAAGAATATGCAAACATTTAATTCAGAATATGTATATAGAAATTTGCTGTGGAAATGGATTTAGAAGTTACTGGTTTGAGAGTAAAAATCAACAATAATTTCGAAGTAGTAGTGATAGGTATTTACAGGTCACCAAAAGGGGATTGGAACAATTTTTGTGAACTATTCAATACGCTTTTAGAGATTAATACCTACTCGTTTTACAAACATTATTGTAGCGGCAGATTTCAATACAGACTTTGCAACACAGAATAAACTGACAGAAGATTTAAGGGATTCTATGTACATTAATAACTTGGAAATAAAAGTTCATGAATATACAAGAGTCACAAGAACATCACAAACAATAATTGATAACATCCTTACCAATACAGATTACTCTCAAACAAGATTATGTGGCTCGGAACTATCTGATCAAGACTATCAAGTCTTAGAGGTAGGGTTGCAAGGCCATAAATCGATTGAAAAGAATAGAGTAATGGCAGAAATTCAACAATGTGAACAGGGGAATATAGATTGTTTGAAGCAGAATCTGCTACAAGAAAACTGGAGTAGGGTCTACAATAGCAATAGTTTAAATAACAAATATGATAGTTTCATTAATATTTTAAGGTTTCATGAGTTGTCCAGTTAAAAAAGTACCTTTAAAATCAAATTAGACAAAATTGAAGAGTGGATAACTGATAATATCCTTGCAGAAAGAAATAGGGTTGAAGATGCATATGATGAATTCAAATTATCTAGAAATATGATAAGTGAAGATAGCTACAAAGCTCTTAAGAAAAACTATATGAAAGAAGTGAAAAGAGCCAAATGTCAGACAACAGCTGACATTTTGAATAATAGTGTGTACTTTAATGCAGCAGTGTGGGATGTAATAAACAAAAATAGGCAAGTAGCTCAAGTAGATGCTTATACTAGTGTCCCCAGATTAATCAATGAGAATAATAAATATATTGATGAGTGTGTAGACATTTATAAACATTATAACAGATATTACCAACTAGTTGCTAAAACTCTTCAAAAATCTCTTGATACAGGTGAAAGTAATTCGAATATGTGGAATACTGAGGCTATTCAAAATGAATTAATATTCAATCCAGTATCCCAAGACGAGTACTCAAATTTTATTGATAGTTTGAATAATAAAAAAACTGTAGGAATGGATGGGGTATCCAGTAAAATAATGAAAAAGAATGTAAAGATTAATTGTTAGACCCTTTGAATCATCTGATCAATCATTAATTATAACAAGGTGTTTTCCCAGAAATTTTGAAAGAGGGAAAAATCTTGCGATTCTTCCAAAGTGGTGAAAGAGAAGGGTGGAAACTTTAGGCCCATAACTAAGTTTTTGTTTGAATAAGCTACTATTGTGACTCACCAAGTGATAATCTCTTCGGCTTCTTGTATTATAACCATGTGCGAAATTTTGGCTAATATCACTCTTCTTTACACATAAAGTAGCTTCATACACATATAAGCAAGGTACAGTTAGGAGACAAAGTCTCTGGAACAACGGCTCACATGAATCTAATCTATTTACTCTTTCTATACACCTAACCGCTTTCTTTTGGATCTTAAACACCCTATCAAAGTTTTTTTTGATGAATTACCCCATACTAAGATAGCATACTCAATATGTGGCAGAAAGAGCTCATGGTAAGCTGTAAAAGGTAACTTTTTGTCCTTTAATCTAGCGAGCTGTCGCAGGAGAAATACCCCAAATGAAACTGTACAACACATTTTCTCAATGTATAGAGCCCAAGTCAATCGTCTCTATCCAACAAAACTCCTAGAAATGCAATGTTTTTTCCTGGTCTAGTTAATTATTGTTTGAAAACACGTTTATATTCCTATCTTCATTTGAATTATGTTTCTTTTTTAATTGAAGGTGTTGGAATTTTTTTACTATTTATAGTTAATTTAAACTGATTTAAGAATTAGACTATGGACTGCACACCTATATGGGCACTCCTTTCTAAATTATCTACAATGGAATTGCTAAAAATGAGTGATGTACCATCTGCAAATAAGAGGGCTCTACCACTAATTAATTCTTTAGGTAAACGATTGACATATAAAAAAAAAGCAATGGACCTGGTATTGGGCCATGAGGCACTCCAGCTTGGACCTCCAATTTATTAGATTTATTCTTTACTATACTACTCCCAACTACTGTAGTTGGTTTTACACATTGTTTTCTTCCAATAAGATATGATTCAAACTATTTCTGTTCAACTCCATTTGCGCCTATGCTATTTACAGTATTACCAATAAAGTTCTATGATTAACAAAATCAAATGCCTCCGATAGATCTAAGAAGATTCTAGTAGGATCATGAGTGATCATAAACAACAACAATATAACATAGCCGGATCACTATCAGTGCTCACATGTTCACTGATCCACAGCTTTAGAAATTTTAAATACTTTTAAACCATGCCTTATTATAGTGAATTTAATAATAATTATTTGCTAAAATAACTTTTTTCAAGTGTTCAAGAATGAGTCATAATAATGTGAAAAGTATGATAATTAATATTCTATGTCATCATGATGTTATAATCATATAATAAATTAATATGGTCACAATAGTATAAGTCAATATTCGACTGCTAGTCATCTCATCATCTGCTACGGCTCAACTAGTATAAGTCAACTTGTGTTCCATTTACCAAACACCATCATGGAGATTTCGAAATACAGATGGGATAAGTTGACTTATATGGTTTTTTCCAAAACAAGAAATACAGCATATGAGATAAATTGTTTAGACCATGCTCTATAACTTTGCCATTTTTGAACTATGACTTATGTTGAATAGACCAAAAGAAATAGCTTGATTTTCTGTATCAGACACATGACTTATCTCATTTTGACCATTTTGTGACTTATGTGCTTTTTACCAAACATGCTAGATATTATAATTGTTTTTTCACCTGTGATGATCAACATAATTATACTATCTGGTATTTTGTTTAGCTGTACATTACACGTACAGTATGGTACGTTGCTGTTGATTATTTTTTAATCATAATATTGTCTGACCTAAAAAATATTTTGAAACATCAAACATTCAAATATCATTAATGCGTGTCACTATAAGTTTCCTGTTTATAAATGCACTACAGGAATGCTAGAGAATCAGTACCTACAAAATTAACTGTATATAAGAAGGAAGCTCATATTGATACAATTCCGCTTTATACCTCGTAAACCAGCCAATATATTGAATTTAAAAAAAATACATAAATACATCGCTGGGCCCAGGAATAAGGAACATCCATATGAAAAATCATAGCAATTGGTCTAGGCGTTCGTCTGTAATCGTGAGACAGAGTGACAGAGGGATGGAGAGACAGAGGAAATGCCGATCGTCTTAAAGGATAGACCTCACTAGACCTCACTATCGTTCGGTCAATAAAAAGTCAAATTCTATTTTCGAGGTTAGGTGTTCCAATATTGATAAATTTTCTTGTAATTAAATAGTCTCAAGTTTACAATTATAATCAATTAAGTAATATTTCATTAAACATTCAACATTCAATTAGAAACAATTTTAAGCAAAGAAAATGAGTCCAAACAAGTCATCTAGATCTAATTGTTCAACTAAAACGCAGGTAACTACGCGTTTTCACGAAAAATAAAAAATCTCCATCAGCTCTTAAAGCTACTGTAGATATAGAAAAAAAGGTTGCTAAACTATTGAGTGATCACACCGAATCAAAAACAAAATTATATTCAATTCTAAAGAATTCTGAGGAAGAACAGATAGGGTTGGTGGATCACATAAGATCTCTGGATGTCATATTAAAATTGCAGCATGAAACTGAAATACTAAATCTCACAAGTCAATGTAGGTCTATGTCAGAGGAAATCGAAATATTAAAATCAAAAATAAACTTAGCTAATATGTAAGATCTCAACCTCTGATCAATACAAAAAAATTAGAACCTAAAAGAAATGGGGAAAACATGAAAATTGGTCAAATTAAAACGTATAGTCAGGTTTTGCAAACAGCAGCTAAAACTAGAATGAGGGGAGATAACGATAGGAAAGGTAGAGTACTGCTCTTGACATCCAGTTATGGACTAGACTGCAGTGACCTACTGAATAAAAGATAAAAAAATAAGTATGAAGTTTAGAGCTTTTTCAAGACAATTGCCCTCATAAACGCAGCTGTAGAGTCAGCAAAGGAACAAACAAATGATTTTGGTAAAAACGATTTTCTAATAGTACTGGGTGTCTCAAACAATATAAATGAACCTAATCTGAAACATCTTCCTGAAATAAATGGAAAAATTAAAGAGATTGTGCCACTCAGTCAAAAAACTAATGTAATAATAAGTACAATTAAATATAATAAGCATACCTGGCGCACGAAATCGTGCGCTGTCAAGGAGAAACTCTGTCCACCAATGCGTGTAGGCAGTTAATCTTAAGAGTTACTATTTAAAAAAATCAAATGAATTCAATAATGATAAAAATTACTTCATCAATAAGTAATATGCAGCGATTATCCAACAGTCCTAAATTGAATGTGAAATCTTCAGGCGGCTGTTGGAGAACACACTTGAACAACGATCTTATGTTCTCAATATAATTCACAGACATCTGCTTTTGGGAGAGGTCCGTGGACGCACGATTTTCAAGTAGTCTTTGAATTATAGGTGAAACACATAACGGTGGTAGACTAACTTTTCCTTTATAACAACAAAGGCTGAAGGTTCGGCGATCACCACTTGTTTGTTCGGCTTTGAAATTATATGCGGAACAGCTTATGCAGCGATTATCCAACAGTCCTAAATCGAATGTGAAATCTTCAGGCGGCTGTTGGAGAACACACATAAACCCAACACGGAAAGGTGCTTTTTTTTGTAGATTACGTCTTGGAGACTCCAGTTAAGGAGTATAAGACAAGTCAGATCAACAATATTATACACTAGATACCATAATTACTTCAATTAGTTGAGGTGAGGCTTAATTTTGATGTGAAAGGAACTCTTGTACACTATAAAAAGCTTTATCAACTGAATATTTCTTCAATTGTTTTTTAAATATTTCTATATTTTCAAGACTCTTCAAAAACTGCGGTAGCTTGTTGTAGAATTTCCTACCAATATAACTAGGTTTTTGTTTGAATAAGCTACTATTGTGACTCACCAAGTGATAATCTCCTCGGCTTCTTGTATTATAATCATGTACATCAAGATTTTGGTTAATATCATTCGTTTTTACATATAAAGTAGCTTCATACACATATAAGCAGGGTACAGTTAGGAGACCAAGTCTCTTGAACAACGACCTACATAAATCTAATCTATTTACTCTTTCTATACACCTAACCGCTTTCTTTTGGATCTTAAACACCCTATCAAGATTTTGTTTTGATGAATTACCCCATACTAAGATAGCATACCTAATATGTGACAGTAAGAGCCCATGGTAAGCTGTAAAAAGTAACTTTTTGTCCTTCAATCTAGCGAGCTGTCTCAGGACAAATACCCCAGATTAAATTTTACAACATATTTTCTCAATGTATGGAGTCGAGGTCAATCGTCTATCCAACATAACTCCTAGAAATGCAATTTTTTCTTCCTGGTCTAATTGATTATCGTTTACAAACACGTTTATAGCCCTTTCTTTATTTAAATTATGTTTGTTTTTGAATTGAAGGTATTGGCATTTTTTACTATTTATAGTTAATTTCAACTGATTTGAACGGGTTGAGTCTGAGATACCGAGCCGGACGGTTTTAAAATTCTGTTGTTCTGTTATCGCCAATGATTGACACTGCAAGTTACCATGCGCGAATCGGTTTATTCCATAATAGAAACTTTCTACAAAATGTGAATTCTATACTTCCATTCTACTTCTCAAAAAGTTTTTCGTGTTTTTTTGTGATTGTGACACTTTTGATTATTGGCGGTGTCGAAATGAACCCGCAAAGTGAAGTGAAGTTCAGGATATATGGACCAAGCTTGATTGTTTAGACTCTGTGCGGCAAGATATAGGCGTAATTGAAGACTCAGTGACGCAAATATCAAGGGAGATTTCCGATGTTAAAAAGGAGAGCCAAGAACTAAAAAAAAAAATATCAACCTTAGAAGAGCAGAACCTTTTTCTACGCCATAAAATTGATAGCCTTGAAAGTCACTCAAGGAGGTCAAATTTGATTTTTTTCGGCATCATAGAGCGAAGTAGTGAGTCATCGAGCGAAGCGGAGAATTTGATCACCGGATTAATCACAGAAACAATGGGAGTGGTGTTACGACTAGAGGATGTGGAAAGAGCGCATAGATTAGGCAAAAATACCGGCGGAGATAGACCAATCATCGTACGTTTTATGAGCTTCAAAAAGAAAATGGAAGTTCTAAGAGCGAGGAGAAAATTAGCAGGAACAAGAGTAAATGTTTCAGAGGATTATACGTATGAAATAAGAAAGATTAGAAAAAGGTTAATATCCTATTCACAGCGTTTAGAACAAATTGGACACTCTACACAATCATATTAGTTATGATGAGCTGTTCGTTAATAACATTTATGCTACACTCTCCGAGATATAGAACAAATTGAGAAAGAGAATGAGTTAGACGGCTTTGATTGTCCTAGAAAATCACAATCAAATATACCTAGAAATGACACGAGGTCAAATAGAAGAATGCATGCAGTAAATAATTATACTGTAAAAGAGTGGAAACTATTAAATGTGTTATTGTTTAAAAGTGGAGTGTCAAATTTTCAATTGAGTGACAACCGGCCAGCGGTCACTCACCTGGCCTACATTTGGGACATTACCACTTGTAAGCTGGTGTCACATTACACCATCGTTCTGTGCTACGGCTATAGAATAAAAAATAATAACACAGCAATTGAAATTGACAAATTTTATTTTCTGTGGCTGAAAAATTCTCAGCTGACAATCAGTCAGTCAGTGTGTGTGTTGGAGTCCAGAGCAGCTAGTTTGGTTTGAGTGGAGGACGGGTTCCTGCCATGATGGATCGCTGGTTGTTGATATCCACATTTATAAGTTCCGGTGAGTCTTTTGCACTCTAATAAAAATTTAATATTTTCCTGAATGTAAAATTAGAGCGGACCTAATTAGTTGTAAAAATTGTGTTGACCTTGTACCAGTTGGTAAGAATCGGAAGAAAATCAATAATTACAGATAAAGAGATAGAGTCCCAACTTCTAACCCTTAATTGATAAAGTTATTTAGTTATCATTGATTTAAACTTTTAAGTTATATTAAGGTTAATAAATTAGATTTTAGTTGTTAAGCTGAACTTTTATGTAGATGGATAATAGAAGATTTGAGGTGTTGATAGATTAACTTGAACAATTCTTAGATTTGAAAGAAGGGTGTTTATTTGAAAGATTATAATTTTTATTAATGAATTTTTATTCTTCTATCTTAATTTATATTGGATAAATCATTATTATTCGATGATCAGAATTTTTATAGATTTAATTTCATCAATTGATCATAATTTGTTTCTCATTAATTTGATGATCATAAGTTTTATTATTCAATCAAAAATTTTATTGTTTAAATTTTTATTACTAGAGAATCAGAAACAATTGTATTATTTAGTTTTTTGTTAATTGATGAAAATGATTTTTATTAGTGAATTTTTATCATTTGACCAAATTTTTTGTTAGCTGATGATCAAAATTTTATGGATAAAATTTCTAATATCTGAAGATCATAAATTTTATTGTAAAATTTTAGTACATAGGTCTTTGTATTCCTAATGTATTGGTCACTTCTCATGAAAAACTATTACTCCTGTAATTCAGAGGGTTAAGCCCAATAGCTAATGCTTAAGCCCAATCTTGCTCACATAACCTTATTGACTAAGATTAGTAATTGAATTCCTTTTTTTATTCTATTTTTTTTATTTGTCTGTATTTGGAATAATTGAGATCGCGGGTTAATCCAAACAGTGCTGTTGTCTAGTTTAATTTAGGTAATTCATTTTAAACAAATTTTAATTAAAATTGTTGTACCTTTTGTTAGTCAACTGAAGTGTTTACCAATTAATCTGAAGGGTTAAGCCAATTAGTCATAGTTCTGATCAAATGTTACTTAATTATTTTGTTTTATTAATTTTGATTTACTACTTAATTATTTGCTTTATTAATTATTTCATTGATGTTGGATGTCCTTTGGGTGACACAATATATGTGTTAAAATTCAGTTGGCCATCATTTGTTGTTCACCCTCTCTTAAGCTAAGTTGCCCACCCCAGTATTGGTAACCCGAAGGTGTCTGGTTACAATACTTTGCAGGAATCACAGTCTCAGAAAATTGTACAGACTTATACTAGCCACCAATCTGTTCAGCTTACACCAGTGAGAGAAAACTCTGAGTCGAATAATAATGAGTCGAATGCTTTACTTGGATGTGAAAAAATGAATACACCTGTCAGAGACTCCACACACCACACGGATATAATGAGAAGTCCAAACATTAATGCAACTTTCGAGAATGAGCCTGCTTCGAGTCAGAGAGCACAAGTGCCTGTACACCGCAAGATGAGAGAAGGGCCGACTGGAAATCTGGAAAACGGCGAGCGGCGACACAATCAACAGGTCCAGAGCGACATCCAAGGTTGGCTCACGGACGGTCGGATAACACGGAGTCACACTCGGGAAATTCGAAACAGAGACGTCATCCAAGAAAATAGCAGGAGGAAAGTGGAGCGGTGAATGTGCAAGTATACATAATGGTAATAATCATTGTGATCTAGACTCTTAATATGACTATTTGGATGATAACTTAGGTTGTGATAACGAACTCAATGAATTTTTGATTGCAAAAGAAAAAAACATTTAATATTATGTTTTGGAATAGCCAAGGAATTTCAAACTTTTTCAATTTGGATGCCGATCAAAGAGCTTATGTTGATAATTTCTCAATTATTTGTTTATGTGAGACATGGATGCAAAGTGAAGCAGATTCTTCAAATGTTAACGGCTTTAAATTGTTTTCAGAAAGAGCAGTTAGAACAGCTGATAGAGGTAGAGCTAGTGGGGGGTTATTAATGCTGATAAAAGATGACTTGAAGATAGATATTATTGAATCAAGAAATTCACTGATATTAGGAAAGGTTGAGGTGAACAATGAAAAGTATATATTGGGGCAGGTTTACTTCAAACCAGATAAGATAACAGAATGTCTTGATAGCCTTTCGGAAATTTTTGAGAAATATGAAACATTGTTGATGAATAGCTCAGTCATGTTGAGAGGGGATTTTAATGTGAGAGTGGGAGAACTGAATAATGACGTTTCCTATTCCCATGCCGGCTCCTCTTTATCGACAAACAGAGAATCTTGTGATAAAACTTTGGGCAAGCACTGCCGTAAGCTAGTTGATATGATGGAAAACAATAAATTTATTCTGCTTAACGGTATAACTCCTAATTATAGCCCAGCAAAATACAGATTCCATAATAATAGAGGTAACAGCGTGGTCGATCTCGTGTGGGTAAATAGTAACATTATAAAACATATTTTGGATATGCGTGTATCTGATTTCGTTCACACTTCCGACCATCTTCCAGTAATTGTTGATGTGTCTTCTTATCGCATGCTAGATAGATTCACAGAGAGCGTCAACAAAAGACTGATTGTATGGAGAGAAAGAAGAAAACTAGATTTTAGTAATAGTATACTGTCTTCACACAACCAAATAGACTGGGAGGGTTTGAGTGTAGAGAATCTCTATAAAACAATTATAGATCCAATATATACAGCAGCTCAGAATTGTAGTATGATCAGGACAAGCAATACCATGTTTCAGTACAGAAATAAGCCTTGGTACGATGTACTCTGCAATTCTAGAAGAAAACTGCGTGCTCTGTATAGAAAAGCAAAGAAACACAATTTTCAAGGTAGTTTTGTGGAGGAGTATTTGACAAAGAAAAGAGAACACAAAGACTTACTAAGTGAAAAGAAACAACAATATTTCGATACACTCAAAATAAAGCTTACTGAGGTTGAAAACAGTGAAGATCTCTGGGGAGCAGTTAGAATTTTTAACAAAAGTCAAAAAATAGATAATAGGATTCCTTTAGAAAAATGGGTTGAGTTTCTTACAGAAAAATATCGAATAAATGAACATATACGGAACGAGACATTTTTCTTCCAGGATGCCCTCCACCCTTATCTGGATAAAAAGTTTGACTTGTGTGAACTTGAAAGTGTCCTTGGATCAGCAAAAAACAAGAAATCTCCAGGTAATGATGGGATACAATATGAGGTGTATAAAGCTTTACCTTTGGTATGGAAGCAAACACTCTTGATATTTTATAATAGACTTTTCAGTGAAGAAAGAATCCCTTCTGATTGGATGATGATAAAAATGTTTTTTTTTATTTAAAAAAGGTTCAAGAGTAGATCCACAAAACTTTAGAGGCATAGCACTAATCAATAGTAGTTTCAAACTATTTACTGGTATGCTGGAGCGGAGGTTGTCAACATGGGCGGAGAGTAGTGATGTGTTGCCGGAATGCCAGAGTGGCTTCTGTAAAAACCGCACTTGTTGCGACAATATTTTCTCACTGCAAAGTATAATACACTGGCAGGCTTACAGGGGGTAGAAAGTTATTTGCATTATTCGTCGATTTTGCATCTGCGTTCGACTCTGTCCCTCACTCACTTCTATGGCTCGAATTAGGAAGGTACGGAGTCAGCTCCAGGGTCCTGAGGATATTGCATGCAATATATAGCGCGGCCACGATTATTGTCGATAACGGTAAAGAGAATGGGGAATCCGTTCCAATGCCAGTTACAAGGGGTATTTTGCAGGGGGACTCTGCTAGTCCAATTCTCTTCTCTTTGTATTTGCATGATATTGATACATTCTTTAGAGATAAAGGCTCTAGCGGAGTCAATATGGGCGAGGGCAAGGACATTCTTATGCTGCTTTTTGCAGATGATGTTGTTATTATGGCAGATTGTGAATCTGACTTGAGAAATAAAATCAAATCTTCAGCGGAATTTTGTGAAAATAAAAAGCTGACTGTCAACATAGACAAGACAAAAATAGTTCCTTTTCATAAGCGAGGCCTAAGGAGAAATGTGTCTTTCTGGTATAACGGAAGTAAAATTGAAGTTGTCAATAAATATAAATATTTAGGGGTGATTTTCAGTTCAGATGGGAAATTTCGACAACACAGCCAATCACTCATGTTGAGAGTAAAATCGTTAGGTGAACCAGTGATGAATATTCTCAGAAATGCTAAATCAAATGTGTGGGAAAGCAAAATGAAGCTCTATGACTCTGTAATCCTACCTGCTCTGTTGTATGGTTCTGATATATGGGAGTTTCAGAATTTGGAGATATTAGAGAAAGCTTAAATACATTTTTTGAAAAAAAAATTTTTTTTAAGTCAATGTACACCGGGATGGGCAATTCGCTTAGGAACAAACAGAACAAAGCTAACCAATAATGTATTAGAAAGAAGTTTAGGCTTTCTAATCAGATTGCTGAATATGCCCAACCATAGATACCCATACATTTGTTTTAAGAGATTAGCCATTTTAGCGACAGCAGATGGTGGTGGTGTTGGAGGGTCGCGTAACTGGTTGGTTCTAATTCGAGAACAACTTCATTTGTCTGGTTTTCAGGTAGACTTTAATGATGAGAGAATGCTATTGAGAGTGCTTGACGCTTACTTGCCTGACATTTTAGTGAGAAATAGGGATATATTAAATTTTTCTGATGAAAGATCGGCCTTAGAGTCGACAACCTGTCCTTTATACAGAAAAATAAACCCAAACTTCACCCTGGGTGAGCAGCTGAATACTAGAATGCCTTTTGCAAAAACTAGAATATTGACTCAACTACGACTAGCCTCAAATAAGCCACTCTATTTTTTGAAGGACAGAGAGACTAAGTTATGGATGGACCCTTCAAAGAATTGCCCCATTTGTAATTTTGGAGAAGAAGAAACATTGGGTCACTTTATGTTGCACTGTCCAATGTATAGAGACTGGTGTATACAATTATTGAATGAATTCTGTTACAACATAATAAACGAAGAGGACAGGTTGATGATTCTGTTATCTAATCTAAATGAGGGCAAAATCAACAGAGTATTCCAATATGCTGTGAAATCCCATGAAATTAGAAAAATGATAATGGATCTAGGGTAGTATTTTCCAACTATACATATGTATTTATTCATGTGTCACACTTATCTCTTTATAATGTAAATATATTGTACTTATTAATGAATGCCATACTATAATATTTTATATTGCATGATCATGATACAGCTATTGTTATTCGTTACATTTGCAGCTCAACTCTATTTGTATGCATTTGCTGAACAAATAAATTTATTTATTTATATATTTATTTCAACTGATTTAAAAATTGGACAATGGACTGCACACCTATATGGGCACTTATTTCTAAATTATCTAGAATGAAATTGCTGAAAATGAGTGATGTATCATCAGCAAATAAGAGGGCTCTACCACTAATTAATTCTTTAGGTAAATGGTTGACATATAACCATAAAAGCAATGGACCTAGTATTGACCCCTGAGGCTCTCCAGCTTGCACCTCTAATTTATCAGATTTATTCTTTACTATACTATTATCAACTACTGTAGTTAGTTCTACACATTGTTTTCTCCCAATAAGATATGATTCAAACCATTTCAGTTCAACCCCATTTACACCTACATTTTGCAGTATTTCCAATAAAGTTCTATGATTAACACAATCAAATGCCTTTGACAGATCTAGGAAGATTGCAGTAGCTTTATCACCTGGATCTATTATATCTATTAGTTTTTCAACTAGAGAAACTATGACTGTTTTTGTTGATCTCCCTTTCTGGAAGCCATGCTGTTCATCACAGATAAGTTTAGCTTCTTGAAGGTGTAGAAGTAACCTATTTAGAACTACTCTTTCAAAAATTTCACTTATTACATTTTAAATACTAATGGGCCTATAGTTTTCTAACTTCTCTCTATCACCACTTTCGAAAATTGGCATGATCTTCCCCTCTTTTAAATTATCTGGAAAAACACCTGAACAGAAATCAAAATTATATTCACTTTCTTAGGACTATTGGACAGCTTCAGTGCTTCGTTTTTAAATTTACATTCAAATAAATTCTTGTTTTGAAAAGAATCAGGAATTGCACTTCAAAGTGGAATTTCCAGTTGAGCTTAGTCATAAACTAAAATTTGGGATTTAATTGATAATTTGTAAATAAAGCAGTAGTTTGGCTAGGACTGTTTTATTTTCACTTGATTGTGTTTTGTAATGAATATATATTATGTGAGGGAACATTTTGAATCAACCTCTATGTCTTAAGATTTGAAAACGCCGCGCTCCAGTCGGCCATTCATCTATTGATGATGGCGTCTGTTGGAGCGAAAATTCAAACCCGATATGACAGATATGACACAGATCTAAATAGTGAAAAAGCTCTACTCTGATTAAGAATATCAAACATATTGCTATCCTACAATTTCTTATATAATTTCAAGCTCTGCATAAACTAAAAAATATCCCAAATTCATGTGAAATATTAAATCATCGTTTCAAGCCGTGATAATGTAGGCTGGACTTGTTATCACAAGCCAAGTACTGCATGAATGTTTGGATATTTGTTTCGTAATATTTCTACTAAAATTATTTCAACTGTTAAAAGGAAAGCTCACGTATTCCCTGAGACCCATTTTGAGTCTCCCTTTGCAAATATTAATTTTAGTGCTACATTTAAGTTTTATATTAATTCATGCTTTGACTGACCGATTTATAGGCCACATTGCCGAAAATTTGTCAGCTGTTCTAGGACTTTTTCCGGTTCCCGAAAAAAGTTCTAGAGGACTTACTACTAAAAGACTGAAGGAGAAGGACGCAGGATTCGCGTATCCCTTAACTTGCATTAATTTAATAAATGTAGCACAAGTGTAAAGTTCCTAGTAAATGTTAAATGTCCTCTTATGTTGAATGTTTTTTAATCGTACATTCTTTCATTGTAAAAAAGTAAAATTGTGATAAACCTGGCGATTAAAACTACCACCACCAACTCCAAAGAATACTGATGTCCACGAGGCTGAAAAAACCAAGTGCATCGAAAAGGGGGCTGAATACAAGGAAAGTGCGTGAGTTAAATCCTGATCAGGAATAATTACCATTATAAAAGCTTTTTGAGTGCGAATTTCATAGCCAATATTTCAAATCTCGCCGCATATATCAGTGTAACATACAAAGTTGAATTCATGTAATATCTGGTAAAGACGTTCAACATATATAATAGTGACCCTTAGGTCTAATTCCTCACACAGGAAAATTATTCCTAATTGAGTTAGACTCAAATTTCATTCAAGAATTTAAAGAACGTTTTGGAAATTAAATATCTCAAGTGGAGATTATTTTATTCTTGTAATACAATTACTGAGACACATGATTTATTTGATTGGCATTAATAAATTATACTGTTGTTAATTGACTTTGGTGTATTTTTCTCTTGGGAGTTTCTTGCTTGGTATTAGACTAAGTACACGTTCTCGCACACATAGCCTAGGGTCCATTTGCCTGTGGTACTTCATGAGAAAGACCACTTGTGATTTCAAGGATACCTTGACTGACCTTAGCATAAAAGGTTCAGTTGCTTCAGTGAGATCGTCTACAGTCTACCGGAGAAATCCTCCTTACACCAGTCATACAACAGAACACCTAGTGGTAATATTATTGCTTTCAGATATTTGATTGTACTCAGCTCGAAAACGCCCTCTATCTCTTTGATTAGTGGTAATTTATAATTATCATTTGTTTGAGAGATAGTGGACGTTTATTCGTTATGGAGTATTTTCAGGAGGCAAAATTTCAATACAGCCAAGCCTTGCTTGAGTTTGTATGTTAGAGCCTATTATCCGGACACAGCTGATGGAACATTACATTTTATTTCCATTTCAGTTTTCAAATAGAGGAATTGGAGCCCAACCTGAGAATATTGCCTAACAACTGGCGCCCGGAAGCAGAAACGTCGATACTTTGAGATTTGCATGAATTTATTAACTTGTTTAATTTGCAGCTACTTGTCATCTACACTAAACGCGCGGAGATCCATTCAACAACTTAACGAGAGGACAAGGAACTTTAATAATTTAACATTTTATTACAGAATTTTCCTACTAGACCTGGCCGATATTAAGGGGGCAGCAAGGAGATTCTTAAATTTAGTAATGCTATTTTGTATGTCGAATTACCAAGCAAGAAACTTTTAAAATCTTGTGTGAGGAATGTCGACTGCCACAAAGGGAATTTAAATTTAAATAACCCCTGAGTGAGCTTTTCTTACAATCTAGTATTGTTTATTTTAATTAAAATAAAAATTTCTTTGAAAATCTCAAAGAAATTTTTGAAAACATTCTCTTGTTAGAGAAGTCGAATTGTTGCTTTGAAATTGATTTTCTTTCAGGCTATATTTATTTAATTAAAGCTAGTCTCTAGTAAGTTCTATGTTTAAGCGTTATATGTACCTGTGCTTGTGTAAGATCAGTCATTTCGACATCAACTGAGAACTTCACTTCAGGAATCAAACTGCACAGCATTCCATTCAACATTATTAGTTCACTGCTGAAATTTTCCTTCAAATATTTGGCGAAATTTAGTCAATTAATTCCAGTAAACATGGCTGAAAATAACGAACCTGCTATCACCGTTGATTTAGATGAGTCCAGTATGCGAGATCAAAATACTGGAAGTATATCTTCTATCGGTTTCTCTGCGGATAATTTGGCTCAACTATCATCTACTCGAGTTGAAACACCTGAGCGCATAGTTCACGAAATCACTATTCCCGATAACTCTGACACACACTTTGAAATTGAGGGGGCACATAATAAATTCCCGGTTGTAGAACCTACCTCACCCAAAACCTTTGCTGCTATGTTCGATCTAATACAAAGCCTGAGTGGTCGGTTAGACAGCATAGCTCATAGTAGCACAGAAACTCAGAAACGGATAACCGAATCTAGCAAGGAGATAAGTGGAAAAATAAATGAAACACAAAACCAGTTAGACTCAAAAATAAATGAATCACAAACCCAATTAGATTTAAAAATGACTGCAACTGAGGATCGTTTAAGTAAAAAGATCACTGATTCACAGACTGAGTTACAGACCCAGTTAACTCACACAAATGGTCATATTAACGAGTTAGATAACCGTTTCACTCAAGCCAACGCTCGCCTAGACAAACGTGTGGACGATTTAGGAGTTCGATTCGAAAAAGAACTGCAGGAAGGTTTTAGTAAATTGAGTCAAGAATTGAATGACAAACACGTAGCTCTGTCGTTACAACATAACGAGAAATGGGAATCATTTCAAGCTAATATTACGATTCAATTAAAAGCACACCAATCCCAAGTTCAGGAAAAATGTGAGCAAATGGACACTAAAATAGTCGAACAGGTTAAATCAGCATTAGAAGACACTGAACAAAAAATGAGCACTTTGCAGGAAAAGCAGGAACTGACTACTTCTAGGTTAGAAAAAATGAATACCTCACAGTCTAATCTAACCTCCACAGTGGAGAATATAGTTCAACAAAATCAGCAGTGTACCACGAAATTGCAGGAAACTGATGCAAAATTGCAAAATCATATAGTTAGTACATCTGATTCTTTCAAAAAACTGCAACAAAGAGTAGAACATATAAATAGCACTGGACACTGTAGCGCAGAGCCCCGCAGATTCGTACACCTAACACCAACCTTAGGGACGTTTGACCCCCAGAATAAATCGATGAGTGCTGTTGAATTCATTCGTCAGATAGAAAACTTAGACGAACTTAGCCCAAGTCCGTGGGAGCAGTGGAAAGCTACACTTTGCAGCCTACTAAAGTCTGATGCACTCATGTCCTTCCAGTCACAGAAAAATGAAATCAATTCACTATCCGAATTTCTAGCTAATTTTAAATCACAGTACTGGTCTACCGAAACTCAACAGGAATGTCTGTTTGAAATATTAAATAGCAAATTTCAACACCAGATTCACCTAACCTATCCAGCATACGCCGCTAGCCTACGGTATAAGAACTCCTTCTTAGATGAGCCATTAACAGAATCCAGCCTTGTGTCGATTATTCTGAAAGGCCTACCAGAAAGAATTCGCCTAATAATAGCTGCTGAAAATTCACAAAACTTTAATCAGCTCGAAAAAACACGCGAATCCATGTAATTTCTAACTCTAAACTAGGTCACAACAATTCACTTAACAATTATGAGGAACACAGACATAATAAAAATAACCGCAAGGAGGGAAGTAACACACATCAGGAAAAGGAAAATAACACAGGTGAACAAGAAGGAAATTACAGATTTAATAAACAATATAGGTCAGACAGAAAAACTTGGTGGAACAACCAAAACAAAAACAATTCCGAAAACTTTCGGCCATTACCGAATCACGATGGTGAACGCTCAATAGAGAGATCAGTAGTTAGAGAGACTGCAAGTTGCGCTGCCTCGCCGCCAGGCGTCCAGCCGATCGCCGGTACATCGAACACGAAACAAGCCGACCGTGTCAACCGTCCTGCTACTGGTTCAAACCGCTCACCTGAGATATCGACTCCAAAAAGTAATAATCATGGGAGGCAGAAACAGTCTAGTTGACTAACACCAAACGTTTCAATGACTGACGAAGAAAACACAGTACCTAGACTAGATCCAACAATTTGTCTAGTGTATACCAGTTCTGCACATGCTGCAACAAATCGAAGTCATCAGTCCATAAAAACACTTCCCACAAACTTTGTAAAATGGAGGAGCTCTCGTTTCAAAAAATGGAGTGGTCCAAAATATAAGAGCATGAAAGGGTCACTATTGCTAAACAAGGCTTGGGGGCCCCGAGTGAAAGATTTTGGAAAAACGTACCACCCCTCACCGGGAGATACATCCTCCACCAGGGGAAAGGTGAAAATGAAAGTGGGAAAGGTAAAGATGAAAACCAGGAAATCCCCAAAATGAACCAAGTTCAAGTACACCAACTTAGTCATGTCTGGCCGGAGAGTATTACACTCATTCGCTACTGTGGAGACTGTACAGCCAGCGACATCAATTTAGTCATGTCTGGCCAGAGAGTATTGCACTCATTCGCTACTGTGGAGACTGTACAGCCAGCGACATCATTTTAGTCATGTCTGGCCGGAGAGTATTACACTCATTCGCTACTGTGGAGACTGTACAGCCAGCGACATCATTTTAGTCATGTCTGGCCGGAGAGTATTGCACTCATTCGCTACTGTGGAGACTGTACAGCCAGCGACATCATTTTAGTCATGTCTGGCCGGAGAGTATTACACTCATTCGCTACTGTGGAGACTGTACAGCCAGCGACATCAATTTAGTTTGTCGGACCAGGGAGCAGCCACCACGCCTGTACTCACTTGCTACTGTGGAGATGGTACAGCTCACGACAACATTTATATATAGACTGGATAGATGGAAACTGTACTGATTACCAGATAACAGCATCATTCCAGAGCATCTGCCCTGCTGCAGTCACGAGTTTTGAGAAGGATTCACCACATTGATGTGCTACACCTGGAGAAGACAACGTCAACCCTACCGTAATCTGCCATCATGAGTTCCTGCCACACCCAACAACTCATCACTGACTTGCACAAGCACAGCCTAGATGTTAAGTGTTCTTATTATTGTATTTAATTTATTGTAATTTTTGTGCATAGCACATTGCATATTCAAATATTTAATGAATATTTACCTATTATATTCACACTAAATTATTATATTTACATTTATTAGAATGAAAAACAAAGCCTGTTATCTATGGCATATAAAAATATATAAAAAAAAAATTATATGTAATATTTACTTTAAAAATATTATCACTATCTTGTATTACATTAAAAAAAACACTAAACAAAAAAAAATACTTACAATGTTATTATACATTTTATATACACTTTAATTATTGAAATTGTTATGGATATTATTCATAAGTTATTATTGTTATTGTTAATGTTATGATATTATTCATGTAGTGTTATTTGTAAAATACTTGTAGTTTATCAAATCCTATATTCAAATGAGGAAGTGAATAATAAAAAATATAGAAATAATTTATAAATCAATATCTTAAGAGGAAAAAAAATTATTGTCATGAAAGGAACTTTAGGAACTCAAAGAATATCAAATCAAATGTTATAAAATTGAGGAAGGGAACAATATTTATGAGCAATCAAACAACAAAAATGTACTTGAATTAATATATTATACAGAATAAGAGCTAACAGAAATTAGGAAATGCAAGAGTAGAAAGGGTATATATTAAATAATACATGCCAAGATTGTAAATTTATTATAAATTCTAGTCAAGTGTCAACCTTTGTGATAATTATTATTGTAAGACTTATCAGCTTATTAATCCAACATTAAGAGTAAAATGTGTGCTTATCAACCATGGACTGCCAACAATACCAGCCAATACTTATTAACATTGTCTTATAGCCAATCACCTCAGGAGCTTTTAAATAGGGAATTAAGCTATAGGCTTGCCCATCACTGTATGTAAAGGGTTTCATCCCTAATTATTTGCACACTGTGCATTGATTATTGTTATTCTATGGGAATACCCCATTATTTGTTAACATAGATTATTCTGGAAGTACTGTGTAACACCAGATAATTCAGTTAATTTCTTTTTGAGTCATTTAGGGCACTTTGACCCATGACTTTCAGGCTATATGCCTTATTTTTTTTTACGAAATATACACATGTCTGTGATATTTCAATTCTTTACCATTCCTGTGATATTTATCTGTAATCCTGCAAGGTGATGACAACGGCTGTGATATTTTTGTTTAATTAATGTTAAGTGTTATCTATGTGAAACACACGTTATTTAAATGGCAAAATGTCCAAATATTATGTTTTATGTAATTATTGGTTAAATAATAGCCTCACTCAGTTTGTGATAAAGCTTTTCATGTCTAAAAAACTTTATCAAGGGGGCATTATGTGAGGGAACATTTTGAATCAACCTCTATGTCTTAAGATTTGAAAACGCCGCGCTCCAGTCGGCCATTCATCTATTGATGATGGCGTCTGTTGGAGCGAAAATTCAAACCCGATATGACAGATATGACACAGATCTAAATAGTGAAAAAGCTCTACTCTGATTAAGAATATCAAACATATTGCTATCCTACAATTTCTTATATAATTTCAAGCTCTGCATAAACTAACAAATATCCCAAATTCATGTGAAATATTAAATCATCGTTTCAAGCCGTGATAATGTAGGCTGGACTTGTTATCACAAGCCAAGTACTGCATGAATGTTTGGATATTTGTTTCGTAATATTTCTACTAAAATTATTTCAACTGTTAAAAGGAAAGCTCACGTATTCCCTGAGACCCATTTTGAGTCTCCCTTTGCAAATATTAATTTTAGTGCTACATTTAAGTTTTATATTAATTCATGCTTTGACTGACCGATTTATAGGCCACATTGCCGAAAATTTGTCAGCTGTTCTAGGACTTTTTCCGGTTCCCGAAAAAAGTTCTAGAGGACTTACTACTAAAAGACTGAAGGAGAAGGACGCAGGATTCGCGTATCCCTTAACTTGCATTAATTTAATAAATGTAGCACAAGTGTAAAGTTCCTAGTAAATGTTAAATGTCCTCTTATGTTGAATGTTTTTTAATCGTACATTCTTTCATTGTAAAAAAGTAAAATTGTGATAAACCTGGCGATTAAAACTACCACCACCAACTCCAAAGAATACTGATGTCCACGAGGCTGAAAAAACCAAGTGCATCGAAAAGGGGGCTGAATACAAGGAAAGTGCGTGAGTTAAATCCTGATCAGGAATAATTACCATTATAAAAGCTTTTTGAGTGCGAATTTCATAGCCAATATTTCAAATCTCGCCGCATATATCAGTGTAACATACAAAGTTGAATTCATGTAATATCTGGTAAAGACGTTCAACATATATAATAGTGACCCTTAGGTCTAATTCCTCACACAGGAAAATTATTCCTAATTGAGTTAGACTCAAATTTCATTCAAGAATTTAAAGAACGTTTTGGAAATTAAATATCTCAAGTGGAGATTATTTTATTCTTGTAATACAATTACTGAGACACATGATTTATTTGATTGGCATTAATAAATTATACTGTTGTTAATTGACTTTGGTGTATTTTTCTCTTGGGAGTTTCTTGCTTGGTATTAGACTAAGTACACGTTCTCGCACACATAGCCTAGGGTCCATTTGCCTGTGGTACTTCATGAGAAAGACCACTTGTGATTTCAAGGATACCTTGACTGACCTTAGCATAAAAGGTTCAGTTGCTTCAGTGAGATCGTCTACAGTCTACCGGAGAAATCCTCCTTACACCAGTCATACAACAGAACACCTAGTGGTAATATTATTGCTTTCAGATATTTGATTGTACTCAGCTCGAAAACGCCCTCTATCTCTTTGATTAGTGGTAATTTATAATTATCATTTGTTTGAGAGATAGTGGACGTTTATTCGTTATGGAGTATTTTCAGGGGGCGAAATTTCAATACAGCCAAGCCTTGCTTGAGTTTGTATGTTAGAGCCTATTATCCGGACACAGCTGATGGAACATTACATTTTATTTCCATTTCAGTTTTCAAATAGAGGAATTGGAGCCCAACCTGAGAATATTGCCTAACAATATAAATAAATAATTAAGAGGCAAAAGTTGAACTGCATGATGCACATTAGCAAGTTGAAATGATTGAATTCTTGTAATGAGAATAGACCCAGCCGATTTCACTGCATCCGCTGGCTTGGCTTGACAGATGTGAACTTCAAGACTATTGATAACAAGGTTTTTTGATGTTTCAAGAAGTATAAAAATGGTGCAGGTATGATGTATTTCAGTTTAATAGCATTGAGAAACTCATATCATTGACAGCTGATCAAGATACAGATTCTGAAATAAATCTGTGATATGCAAAAAACTTTATTTTGGCTCACTGTAAGTACATAGGGAAAGAGCATTAAGGCCCGTATTTATGAACGCGACTTATGTTGATCTAAGCAGGAGTTATCCAATACTGAGTTGGAAAGGCTCTATAACATTGAACGTGGTCACAAGCTAACCTAAAATTGTGTCATATTATCAGGCACTAATAAAAAAATAACATGCATGGAAAGATAAAGATACTTCACTTCATGTAAATTCACAGTTACTGTTACATAATAATTACCATGCCAACATTTTTCAAATCATTATTTTCTATTAACTTTTCATGTGAAATTTAACGACTTGCAGTCAAATATTTGTTAAGAATAAGTATAACTTACTTAATCTGTAGGCCGAGCGCTTTCAAATCTATGAGATCCATCTTTAGAGGCCTCTGAAGATGGATCTCATAGATTTGAAAGCGCTCGGCCTACAGATTAAGTGAGTTATACTTATTCTTAACAAATATTTGACTGCAAGTCGTTAAATTTCACATGAAAAGTTAATATTAACAACGCAGTTTGTCATGGAACAAGAAATCCAGGAACATTATTTTCTGTTTCCCAAGTTTGAAAAATGAGCATTCATGCAGTGTATTGAGCGCTATCTGCCAGTAGACCTGAGAACTTCATCCATTCTATTTCCTAGAAATAGAATATTCTAGTGCCGAAAAAATGTAAGGTTAGAACTATAAAATAAGTGGAAATAATTTCAAAAAGTCAAATATACAGTGAATTACATTGCAATGGTGCAAAAATTGAATATGATGATTTTATTTTATTATTATGAGCCAATACTGTACTGAAAAATGAAATCAAAATATGATGGAACACAACAATCTAAGAACAGCTTCAAGAGAGCTCTGTACCTAGCTTGGCTATGAACAGATTTGAGACTCCAATTATTATAAGCACATCTTGGCTTTTAAGTTAAGATGTTTTTTTGTTTTTTTTTTGTAGTTTACGTCTTGGAGACTCCAGTTGAGGAGTATAAGACAAGTCAGATCAACAATATTATACGCTAGATATCATAATTACTTCAATTAGTTGAGGTGAGGCTTAATTTTGATGTGAAAGGAACTCTTGTACACTATAAAAAGCTTTATCAACCAAATATTTCTTAAATTGTTTTTAAAATATTTCTATATTTTCAAGACTCTTAAAAAACTGCAGTAGCTTGTTGTAGAATTTCCTACCAATATAACTAGGTTTTTGTTTGAATATGCTACTATTGTGACTCACCAAGTGATAATCTCCTCGGCTTCTTGAATTATAATCATGTACATCAAGATTTTGGTTAATATCATTCGTTTTTACATATAAAGTGGTTTCATACACATATAAGCAGGGTACAGTAAGTAGACCAAGTCTCTTGAACAACGGCCTACATGAATCTAATCTATTCACTCTTTCTATACACCTAACCGCTTTCTGTTTGATCTTAAACACCCTATCAAGAATTTGTTTTGATGAATTACCCTATACTAAGATAGCATACTGGTTTTCTAATAGTACTGGGTGGCTCAGACAATATAAATGAACCTAATCTAAAACATCTTCCTGAAATAAATGAAAAAATTAAAGAGATTGTGCCACTCAGCCAAAAAACTAATGTAAAAATAAGTACAATCCCGTATAGGTTTGATAGGCCAGAGCTGACTGAAGCCAATAAGTCAACAAATAAATCAATTCATAATACAATCAGCAGCCTAAAAAAAAAGAATTCTAAGCAGTTGGAGATTTGTTTTCTAAATGAAAGGCTGAAAAAACAAAACTTCACTAATCATGGTCTACATCTAAATCAATCTGGCAGAGTAATATTTTGTAATAGGCTGGCAGAGCTCATTGAAAGTCGTTTGCAATCTACTGTCAATAATTTTCCTAAACAATCATCCAACGAACCTTTTTTAGTAAAGTGGCTCAAAACCGGGAAGGGAAACTAGTTTCAAATGATAAATTCATATCTTCAATTGTTTTGAAAGACGTTAATCAATCAAAAAATCAGGATAGCATTAGTGGAAGGAACTCTTGTAGCAATCTGATAGGCTCTCAAGATTCTAAAAGATTAAGTAAATCTACTTCAATATGCAAAAGCAACGATAAAGTAATAAGGGATGATAGGGGAGTACCGTTACTCACTGTGTTCCATCAAAATATTCAATACATTCGTAACAAAATAGATAGAATCGAAATATTTTTTAAAGAAGATGCTCCTGATATAGCTATTTTCACAGAGCATGGTTTAAAAGAAGATGAATTGTCACAACTTAATATTCCAAACTATTCATTGAAAACGTCATATTGCAGGACATTTCATCGAAGTGGGGGAGTAGCTATCTTCACTAAAAATGCTAAGAATATGCAAACATTTAATTTAGAATATATAGAGAAATTTGCTGTGGAAATGGATTTAGAAGTTACTGGTTTGAGAGTAAAAATCGACAATAATTTCGAAGTAGCGGTGTTAGGTATTTACAGGTCACCAAATGGGGAATGGAACAATTTTTGTGAACTATTCAATAGGCTCTTAGAGATTACTACTACTCGTTTTACAAACGTTATTGTAGCGGGAGATTTCAATACAGACTTTGCAACACAGAATAAAATGACAGAAGATATAAAGGGTATTATATGCATGAATAACTTGGAAATTAAAGTCTTGAATATACCAGAGTCACAAGAACATCACAAACAATAATTGATAACATCCTTACTAATATAGATTACCCTAAAACAAGATTAGGCGGCTCGGAACTATCTGATCATGACTATCAAATCTTAGAGGTGGGGTTGCAAGGTCATAAATCAATTAAAAAGAGTAGAGTAATGAAAGAAATTCAACAATGTGAACAGGGGAATATCGATTGTTTGAAGCAGAATCTGCTACAAGAAAACTGGAGTAGGGTTTACAATAGCAATAGTTTAAATGACAAATATGATAGTTTCATTAATATTTTAAGGTTTCATATTACTATGAGTTGTCCAGTTGAAAAAGTCCCTGTAAAGAACAAATGAGACAAGATTGAAGAGTGGATAACTGATGATATCCTTGCAGAAAGAAATAGGGTTAAAGATGCATATGATGAATTCAAACTATCTAGAAATATGTTAAGTGAAGATAATTACAAAGCTCTGAAGAAAAATTATACAAGAGGAGTGAAAAGAGCAAAATGTGATAAAACAGCTGAAATTTTGAAAAATAGTGTGTACTTTAACACAGCAGTGTGGGATGTAATGAACAAAAATAGGCAAGTAGCTCATGTAGATGCTTATACTAGTGTCCCCAGGATAATTAACAAAATAACAAATATATTGATGATAGTGTAGACATTTGTAATTTCTTTAACAGATATATCAACTGGTTGCTCAAGATCTTTAAAAATCTCTTGATACAGGTATTAGTGATGCAAACATGAGGAATACTGAGGGGATTCAGAACAAATTAAAATTCCACCCAGTATGCCAAGACGAGTTGTCAAATATCATTGATAGTTTATATAATAAAAAAACTGTAGGGATGGATGGGGTATCCAGTAAAATTCTAAAAGAATGTAAAAATCGATTGTTAGACCTTTTGATTCATCTGATCAATCATTCATTAAAACAAGGTGTTTTTCCAGATAACTTAAAAGGGCGGAAGATCTTGCCAATCTTCAAAAGTGGTGATAGAGAAAAGGTGGAAAACTATAGGCCCATTAGTATTTTGAATGTAATAAGTAAAATTTTTGAAAGAGTATTTCTAAATAGGCTACTTCTGCACCTTCAAGAAGCTAACTCTATCTGTGATGAACAGCATGGCTTCCAGAAAGGGAGATCAACAAAAACAGCCATAGTTTCTCTAGTTGAAAAACTAATAGATATAATAGATTCAGGTGATAAATCTGAAATACTAAATCTCACATATCAATGTAGGTCTATGTCAGAGGAAATCGAAATATTAAAATCAAAAATAAACTTGGCTAATGTAAGATCTGAACCTCTGATCAATACAAAAAAGTAGAACCTAAATCAAATAGGGAAAAAATAAATAGAAATGGTAAAACACTAACATATAGTCAGGTTTTGCAAACAGCAACCAAAACTGAAGTGAGGGCAAATAATGATAGGAAAGGTAGAGTACTGCTCTTGACATCCAGTCATGGACGAGACTGTAGTGACCTACTAAAAAAAAATTAAAAAATAAGTATGAAGTTCAGAGCTTTTTCAAACCAAGTGCCCCTATAAATGCAATCGTAGAGTCAGCACAGAAGCAAACTAAAGATTTTGGTGAAAACGATTTTCTAATAGTACTGGGTGGCTCAAACAATATAAATGAACCTAATTTGAAACATCTTCCTGAAATAAATGGAAAAATTAAAGAGATTGTGCCACCCAGCCAAAAAACTAATGTAATAATAAGTACTATTCCGAATAGGTTTGATAGGCCAGAGCTGAATGAAGTCATTAAGTCAACAAATAAATCAATTCATAATACAATCAACAGCCTAAAAAATAAGAATTCTAAGCAGTTGGAGATTTGTTTTCTAAATGGAAGGCTGAAAAAACAGAACTTGACTAATCATGTCAACATCTAAATCAATCTGGCAAAGTAATATTTTGTAATAGGCTGGCAGAGCTCATTGAAAGTCGTTTGCAATCTACTGTCAATAATTCTCCTAAGCAATCATTTAACGAACCTTTTTTAGTAAAGTGGCTCAAAACCGGGAAAAGAAACTAGTTTCAGATGATAAATTCATATCTTCAATTGCATTAAAAGACGTTAATCGATAAAAAAAAACAGGCTAGCATTAGTGGAAGGAACTCTTGTAGCAATCTGATAGGCTCTCAAGATTCTAAGAGATTAAGTAAATCTACTTCAATATGCAAAAGCAACGATAAAGTAATAACCCAGTCAGCACAACTATGTAAATTATACGTATTATTTATCTTCAGCCAAGGTCCATGGATGGTATATAATACATATTGCATTTGTATAATATATGTAAATAATACATCCAAATGTCCCACTTTTGATTGTATAATATACATATATCTATACATTCATTTGCGTAAATAATATGTCAACAGTATATGTAAACAATACGTACACCATAGACATATAAGATACATATTAAAAACATCCCTAGTGCAACAAATTTACATATAATTCATGTTAATACATATAATATATGTAAACTTGATGTCAGTATATATCCTTTTCAAAATAAATTTAATGTAAATCATAGAGCTTGTCATACAAATGGATATTAAATGAACAGCCAGCAATATAGATGAAATAGATTGGGTTTTATTAAAAATAAACAATTTTTGTTGGACTTAGGTACAGTACATTAAACATTATATTTTTTTGTCTTATTCCAAATTCTGGTTCCTGCCTGCCTAAACCATTCCCACAGGCGATTTTCAAAAATCTTGCTGGTGAATATAGTGCAGTGTGTTGCACTAATAACCCCTGAAACAATAAGTTTTCTATATCAATGACAAATATATTCCTGGATTTCTTGTTCCATGACGAACTGCGTTGTTAATATTAACTTTTCATGTGAAATTTAACGACATGCAGTCAAATATTTGTTAAGAATAAGTATAATAACTCACTTAAACTGGCCGAGTACTTTCGAATCTATGAGATCCATCATCAGAGGCTCCTAGATCATCATGTCAGTTTTTTGGTAACCAAAAAACTGACATGATGATCTAGGAGCCTCTGATGATGGATCTCATAGATTCGAAAGTACTCGGCCAGTTTAAGTGAGTTATTATACTTATTCTTAACAAATATTTGACTGCATGTCGTTAAATTTCACATGAAAAGTTAATAAGACAAATATATCTTAACTAATACTTTATTACTTTGAAAAAAATAAAATAAAAAGAACACTGTAGTTGCAGGTGAGTCACAAGAAGTTTCTGAACTTCACTAGCAAACCTGTCAACATTTTTCAAAATTCAACATCTATATCAACGAAAAAGTTGTAACTCTGATGTCTTCAGACAACATTTTTCAAGAAAATGTTTGTGTTTCTTGAATAAAAGCTGTGATAAGAGAAATTTCCTGCATTGTTAAATTAATATGTAAAATACACAACAGTAAATATATTTATAAGCTGACACCCAGCAGGGATAGTAACACCACTGGCATCATGAGATTTTTTGGGAGAAATCATCTGTTTGCAAATAAAACACAAATTTAATTACCCCCAATTTTTGTTCATGCAGTACTGTATTCCAATTTAAATAGATCAAGTTCTGTAGTATTATTATTGTTTTTATTATTATTACTGTAGAACCCTTTAATATGACTTTGGGAAAAAAAACTGCTCAAAATAAAGTGACCATGTCTGACAGTCCATCACACTTCCATCACCACGACCGGCACTGCATGGTGTCTTGCTCATCCCCAATTATTGAAAGTGTTCAAGGGTGGTCCCAGGAGTGGTGGTCAAGGGAGTTTTGATTAAATTTCCATTTATGACCAATAAGATGCAGCCAATTTGCCAGTTTTTGATTGATAATACGCAATTGAATCACCAATTTTACCTGATAAAACACTTTCCAGCCATTTTTTTTATTATTAAATGCAACAATCAATTGCCAAAAAAATGTGGCCCAATTGCCATTGTAAAATTAATTAATTTTTATGATTAATTCAAGTTCAATTTCCATTTTTGGCATATGTGGCTTTGGTCAAACAACCTTTTTGGCTAATAATAACATATGTATAATAATAAAATATGAGGCTGACGAAGCTTCTTTTCAGAAGTGAAATGCATTCCTCAAGCATCTCCAATATATGTGAGTAAAACATTATTTAAAAGTGAAATACAGTGTCAGTTTTAATATTAGATTAATAATAACACACATTGCAGTTGTCAAATCTGGACTATAAAATGTGGTGATTCATTGTTTTTTGCCATAAAATTATGTTAATCTGCCATTTTGCTTATTTTAGTCAATAACAACTTCTGGTTGGTGCATTTACCCTCCACAATGCAGTCCAGCATTGTTAAATCAATATGTAAAATACGCAACAGTAACAATAATTTTCGGCAGACAGTATGCATGCAGCTTGGCTGTTATAATTAAATCAAATTATTTTTCATAATAAGGCTTAAAAGAAATATTTAGGAAACTCGCTTTAACAAAATAATACATCCAAGAACATCTTACATTACACTGGTTTTGACTGGAAGTAAAATTGAGTTTAGGGTTTAAATTTTTTTAAATTTATTCTGGAAAATAATCTGTAATTTGATAGTAGAATATACTTACTTTCTAAAATAAGAATGATTGAAAGCTTGTTCAAGGCTCTCTTGCCTTTCTGCCCCTCCCAGCTTAAATTAACTGCAACTTCATTGGTGAGCAGTCTCACCAGGCTTCTTGTTACAGAATCCTCTACAGAATTCCCTCCAATTTTTGTGAGGAACTCAACCTGGAAAACAAAAAGTATATTGCAAAAATAAAAATTACACATAAATTACGGCAGTACAAGTTAAGCTGGTTTATTTTGAGAGGTTGGCAGTTCTTTAGAGTAATAAAAATACATTTAGGCATTAGGCCCAACTAAATTGTCTAAAATGGAAGACAGTCTCACAGACCATCTTTTGTTTTATATAATTTTCAGTGTTGTATCAAGTTTTTTATTCCAGAGGGGCTGTATTTTAGGGAAGTAAATCCTTAGGAGTTGTTTTAGTCAGCACTACATTTTTAGTATTTTCTACAAATCTTTTATTTGTTTACATATTATTTTAGTACACTTACATATTCTAGTGTATGTGTGTTAGATGTAAAAAATAATTATACTGCAGAGTTATATGTAGGGAGATAAGATATACACTGTCACAATACCAGGAACCAATCTCAATTAGATATGCAACACAGTAGTCTAAGTAAAGGTAAAAACAGTTTTGGAATTATTAGTTCAAAAATATTTAATAATGTACACAATTTAGTCATTCAAGTTGAGATCCTATAATTGGTTAACCCTGAACCCTTTCTATAGCTTGAGTGAATACTTTGCCCTGAAGTCAGTACACTTTTGATGGACACTCAATACCAAATAGGTAGGCCCACTATCTCTAAGAAACTTTATTTGAACTAGACCAAGGCCTAATAAACCTAATACATAAAATGTAGACCTACTTAATGAAACTTTATTTGTAATTGCACAAGAACACCTTATACACCAACACTGCACCCACCCACTTCAAAGTAATAAGTCATAGGTAATAGTCATAGGAACTCTCTGATTTATGTACCTCCTTAAACCTTGGCCTAATATGCCCCCATTGGTTTCTATTACTAAGAAGATGGACATTGAAATTTGCAGGCCTAATATTGGCTAGTGTGTAATATTTTCATTTGATTATATATTGTAGGATGTCAGCATAACTGTACCCCTTACATCGTTTATATAAGGTACATAATGTTGACATATAACAGTAAATATAAGCTATAAAATGAAATATAACTTATAACTTAGGCCGGCAATAGACGGACTGCTTCAAGCAGTCGTTAAGGGACTGCAAAAGTGCAGTCGATTTGCAGTCAGGCCGACTGCAAACAGACTGCTTGAAGCAGTCCAAAAGCAGTCGGTTTGCAGTAGGCCCGACTGCTTTTGGACTGCTTCAAGCAGTCGGTGACTGCCTTGTTGAATAGGCGGAGTAGAGTTGAGACTGTTTGAGCCTTCCATAGAGACAATAAATTATTAATAAAATTACTGAGAATAATTTTCTAGAAATGATTGGAGCACAAATTAATTGAAGAAAGACGCATTTAATGAAATTTATGAAAATGGTTTAAAACAAATTTAATAATAGTTTAAAAAATTGGTAAATGGATGGAATGAGAAATGGATCCTCAAAAAATAAATTATTTTCTCATTTAATATAAGAATACATTATTCTCGTCATACAAAGATGGCCCCTTGACATGAAAAATTACAAGAAATAGTAACATTACAGTATACAAAATCACAGGGTTATTAATTAGACAGCGAATAATTAATAATAAGATAATATTTCTTGACTTGATCATTTCATAAAAGAAAAAATAGTAATAACCAGCCTATTGAATTCTTGGATTTCTTGTTCCATAACGATCTGCGTTGTTAATATTAACTTTTCATTGTAAATTTTATAGGTGAATAAATAATAATTGTGCTCACACTTGGCCAAATGCTTTCGAGTTATGGAAACTCATCTTCAAGGCATTCTAGATCGGCGATATTGGTTAGAAGAATTGTGGTTTTTGTATCATGTGGTCAAAAAGTATGTGTGATAAAATTTAATTCATTGAGCATCTAACCAACATCGCCGATCTAGGATGCCTTGAAGATGAGTTTCCATAACTCGAAAACGTTCGGCTAAGTGTGAGTACAATTATTATTTATCCACCAATAAAAATTGACTGAAAGTCGTTAAATTTACAATAAAAAGTTATTACTAGAAATATTGAATAACGATATTTTTATGGATAGAGCCGGAACCTTAAGTACGGTACTGCATCCTTTTTTAATAATGATTTCCGTGAAATCACTGGATGGACACAAAAATATTATTTTAGTCCTACACAGGATGATTCAATATCTAGAAGTATTTATTGTAAGTGACAGATTCACTTTAAATAACTCCTAGAGCTTAACATTAGTCAAAATTAGGGGGTAAACTAAATGTTAAATGAGCAAAGTTAGGAGAAAATTATGCAAAAATCAAAAATGAAAAAATATAATAAAACAGGATCTTTGTCTTTGAAGAAGACTCTAGTTGACAAAGTACAACTAGTTTTGAAACCAACGTGCCATGTTCATGTAGCCTACCAAATACACACAATAAGTGAAATATGAGCGGTGGTGCGAGCAGTCGAGTGGACTGCTTGAAGCGGTCCGTGTATTGCCGACCGACTGCACTTTTGCAGTCGGCAGCACGGCGGAACTCGACTGCAAATGGACTGCTTGTTTTGTTACCGACCGCAACTCGACTGCTCAAGCAGTCCGTGTAGTGCAGTCTTGATTTTAACATTGAAAATGCGATCCGCCCAACTGCGACTGCTTCAAGCAGTCGTACCCGACTGCTTCAAGCAGTCCGTCTATTGCCGGCCTTAGGCTACTTTTACTATGCTCTGTGGAGTAAGGTTTTGGTTACTTATCATAATGTAAAGACATTGAAATTCATCATCAAAATAAATGATTTTACAATATTATACATCATACTCACCTAACCTATCTCCACAGTGCTGTAAAAATAGATAAGTGAAGCCAATTCCATTTTAAATTTAATTTAATGTTCAAACCACCAGAACAAATGATTCAATAGCTAACTTATATTATTAATTTCGATGTAAGCTATTGATATTGGTAAGCTCAATATTTCCAATCAGATAAGTTAAGTGTGGTACAAGTACAAAACTCCACCCACAGCAGAGACTGAAAACAGATTTTAGTGGAAACTGTCAGTTGGGATAAGTTACCTAGAAGTTTATATGTTGATCAACCAATAGGCCCTAACCCTATTTAGTTTTAGTTTTGATTATCTAACATCAATAACTTTATTCAACCCTGCAATTGATATGAAGCTTGAACTTAAGTGTTTGCATTTTTGTATTTGGGGCTAAACAGTAGGCCTAACATACAGAAACCTAACCTAAAAGACGTTTTAATAAGTTTCTCAGATTCTTGGATCCTTTCAAAGCCAATAGTGACATAAAATTCAGTTTCTTTTTATACATTATGAATAAATACAGAATAATACGTTTTCCACACTTACCTTGAACGAATAATTAATTGTCCTTAGTTTGAACTCTGAAGAACAGAACAATCTCATTTCTCACTTCATACTGCCAGAACAACAGTTCTTAAAAATTGACCTCAAAAATACACTACTAACAAACTCAAACTATAAATATATTGAAAAGATAATTAATGTTATACATATAATGAAATTAATGTACAATAATTAAATGATTTATTACAACTAAAAGCGAGGGCAAGATCGAACAGAGCAGAAGTAGTAGAAGCGTGTCTGTCTGTGTGTGTGTGTGTGTGTGTGTGTGTGTGTACTGTCTGTGTGTCTCAAAGTCGAATGATCCCCAGTAATAATACTGGGTGGAATCGTGGAATGGTGGTAGCTTGGAAAGTCAGACACTAAATCAAAATGGACTACACCTTTATTCTGCACCAGCCAACTCACTACCTTTATTCAAGGAAAAAATTTCTCTGGGGCTGGGGAAGTTTAAGCTGTCTAAATTGTAAAGACAACTGAGATAAATATTAAGTATTGCCATGTAAATATTTAGTCAATCTCGAATATAAATAATATATATAGTATATGTATAGCCTATCTTAATACATACCATAAACATAACATTGACTTATTCTGTACTTATACCAGAATTTGTAATAGAAGCATAAAAGGTTATAAATGCATTCTCCAAGCAAGAAGGCTATTGCTTTTCACTTGTTTTAGTTTTCTCAAAATACTACATTAATTTCATGAATGTCAACCATGATTCGTCAAATTTATGTATACAATACGTTCCAGATTCACATGACCTAAAATTGACCTATTGATCTAAACTATACGTATACTATACAGTTTGTGCTGACTGGGAAGGGATGATAGGGAAGTACCGGTACTCACTGTGTTCCATCAGAATATTCAATCCATTCGTAACAAAATAGATAGAATCGAAGTATTTTTTGAAGAAGAGGCTCCTGATATAGCTATATTCACAAAGCTTGGTTTGAAAGAAGATGAATTGTCAAAACTTAATATTCCAAACTATTCATTGAAAACGTCATATTGCAGGACATCTCATCAAAGTGGGGGAGTAGCTATCTTCACTAAAAATGCTATGAATATGCAAACATTTAATTTAGAATATGTAGAGAAATTTGCTTTGAAAATGGATTTAAAAGTTTCTGGGTTAAGAGTAAAAATCGACAATAATTTCGAAGTAGCAGTGTTAGGTATTTATAGGTCACCAAATGGGGAATGAAACAATTTTTGTGAACTATTCAATAGGATTTTAGAAATTACTACTACTACTTTTACAAACATTATTGTAGCGGGAGATTTCAATACAGACTTTGCAACACAGAATAAAATGACAGAAGATTTAAAGGATATTATATACATGAATAACTTGGAAATAAAAGTTCATGAATATACCAGAGTCACAAGATTAGTATTTAGTATTTTAGATTTAGTATGGTCTTCCTGCTGCAATTTTACAATAACTTCCAGAGATTTTATGTGAAACATCAACCCTATTCGTTCTTCCTCATAATTTTTTAGTGATGTTTCTAATTTTGTTTTTAATTTGGTGTGATCAATCAATAGTTTAGCAACCATTTCTTCTACATCTACAGTAGCTTTAAAAGCTGTTGGAGATTTTTTTGTTAATAATTGCTAAGATCAGGTAGCTACCTGAGTTTTAGTTAAACAATTAGATTTAGATGCCTTGTTTTGACTCATTTTCCTAGCTAAAAATTGTTTCCAATTGATTTTAGTTAAATGTTTAATGGAATATTACTTAATTTATTTCAATTGTCAACTTGAGACTATTTAATTACAAGAAAATTTATCAATATCGGTACACCTAACCTTGAAAATAGAATTTGACTTTTTATTAAGATACTTTGAAGAAAAATAGACAAATTGATAATGGAGATTATTAAGATATTATAAATACTAATATAATAATAGACAAAAATACTACTTATCCGTTCAAATTAATATTCTATTCTTCAAAATTCGCAGAGCCCGATCTGAAAACGTATGCACAGCACACTGCTACCTCGATCACCCTTGCTGTATTCGGCTATCAACGACAATATTATCATTTGTATTTTGTTTACGTCAACCAGTTAAAGTTCGTCGGCCTCCTCCTCCTCTTGTTCAAATCAAATCTAATCAAATTTATTCACACGTCTTGAATACAGAAAATAAATGAATGAAATAATTTTGACTGTGAATATTCCCCACAAAGACATAAGTCTGAGTGTGGAGAATGAGTTCAACTTCACATTAGCAAAACATAAGTATACAATTGACTGTATTATAAATAAATTATAGGTTGAAGAACAATAAACAGAAATCAAGCATTCACAATTATTTATGAAGAACCTTATAAATCAATATTAACCAAAGATAATAAATAATAAGTAGGAAACTATAAACTATAAAATTAGCAGAGTGTGGCAGATTCATCTTATTAGACATTATTATATAGCCTACTATGAGTTCTTACAAATGAAATTCAATATCTATAGGCGGACTGAATGAGTTGTTCAGCAGCATCCCTACCAATATAAAATAACCATGTATGCAAATACCATTTGTAGAAGTTAATGCTCAAGTCTTCAACTTGTTTTAGGTGGTTGGGGATATTTCTATACAAAATGTGACAGATGTGAAGAATATTATTCTTTGAGACGTTTTTTAACAGTTGAGGCTGGATAATACCAAGATTAATGAGGTTTCTAGTGTTGTGTGTATGATTTAGTGGATTGAATATTTCATTTTTATTGTTTTGGATAAAAATCAGTAATACTGCAATGTGAAGTTGTCCAATGTTAAGCACATGAAATTCCTGATAGATCAGTTCTGTTTAATAGCGACAGTCTCGTTTCAAGCAGGTTTTGATTATTGCATGCTCTGCAACTGCTATGGGCTCTATAGTAGCCAAGGATGCTCCTCCCCAAGCCCGGATTACATATGTCAGGATAGACTGTACATAAGCAATGTATGTTAATCGTAGTTGATGAACAGGGAAAACCTCTTTTAGCTGTCTAAATGCAAAAATTAGTTTTCATACTTGCTGCTTGAGATATGCCACATGCAGAGCCCAGCTCAGTCTGTGATCCATCAGAACACCAAGATACTTGTATTGCTCCACACGCTGCAGCACTCCACAACCACATGTCACTGATTGATAATCATCACATGAGTAAAGCCTGAGGATCTCCTGTTCTGGGGCCAGTAGAACTATATTGTGAGTTCTGGCACAGCCCAATCAGAGAGAGGGGGTGTGGTCACCCCCCTTTCCCCTCCCGAAGGTCAGCCATTTTGTACACGCCCACCCCTTCCCCCTGACGGGTCCGCCATTTTGTTTTTTAAGGTCTCCACCCCCCCTCTCCTGGGTTAAAAAGAGGAGGGCCCCCCACAAGGGTCAATCAGAGAAGAGTAGACACCCCTCTTTGGATCTTAAACACCCTATCAAGATTTTGTTTAGATGAATTACCCCATACTAAGATAGCATACCTAATATGTGACAGTAAGAGCCCATGGTAAGCTGTGAAAAGTAACTTTTTGACATTCAATCTAGTGAGCTGTTGCAGGACAAATACCCCAGATGAAATTTTACAACATATTTTCTCAATGTATGGAGCCAAGGTCAATTGTCTAATAAAATTAATATAAAATAAATAAATAATGAAAAAACAAGAATTCCACTATTGTTTGAACAAAGAGTCTGATTTTTCCAATATTCTGTTGATGGTTCGACTAACATTAATCTGCGTCCAGACCTACTTCACCTGGAGCATCAGTCTTGACTTGATTTGATCAGCTCATGTGCTCAAGTTTCATACATATTCGTTATTTGTTTGTATTCGTTTAGGCAGAATATAAGCAAGTTCAGACAAACTGGTCAATCTCTAACTTGTTTGTTGTTATCTACGGAGTTGAATTTGAAAAACAAGTTTATCTTATTGCTTTGAGAGCTCGCTCAAATGCGATTCTTGCTCTGCCAATAGTTAATAATTTTGTGAAAATAATATCTTGCTTCACAAATTATTCATCTTATGATTGTGATCAGCAATTCGTTTGGAATAGGAGTTTTTGTCATATGATTGCTGTTTCAATTTGTCACTTAGTTAATTTGAATGCTATTTGTTCAGAATTTTAGTGAAGTTTTTATTCCTTTTGTCAATCACATCGCTTTTGGATGGATATATGATTGATCAACTGTTGGGGTGTTGTCATTTTGAACTATTTGTTCACTTGAATAATAACTGTCCTATATTGTTCCTGAATTATTGTTTGTTTTTTGTTGTTGTTTGGGTGTTAGTTATTCGAAATGAGTGACAAATTTGACAAGGCTCTTAAACTACACAGAGCAAAGTTGCAACGATTGTTTTTGAGGTTGCAACGAGTCTATGATCTTTTGTAAGGTATAGATGACCCTAAGATTGCTCAACAATTTATTGTGCTGTATAGAGCAGTTCCACAAACAGTGACCGACTATAAAAAAATCGAAATGACTATCAATGAACTGGAATTAGGAAAGGATTCTAAATATAATCCCACTTTCAACGACTCACACTTAGAAATGTTAGAATTCATTGAAAGAGCAATGGATAAATCAAATAAAAAAGAAAACCTGTCCAAGGTACAGCCGACTACTTCAACAATACCAGAATCATTCTTACCTAAAATTGAAATACCCACCTTTGATGGTGAACAAACTCACTGGTCAGTTTTTTACAAGTTGTTCAAATCATTGGTCCATAAAAATAAATCATTGACTGATCAACATAGATTTCAATATTTAGTATCAAAGCTGTCAGGCAAGGCCTCGAATATTTGTAGACACTTACCACCCCTTGCTAATAATTATCAGGTGATTTGGAAGGCTTTAGTAACCCGCTACAATGATCCTAGGACACAGGTAGACTCTTATTTGAAACAAATTTTCGAATTCAGTAGTTTAAAGTCTGAATCCCGGTCAGGTCTAATCTCTATTGTCGATCGATTTTGTAGTCCCATTACTGCATTGAAACGGTTGAGAGGTACTGGTTTGACAGATACTATTTTTTTGTATCATGGGCTCAAATTATTAGACCCAGTTTCTTGTCGTTGTTTTGAAGTGGCAGTTCATGAAAAGGAAATGCCAATGTACGATGACTTTGTTTCATTCATACAGAAGCAAATCAAAACATTGCCATTGGATGAAAAACAGGTCAATTTCACTAACAATGGGAAACAAAAGAATGAATCACTCAAAGTCGAAGGTTTTTGTGGTTCAGCCTAACCAGTCATCTACAAATAGTCTAGGTAATAATTAAAAATGTTTGAAGTGTTCTAAAGGTGGTTACAAGTTGATTGATTGTAGTGTCTTTTTGAAAATGTCACCATGGGAACGATATTGTCTAGTGAAGAAAAATTTGTGTTGTTCAAAATGTTTGTCCATTAATCATCTAAGTAAGGATTGTACTAGTAAAACTAGTTGTTTGCAATGTAAAGAGCCTCATCATTCGTTGTTACACTTTGTTCCAAACCCGAAACCTACAGCCAGTGCCACTTCAGTCATTTAAATAGATGAAACCTTGCTAATTAGTTGTTGCTCCACTGCGTCTAGTGTTAATAATTTAACTGTACTATTGTCAACCGTTGTAGTGCATGTAAAAAACAATATCGGAGAATTGTGTAGTGTATGTTTGTTGGTTGATACTGGTAGTCAATGTCATCTTCCCATGACTAAATCTTGTAAGAGACTAAAATTGCCAATCACTTCATTGAAGACCGTCGTTCGAGGTTTTGGTGGAGCAACTAGTGCTGTTTGAGGTCGCACTTTTTTCAATTTTCAATCTAGAATCGATACTGAAGTTCGTTTTTTGATTGATTCATTAGTTGTAGATAATATTGCTGACAAATTGCCTTCTTGTGAGGTGGATAAATCCAAATTACATTATTTGGAAGGTCTAAAACTTGCCAATTAAACATTCTATTTACCTAGTAGTATTGATGTTATAATAGGAGTGGAATTGATACCCCATCTGTTTAAAGGGAATACATTCCAAAGTGAGTCATATTCATTGATGACTATTGATAGTGTATTGGGATATATTTCGATGGGGAAAGCCCCAATTTTGACTTTGTCATATAGTGATTCAAACTGTTTAACAGTTTGTCATTCATCATTGGACAGTCTAGTTAAAAAATTTTGGGAAATTGAATCATGCCCCAAATTGAGTCATCCACTCACTCCCGATGAAAATGAATGTGAAACTAATTTTGAAACATCGGTATACTGTGTTGAATCTGGTCGTTTTGTCATGTCCTGTTGTTCTCAAAACCACCGGATTGTTTAGAAAGTTTGTTTGCAATAATGGAAAGGAGGTTTTTGAATTTAGAGAAGCGCTTGGACTGTGATCATAACATTCGTGTATCATATCATGAGGTCTTATTGGATTATTTACGACAAGGTCATATGTCATTAGTAGAAGATCAGATGGAATAAAAGTGGCTATTATATCTCACATCACACAATTGTGAAAGCACATAGCGCAAGTACATCACTTAGAATTGTTTTTGACACTGGTGCTAAAACTATGTCGGGTTTCTCTTTGAATGATGTTTTGCATTCGGGTCCAAAATTGCAGATGGATATTTTTGTATTGTTGTTGAATTTTCGTTTGTTTCAAGTGGCTTTGATGGCTGATATTAAGCAAATGTATCGACAAATTTTGGTTGATTAGCTGTGTCGTAAATATCAATGTATGTTATGGAGATTTTTGTCAGACAATCCAGTTGAAATTTATCAACTGAATTGTGTTGTCTTTGGTGTCACCTCCTCTCTATATTCAGCACTTACAACCGTTCATCAACTGGTACAGGAAGAGGGTGAACATTTTCCCATGGCTAAAACTCGAATACCACAAGATATGTTTATGGATGATCTCGTCACTTCAGTTACTTCATTGTCGGAAGCAAAAAATTTGTATGATCAGACAAAAAATTTGTTCAAGGTCGGAGGTTTCAAATTGACCAATTGGGCTTCAAACTCGCCTGAAATGTTGGTGGTATTTTCCAATGAGGGAAAATCTCTCTCATCTAAAGATTTTGAGGCAGAAAATTTGTTAGTGATCCTTGGTTAAAAATGGCAGCCTAGTACTAATTCGTTTCATTTTTCGGTCAATCGTGATAGTGTAGTAGTGACCAAATGTACTATTCTGTCAGCAGTAGCTCGAATTTTTGATCCTCTTGGACTTCTATCCCCCCTCACTCTGTTCTTGAAATGCTTAATCAAAGAGCTATGGCGATTGGGTTTAGATTGGGACAAAAAACCCCCTGCTTCAATAATCTTGCGGTGGAAAGTTTGTCAGCAGGAGTTCCATTTGTTATCAAATCTCTCGATTCTGCGACATAATTATTTGAGTGTTTAATGGTTCACAAATCACTTTGATCAGATTTTGTGATGCATCCGAGTCTGGTTACGGGGCAGTGGTTCATCTCAAATCTCAAATTGATGTCAATAATTCCACAATTACGTTATTGTGTGGGAAATCCAAGGTCGTGCCATCTAAGACATTGTCTATTCCGCGCTTAGAATTGTGTGCTGCTCTTTTATTAGCAGAATTGTTGAGTACAATAGTGTCTGTTATTAAGGACCGCTGCCAGGTCACTCGAGTTGTCGCCCTCTACGATTCTACAGTCACCCTACATTGGATAAGAGCTCCTCCATCCAGATGCCAAACTTTTATCGCCAATTGCATATCCAAGATTCAAGATTGTTGTGTGGATAAATGGATGCATGTATCTGGATCCAAAAACCCAGCTGATTGTCTGTCACCCCAACTAATTGATATAGTGATTATGGTAACTGGTGTATAAGAGTATATTGTTGATCTGACTTGTATTGCTGGTCACTTGTCTGACTTGTAATACTCCTTAACTGGAGTCTCCAAGATGTAATCCACAAAAAAAAAACAGTCTCACATCAAAACTGACACTGTATTTCTATTTCATATAAGTTAATAGGTCAATAGAATATAATATGATGTATCAGTTACACATTACCCTCCATTCACTATCAAACTTCCACTCACAATCAACAAAAGTTCCAAAAACATGTTATTTAATTTTCAAATGACTCACCTTAGGAGATGAGCAAACATGAACTTGCCTATCGACAATTGTGAATAGTTTTGCAAAGAATTGTTGTGAGATTATAGCATATCCTTTCTTCGAGTCTCCAATATCAATCTCCTGGTATATTTTGGGTGTGAATAGTAGTGGGCTAACACCTGGTTTGAGAATACACCTTGAAAAAACAGACATTGAACATTATTAAAAGGATCATTTCTCTCCTTTCCCTGGCAATTCCTACAACTGGCATCCAATGTCCAACAAAAAACACATTTGGAAGGATACTTAGGGCAACTCTGGGTGCGAAGTTCAAAGCGTTTCAAGGTATAAACTGTCTTCCATAATATATTCTTCACTTCCCAGTATTTGCAAAACTTTCAATTTTTTGTGTTCTACATAATATATTAATTTCAAGAGAATCTGCGATGACTCAAACTCACTTCCAAATTATTCTTCATCACTCAATATAATTTTTTTATTCTTCAATCACTTATAAGAAGAATATTGCAAAATTCGAAGTTGGAGTCAATAATCCAGAAAAAGGTTTTTGAAAAAACTGTAAGATGAGAATCTAAAAGAAAAAATATGTTGGTGATAAAAGTTTGTGATTCAAGGTTCAAACCGATGGGTCTTGAAGCAGCTCTTCTGACCACTACACCACTGAGCTTCTACAGAAAAGAAAAGGCTCTTATTGTTAGTGGAAGCAGAGTAATACCATAACTCTTGAAAGAAGAACAATGCACTCATGTCTTATCTGACTGAATTAGTGCTTTGCACTGGATTTTGTGAAACACAAAAATTCTACAGCACTTGCACACTGCACAGTGGAGCATTTAATACTGTATGATAATCATACAGACTCTCTGTTATCTGTCCTGAGAAAGCTTGCTAGATTAAGTTACTTTTTTTTGTCATACTTGAAGGTTATGGACAGTTTACAGAAATCAAAAACAGCTGATGTCATTTGATGATTATTACCACACACTGTGTGGTAAAGATCATTAAATGATTATTACCACACGCTTAAGAGTGGCTACTGGCTACTATTTCATTGAAATAGTATATTATGTTACTAGGCTGGAAAGTAACATTTTGCTGGTCGAGCATATAATAGTTTATGCACGAGGCGCAGCCGAGTGCAGAAACGTGAATATGCAAGAACCGGCAAAAGTTTACAGCTGTGTAATGTATGATATTTTTTGTTACACTTGATAGAAAGGCATGCTCCAATCAGCTGCATAATATGCAAGACATTCAAAAGTATGCAAGACAATTGAATCAGCTGCTTTATTTAGATTCATAATTTGATGGGCGAATTTCCATAAGTCAAAAATGATGATAGCTCAGTGCAATCAGCTGGATAATATTCGAGACAGGTATTGAGTCACAGGTGAAACACCGTCTTACCAACTTTATTATGTGATATACTATAACTTACCATGTAGTCCAGGCAACAAATGCTCAAAAAAAGGTATAGAGGGGAATTCTTGGAACACAATTTTTGACTTCATAACTTTGTTTGGGCTAGTTAGGAGGTGAACATATCATAAGTCCCCGCCCGTAGTCCTTAAGCCAGGGGGAGGAAGGGGGGTTGAAAGTCTCATTTTTCGGTTTCATGCTTACATCTCAGAAAAAAACATCCTACCAACATGACCACTCTACACAAAATTAAAGCTGATTAATTTTTCTATACGTTTTACTCAGTCAAGTTTTTTGTTATCTTGTATAGTTTTCGAAATATCCGCTCTCGAAAGTCAGTAATTTTTGGGAAAAAAAATTTTTTGCTTCACATTTTTGCTCTTTTTGACCAGATAACTCTTGAATGATGCACCAAAAATCTGAATAATGGCCATAGGGTAAAGAATTAAATTCCTTTCAATAACATATATTACTTTAATATTTTATCTATTTCCCTTCAAATGTTAAAACAGTTTCATTGTTGACCATGAAATTTGAAGCTTTGCACCAACTGTTGACTAATGAGTCTATCAAGTTCTCACCATTCCCGGTCAACGTATTGGCCGAAATATGCACCATTATGTACACCTATTCAGTACTGGACATCTGGATAGCATAGATACTCATTTTAGAATATATACTTGTAGACCCGCTGACCAGGTTCCTCACAGTTAATTAAAGAAGATCTAGACCCTCTTAATGTGGAATAATTTGCTATGACCATGTTTGTGCATATATGAGTCCATATAAGACATTGTGATAGTTTTACAAAACACAACCATTGAGTGGAATGGAGTTTATCAACATTGAAAGATAAATTCATCAATCAATCAATCAAGTGAACTTTATTAAACAAAAAATACATACTTGAAGAATAAAAGAAGAGAAAATCATTTTAGAAACTTAATACATTTTTTAACTTTGAATACAACTAAAAGTCCACTAGGCTTAGACAATGGCCGTCAGCCGGGTCGATAGCTTTATAATATAAAAATATTCATGTGCAGGAAACATAGGCTACATAAATTCGTTTACCAAATCAACATAAATCTCATCAATACATATGATAAACAGACAATAATAAAAACTCTGCACACTCTATGCCGTTTGAATAATAAGATTCTCAAATTAATAATTAAATTCCTGAATAAAGTGATAGCAATATTTCCAGGCCTCTCTTACATGCCCCACTAGTGACTTCCAACATTTACCCTCTAGATACTCTATTACCCTTCCCCTATCTAATGTACTCTTTCCCAACCCCGCTCTGCAAACTGCACCTAAAATTGAACATTTACCTATAAAATGAATAATATCCTCCTTTTCTCGACTATTACACATTGAACATAAATTAACCGCCTCTCCCCTATAAAGACTATGGTTTAAAGGGTACAATCCTCCTCTCGCCTTGAAGTTTTGAAGATAGTAGTCATGAAGCTACGCTTTGCACCGTCATTCATGTAACTTTTTGATGTTTCATCAGTCTTCAAGGCTGCATAAATAGCATGATATTGTGATCGCTCGCTTCTTTCCTTTCACTTTTCTGTCATACCTTTTTTATCCATTCCAGTACTCAATCCCATGCACTCTCCCATTTCTTTCTCAAGTTGCCCACCAGTTCCCTTCCACTTCAGGTAGCTCAACATTATATAAATTAAATAAGCGCAACCACTCCACATACCAGCCAGACTCTTCTCTCAAACAATATTTTGCAACAATATTTTTCAAAAGAAACCGATGGTCCTGTAACTGTAAGGTGCTCAACATGTATTTGACATGCGTTCTTTACGTTTTAATCCACATAATATCTCTACCAATCTCCAAGTATACAATAAAATTTGGTGTATTCTTCAGTAGCCCAAATAGTTTCTTCACAAAAAATCTAGAAAATGACTTCAACTCTTTTTTTTCCATGTACCCCCAAACTTGTGTTGCATAAGAAACTACTGCCCTGGTTACTGCTTCAAAAAACGCCCATCTTTTGTTGAAGGTACATGATCATTCATTATAAAGTTTGTGCCAAACACAATTTTTTTATTCCAAATCTGGCAGATGTTAGCTTACTCTTTAAATGTGTGGTGAGTGCCAATCTTGATGAGAAAACTACCCCCAAGTATCTATACTCAATTTCGACTACTTCATCACCATAATACCATTTCTCCCTCTCTCTGCTAATCTTTCACCCTTTCTAAACACTACTATTTTTGATTTTGACATATTTGCTGTTAGATTCCACCTGGCTCAATACTCCTTCAATTTATTTATCATTGATTGTAACTGGCGTGCATTCTCAGACATCAAAACCACATCATCTGCAAAGAGAAGACAGTTGGTTGATACCTCTCTAACATACAAAACCCAACCAACAAACTGACTCAAGTCGTTCATGAAAAGTGTAAAAAGAAATGGTGACAATATGCATCCCTGCTTTAATCAGATTCTGGTGACAAAATAATTCATCAAGTCACCCTCATTTCCATACCAGATGGTAGACCTCGTATCATGGTACAGTTTCCTCAAAATCTCTATCAATTTAGAAGACACTCCTAATTCCTTCAGCTTGAACAATAAGGAACCTCTGTCCACACTATTGTAAGCTTCCTTGAAATCTAAGAAACAGTACAGTTTATTTCTAGGTCGTGACTCAACATTTTTATCACTATTCACTATTGAATAACATGAAATTATTATCTATCGCCGAGTACCACATTGATTTTTCTGAACAATCCCCTCTCTCTCTACCCAAATCTATAATTCTCTTGATAATATGAACCAGAACAATTTAGCTATTTATTTATAAATTATAAATTATAAATTACAAATTACAAATTACAAATTATAAATTATAAATTATAAATTATAAATTATAAATTATAAATTATAAATTATAAATTATAAATTATAAATTATAAATTATAAATTATAAATTATAAATTATAAATTATAAATTATAAATTATAAATTATAAATTATAAATTATAAATTATAAATTATAAATTATAAATTATAAATTATAAATTATAAATTATAAATTATAAATTATAAATTATAAATTATAAATTATAAATTATAAATTATAAATTATAAATTATAAATTATAAATTATAAATTATAAATTATAAATTATAAATTATAAATTATAAATAATAAATTATAAATTATAAATTATAAATTATAAATTATAAATTATAAATTATAAATTATAAATTATAAATTATAAATTATAAATTATAAATTATAAATTATAAATTATAAATTATAAATTATAAATTATAAATTATAAATTATAAATTATAAATTATAAATTATAAATTATAAATTATATATTATAAATTATAAATTACAAATTACAAATTATAAATTATAAATTATAAATTATAAATTATAAATTATTAAATATAAATTATAAATTATAAATTATAAATTATAAATTATAAATTATAAATTATAAATTATAAATTATAAATTATAAATTATAAATTATAAATTATAAATTATAAATTATAAATTATAAATTATAAATTATAAATTATAAATTATAAATTATAAATTATAAATTATAAATTATAAATTATAAATTATAAATTATAAATTATAAATTATAAATTATAAATTATAAATTATAAATTATAAATTATAAATTATAAATTATAAATTATAAATTATAAATTATAAATTATAAATTATAAATTATAAATTATAAATTATAAATTATAAATTATAAATTATAAATTATAAATTATAAATTATAAATTATAAATTATAAATTATAAATTATAAATTATAAATTATAAATTACCAAATATTTATAATGTTTCATTCCACCATGGCGCCTAACAGTAGATAAACTGTAACTCAAAGGTGACTAAAAGGTCTAGAAAAAGATAAACAAGAAAGTGGAAGTCGTATGACAATGCAATCGGTCACAACACAACACATTCAAGACGACAACGGAATCCCCAAGGCTACTCCTGGCCGCTCAGCTGAGAACGGGAAGGCTACAGTTGGGCATTCACGTTCCTATTTGCAGTACCACTCGCAATCCAACCTCCAAGGTTGGATCCGAAAACGGAAAGTGAATTGGCTTGTTGGATGGTTGGAATTGTAGTTGGACGACTAGATGGACGACTAGAGGGACGACTTCCGAATGTCGACGCTGTTGGAGCGTGTGTGGGGGAGTCGGATCAAAGTCGTCCAACTTATCTCAGTCAGTGCATGACCTTCGGGCAAGTTCGGGCAACATCGGGCGACTTCTGTTACATTTTTCGGCTCAAGAGCGACGTTCACAGCTGACTAGGAATAAAGTTGGATTGCAAGTAGGAGGGTGAGTGGAGTCGACTATCCCCCTTTCATTCCTCGCCCGCGCGGTGTTGTGCACGAGCGCACGTAAAAACATTGACTTGTTCAAACAAACTTATGTTTCTAAATGAATACATATAATAAGAAAAAAAAATTGCATTGTTCAGGTAATTGAAACCCTCGTATGCTAATCTAAATTTAAAACTGAAAATCTCACTGAAAAATGCAATAAAAAAAAGATTTTTGTAAAAAAAAATATTTTTTTTTTATTATTAAAAATAGACCACTGTAAAGAGCATATTTCAAATAAAATTGTCCCAAAGTTTCATTGCTATGGGGTTTTTTTTCCATTTGTAGCTTGCACAAAGAATGCTCGAAATGTACACTTCAAGGTCACACTTAGGCCGCAATTTATTTTTTTCGATTTTTTTAATGTCACATTTGGTTTTGTCTAAATGAACTTTAAAGTTTCCAACAAAAAAAGTGAATAAAATTTTTTGTTCAAACACCCTTAAGATAACTTTCTACCTATTTTTGCTAAGAACGGATTTGAGATATCGATTTCAAGAAAGACTTTTTTGGACAATGAAACCCACATAGGTCTGAGACCTGGGTGCATGAGTAATGAATTGGATGATTGTGATTAATGAGTTTGATCTACAGTTTTAGGTGGGTTCCAAACCACCGGGAAGTGATTTTAAAGCAGAGAACAGAGTCCTTTTGCTGGCCAACTTTAAAGCTAAGAAAGGTCTTCAAGTGAGGTTTTCGAATATGAACTTAAGTATGGATTATACTGGATGAGTTTACCAGCTGACAAGTCAAGTTACAAGCTGACCAAGCTGTCCCCACCATATTTATGTAGTGCAAATTCTCAAATTTGTGTTGTCTAATGTAAATAACTTTAATTTAATAATTATCAGTGTTAGATTATTTATCAGGAGCCAGGCATTTGTTGGGGGAGCTTGGTTGGCTCTCAGTATAATCTGAATTTAAAACTGGCTTGTCGCTTTGTGATAATAGTGTAATAGTGTAAGTAGTACTTATTGCCACTAAGTATGACTTATCCAAGTCTTTCTTTGGTAAGAACCTTTCATATATGGCCAAAAGGTCCTTATTAGACAGAGCCACTGCAGTCGCCCTCACTTGCCACACTACATCACCTGTCAGTGTGATCAAGATGACCAATTAGAAAGTACACAAAGGTCTTTGAAGCCAACAGCTGACTTTTTGAATCAAATTTACCCAGCGATTTTTTAAACCAGATAGTGGCCCGCGATAGCGACTGCAGTGGCTCTGTCTAATGAGGCTCTTGAGGGCCAGTTTTGCATAGAAAGTTTCTACATATGAATAGTTATAGTGTTGATCACTATAGTTATACTGTGACTAATAGTTATACTGTGGATCATGAAAATGGATATTTATGATAATCAAACATTTATTATCTGAAACAATAGGATTCAGGCTGCTTCCATCTGTAATAACTATTCCACAAATGCTAAAGGCCTACTTTGCATTGTTGATTATCATTCAGTCTTGAATGATCCACTGTGCGAGCACACTAAGAAAATTTATTATTATTGATAATGAGTCTTTGATTAATCATTTCTATAATCATTATAAATATAATCGATTATTAGCAAAGACTATGAACTTTGATATGACGGTTGAAGTCTTAAAATACAATATCACTCACTTAAATTGGACATCTCCTCTTAACATTTGAGACTTCATATAAGCCTGAAGGGCGATTTCATTGCGTGAAATGCGTCCAGTTTTTTTTTTTTGTAATTGTTTTTTAGTTGGAATGAAGCCTATTTTTAGTGATTTTCCTTCATTTGAGATTTTTTGGATGATTGCTTCTGTGACACCAATGTCTCTTTGATATAGACAATTTGAATCTTGTTTTTTTTCAGCAACAAAAAATTTTTCAGCCAGACTGGAACAATAATAAAATAGGTGAGAAAATATCAAAATCTCCAATAACATTATATATATAAGTATATATAATTTATTCATATTTTGGTGGCTCTGGTAGTGTAGTTGGTAAGAGCACTTGTTTGTGATAAGATAAAGCTTTGGCTGGCTTCATCTCATGCAGCCTTGAGTTTGAATTTCATTCAGCCATAGATGTTTCTCATCATTCACCCATTCACCTAATCACCCACACACAAGTCTCCAGACCCATGTGGGCATCATCTGCAATGAAAAAATATATAGATATATTGAAAAAGACTAAACAGAAAAGAACACATTTGAATAGTATAAATATATTAAAAAACCAAAAAAATAGTTAGAAGACCAGTATTAGTCCTTGTTAAAAGTAGAATCAGGTAGGCATTACACTGTTAATGTGGATGTGATATCCCTGAACTGCAGCTCTTTTGCCACATCAGCACTATGTAGCTACTTCAATTCATGTGCCACATAGACAGGACACTCATCAACAATGTATTTCAGGCACATTTCACTTGCAGTCTAAACTTGTTCTTAGGCCACAAGCCATCATTGACTGGTGACATCTTCCAATAGAATTTTGAAAGTGGTTCAGTGCTGACCACTGTACCTGTCTCAGCCCAAATCCTAAGACCATCATGGTTGGATCTTCAATCAATGATTTGTTTTTGACATCCACCTCACTCCATCTCTCCCTACATTTAGTGGTGCAATCTAAGTCTGTAAGCCTGTACAGTCTTAGGTATTTCCTGAACTTGAATCTTCTTAGTGTGTATTGGGGGGAGGGAATTGTTTTCAGCTTTAATTGGCAGTGCATTTCCATCAAAAATACTTTCAAAAAGTTGACTTGCTTGTTGCCTTTTTCAGATGTCTGGTGGAGCTATATTGCTCAACATCCATGAGGGTTACATATGCCATAAGAAAAATAATATATATTGTTGGAAAAGCAGTTTTGACAACTGAACACTCTGCTCTTTTCCAGTGGTATATCGAAATGTATGGGTTGATGTTATGAAGGCACTCCTGTCATGTAAAAAAGATTCTCAAGTGTCAGAAGAAGGTCATGAGAACTATGATGAACAAGCCATGCAGAGAGCTTTTTCAAGATCTCAAATTATTGACTGTGTTCAATCTGTATGTAGTGGAGGTGGCAATATGCATGAGAGAGAACAACGAAAAATCCAAAAGAAGAGAAGATCATATGTATGGAACCAGAAAGAAGGCAAAGCTACAGATTTTGCACACTTAGTTAGAGAGGACAAGAAGCGACCGGTCTTATCAGGGTAAAAGGATTTATAACAGGTTACCAGAAGAGGTGAAGTTGATGCCAGTGCTCGAATTTAGAGTGAAGTTGGAGGGTTGGCTCACTGAAAATCCTTTTTACTCATTGGAGAAGTTAATTCAATAGGACTTTTAACTTTTAGGGCCGTATTCATGAATGTGACTCACATTCATCTAAGCATGACTTATCCAAGATTGACTTGGAAAGGCTATATTACATTGAAAGTGGCCACAAGCTAACCAAAAATTGTGTTGTATTATCAGGCACTAAAGAACATATAATAGCATACATGAAAAGAAAAAGATACTGCACTGCATGTAAATTCACAGTTACTGTTACATAATCATAACCACGCCAATATCTTTCAAATCATTATTTTCTGTTTTCAAATTTAAAAAATGATAGCATTTTGAAGCAGTGTAGTGAGCACTACCTGCGAGCAGACCAAAGAACTTAATACACTTCATTTCATCAAGAAGATTCTATCCTAGTGCCAAAAAAATGTATCGGTTAGAACTAGATTTATATAAAATAAGTAAAAATAATATCAATAAGTCAAATTTACAGTAAATTACATTGCAATGGTGCAAAAATTAAATATTATGACTGTATTTTATTATTATGAGCCGATTCTATAGTAAAAAATGAAACCAAAATAAGATACAGCACAAAAATCTAAGAATGGCTTCAAGTCAGCTCTGTACCTATAGCTTGGCTAAGAACGGATTTGAGACACCAATTATAAGCATGACTTGAAGTAAGGTTCATCATCTTCAAGTAAGGTTCATAAATACGAACTTTAGTTTAAGCATGACTTTATACTGGTGAGTTTACAAGCTGAAAAGTGGGGTTATAAGTCGACCCAGTTTTCTCTGCAACATTTATGTAGTGTAAATTCTCATATTAGTGTAGAATAGAGTTGTTTAATGTAAATTATTAATATTAAATCATTTATCAGGAGTCAACTCTTTGTTGTGAGAGCTTGGTTGGCACTTTGCTGCTTGCTGGCTTTCACGTCATGAACCTGTAAGTGTGAGTAGGACTTATTGCTGCTAAGTCTGACTTATCCAAGTCGATCTTTGATAAGTCACATTCATAAATACGGTCCTTAATCTCAGCTCAGTGATTGATGCACTTATTTTAATGACTGTGATATTGTTTTTCTGATTGACTGTAAATGAACTTTACTGATTGAATTTAAACTTTGTTGTATATAATGTATTGACAAATGTTAACAACTAATATGAGTTCTCAAACTGATTTCCCCAATAAATAAACATTGGCAGCCCGTTCACTTACCCTCTTCATGATTTCACTTGGGGTCACATCTACGTTTTCCACATGAGAACTATTTATCCATACAGTACTCAGCAGTACTGTAAGCCAAGAAACCAATAAGACCAGACTCAAGATTCGCAATGCCTGAATGTCACATGTCTGGATGGACCCAGCAAGTTCACTAATCAAGTTGAGTGTAGTTTTCAACTTGGCACACATCTTCTATGTGTGAGAGCTCTGTTCAATTTCGCACCAAAATACCATTTGGCACAATCATGAGATTATGGGAGCTCCACACAGGAAAATGTCAAGTTTTCCATTTGCCTGTCAGTTGTTAAGGTGGGACACAGTTGAGACTGTCTCAGATGAATTTGATTTCACTTATTGTTTCTGGTAAAATGTTCTAAAAGTTCACAAGTCTCTTCTAATTTTTCAAGACCCCTGTGCAAGGCAATGTCATCTTCATCTATGAATTTTCTAGCATTAGTCTCTGGAATGTCTGCTGTATACAAGTCTAACAACAGTGGGGCAATAACTCGTCCGTGGAAAAGGCTTTTCTGCAAGACCCTTGCTCTGCTATTCCTGTCATGCAGACACACAGAAAACATTCTATCTGACAGTGTCTCAGCTAGCATCATTAGTGGAACCTCCCTCCAAACATCATCATAGGCACAAGCTAGGTTCAGAAAGACAGCATCTGACTTCTGTTTATTCTCAAATCCATGCCCTATGTGCATTGTCAGTGACAAAAACTGTTCATCACAGCTATAATCCCTGTTCTTTGGAAAAGATACTTTCCATAGCAGGATGTATCCTAGCAAGAAGCACACACTCAAAAAGCTTGTGGATGGTTAACAAGACAGCAATGGGTCTGTAGCTTCTTTGGTAATATGAAAATTTTTCTGTTTCATGATTGCAATTATTTTCCTTCTTTTCCAGATTCTTGGTATTTCATTTGTATGCAGGATGATAATGAGAAGCTTAGCAAGCCATTTTACTGCTCGAAGGCCTAGCCTCATAAGGAATTCTGACAAGATTCAAGACTCCATCCTCTCCAGCAGCCTTCCCCTCCTTTACACACTTTAAAGTTACACAGATCTCTCCTCCACTTGGAATCTCCTTAATATACACCTTCTCTTATAGCACCTTTACAATACAGTGTACCTAACCTAACCTATATCTACACTTCTTTCCCATTTTCTGAGAATTTGGACTTCCAAACTTACTGAAAAACTCACATATAGTCTCGGACTTCTAAACCTGTGCTTGAAAAAGAGTCTGGACAGTCTGCAATGATTTTGTTATGGACACAGAAAGAAGGAAGGAATAGTGGTTTTCGGTGTTGTCTGCCTGTGTCAATATTGATTCTTAGAAGCAATTAATTACTCTCCTCCTAGCCTTGTAGTTCACCTGTGACACCTTTACCTAGAACTTCATGAAATTTTATTGAAAATTGTACAATTTTATCTGTTCATTTTGGAACTCAATAGAACATTTTAGAAAATTCTCCATCTTTCTGGACAATGATAAAACCTATTTAAAGGAAATGCTTACTTAAACATTAGTTTCAATCATGGTTTGAATCTTGTCGACATAACAAGTGACAGTTCCATTCATTGTACAAACGTTTGTTGTTAAAGTCATAATTGCTGTATATTGTGACTGTATGAGTAGAATTCTTTTACATTTTATATAATTGAGTCTACTCATCTTAGCTATTATTGTATTACAGACTTGTAATATGTGAGTTTGATTGTTCTTCTTGAATTATTGAACAGTTATTATTTGATATTTGATCGGCCTTTTCAACAGTTAGTAATTGATTTTTGGAAAGTAATAATAATTATAGAAAATCTTTATCAGCTGAACATTATCGATTCATCTGTTTTTGATTACATTATTCTGTAAAATAGACTGATTTGTGCGTGTTGAGGGTAATTTGCATAAATAAAGTGCGAGTGCTAAGTTTAAGTGTTGCCAGCGTTATTTTGGAGATAAAACCCATAACAATATGATTCTAAAAGTGAGACTTGACCTTGTCAATACATGTATTTGCTTATGATGATAGAGTATATTTGTACATTATTTATATTCACTCACTTTGGAATCACTGGATCAGAAGATCTATCAGCAGGAATAGAATCTGTCTCTGCAAAATAATATATGAACATTTTCATTGAGCAATTCGAGTGTTTTCCTTGGGAACTGAATTCAATGAGAATATAAGCAATAAGACAACTTATGGAAGTGATTGTTGCAAGCTGTAGCAGGTATCTATCTCTTCAGTGAATTTTCCATCTATGCTATGTTTGAACTATGCTTATTGTCTGTGGAAACGATTTTCTATTAAAAATGATTTTTTTAAATATTTAGGATATATATATATATATAATTGTATAATCATATTTTTCCATCTGCAAGTCTTCAAGATGTTACATATATATAATTATATATAAATGAGTAGATAGATATATGAGAGTTAAAAAGCACTCTTGGAACAACTCGGACCAGTTTTATACCCAAAAATTTAATAGAAAATCAAATAATTTTAAATTCTAATAAATTTTTATTCTAAATATTTTTTAATTTAAAAAAATAAGTCTCAATAAAAATAGTTCAATTCCAATAGAATCAGCAATTATTCTTCAATTATAAATCAAAAATATAATCACTGTCAAGGATCAAGAGAAATGAATAAATTAATTGAAAAAGCGTAAATTAAATTAAATTATTTCAACTGTTGGATGAATTTCATCTTTTAATCCTGGATAAAATAAGCTAAAACGATTATTTCTGTTGCATTCTTCAATTGTTTTAGCATCAAAAAGATTTAAAATTTTTTTAGGTAAAAATGATTTACAATCCTCTCATTCAACTAGAATAGAATATCGAAATATTGTTTTTACTTTTTCAATATTAATAATTCTAAAAGGTTTATTAATTTCTAAAGATTTTATAATTATCAAATTATTATATTTTAATTCACCAATATGAATAAATCTACCTTTAAATGCTATTTATGGAGGATCTATTCCAATATATTTTATTATTTCAGACATCATGATATTTATACTTGTATCTATTGTAATATTCATTATTTATTGAAGATATATGTTCAAATGATTCAGTCCATCCATCTGTATCTAATATAACTCTATCATTTCCTATTTGTAAAACAATTTCAGATTTTTCTCCAACACCTTTACAAAACCTAGAAAATGTTGGTAATATCAATTGTTTTAACAGGTTCCATCTATTACCGAAAAATTTATTTAAGGGAAAATGAGTTTGAGGAGCTTTGCTTCTTTCTTATAAATCATTTTTTTATTAAATAAATGAATGATTCAATTCATTGTCAAAAATGTAGAAAGAAAACAAAGAATATAAATCCTGAAATAGCTCAAACTACTAGGTAATGGTTTATATAGAATTGAATGAAATATATTTATATTTATTTAGAGAATGAATAAAATAAAAATTAAATAATAATAGAATAAATACGGTAATTATATTTGTGTGTTCAAGTGGATTCAAGAATGGTTTAGATTCGCAAATCAGGACACAAAAAAAAATGTATTCCTTTTATAGTCTATCCCTTATATACCATTCATTGTCTTTCCACATTCCTAGACTGAAAATAAGGTCAAACAATGAATATTTGTGGCTTAGATTCAGGAAATCTGTGCTTTTCTCATAGTCAATTATATGTTGCGTGTTCCAGGGTTGGAAAACCATCAAATTTATTTGTGCATACTCCTGAAGGATCAACCAAAAATGTTGTACATCCAATGGCATTATGATAAATTTATTTTTTTGCAAATTGAAAAAATACACCTGTCATCGAATACTTTGAGTTCTTATTTAACATTCTCCTATATGTCACTAGAAGGTTGAAATTTGAAGAAGGTAGCGAATAATAGAATCAAGGAGAATTTTTATGAGATCGCAGCAATGCAGGACGGGCTCCTAGTATATATACATAACAACTACAACAATATTGATTTATATCCCTAGTGGAGTAGAGACACCAGAATGCCCCCAGATAGCCGCTCAAGATGGCATTGGCTACACATTGTTCATTTTGATAAATATTTCAAAAAATGATTTTGATGAGCAAATCGTTTTCCACAGATAATAAGCATAATTTGAACATTTGAGCTAAAATTGAAGTGAAATCTTGCTACAATGAACTACTTCACAATGAAATTTGAAGTAATATAGACATAAATGGCATATCATATCACTTGCAGTGGGACTTGCATTCATCCATCACACAGTATGTCATGCTCCCCCCACTTTCTTATACCTCCACATATACCACCAATGCTAGAAAAGTGTAACTGGAGAAAAGCAAGCAAGGCCCTACCGCATGGGATCTGACACCATCTAAAGAAATATCACTACAACTTTTAAATTAAATAGTTCACTATTACAAGATTCCACTTTCATGTCAGCTCAAATTTTGTAACTATGCTAATCATCTGTAGAAAACAATTTGCTAATCTAAATCATTATTAGAGAAAAGTTGACAAAATGCAGCGGTTGTATTGATCACTTGATTGCTCATTATGCCTTCAACCTACAAGAAGTGTAGAGTGGCAGCCATCCTTATAGGTAGCCATATTAGAGTTCATAGACATATTTAAAAAAATATATTGGTATATATCTATATGTAAGTATAGCTGCCAGGAAGCACCTGATGGCCACTTATGATGACATTGACTTAAGTTTTTAGTCTTAATGTTTTCTTTATTAGTGTGTCTTAATGAAGTCACAGTCCTATGAAGACAACAGCTGATTTTGATCAGCTGTGAAAAGATCCAAATACAAGTTAGCCAACTAAATACTCTCAAATGTGCTATTGCCCTTCTTTCCAATTCAAGGAAAAATATTTCTGACTGGAAGATGGTAATCTCTCAAGAAAAAAATAATAAACATAAATAATCAACTTCTACCTCCATGACTGCAAAGTTCATCGCCAGAACTGAAACTGTTCTAGTATGATAATGGTCTAGTGTGTTTCTATCTTCATGATGTGTTTTTCATGTTTATCAATTTTAAATTTGTCTCAAATTTATACAGTGAACATAATTTTTTCAATTTCGAATTCCTCAAAGTGCTATTATATACAATGAAGACATCCACAATGGCGGATGTTGACAACAGCATTGAATAGCTGATTGAAATCGATCAGTGCTATATCAGTCACCACCAGGGATCGAGTCGCGGACCTCCCAATTGCCAGTCGGGCGAGGCGCCTTAACCACCAGACTGCAGTGACTCTTCTGTATAGCTATTATATAGTCTTCAGTATAATTAACAGCACTTTAAGAAATTCGAAATTGAAAAATTATGTTTTTAAGTTCTATACATTTTTTTTAGTTTGATGAACTGTCAGTTACTTCAAAGGCAACACACTATTTCGGTGACTTACTCAATAACTGTTCAATCAGGACTTTGAATACTATTTTAGATCAGTTGAACAGGCATGGAATTGCATAGATTTCAAATTTGTGAATAATTGAATGAATAACACTGACCACATTGCACCTGGATAATTTTTTCATTTTTTTTCTGTGCAAAGCATATGGCTTCTTTCACTTTGACACGTTTTTCATTTCCTAAGTAGTTGATAAGTGACACTTCAAGTCCAGTGTAGTATTCTATGTCATAAATCTCTTCGATGCTAACCATCTCATTCACTATTCTGAAGTACTTGAGCGATTGTTTTTCCATTACGTCCTTTTCCTTTCAATAAAAAAAAAGAAAGTTCAATTTTTCCACAACTGCTCATGAAGAGATAGTTTATATGCTTAAAGCTAACTATTCAACAACTGTTCAATGGGGAGTAATAAGCAGTAACCTGCTTTCCACTTGCCAGCTGATTTGAAGTTGTTTTGATATAAGCAGTTAATGAATGATTTTTTTAGTTTTTGTTTTGAATCAAACAAAATTATAATGAAAAGCCTAGTGGAAGTTATATCCATTAGAAAGTGTAAGGAGAACATATGGAAATTTCTAGCTATAACTTAAGTCGAAAGATAAGTATAGGCCTAATATTGATCAACTTCAATTCTTGTTCAACTCGAAATAGGAAGTCAATAGAAATGTGTTCAGGTTGATATTTTTTCAATAGGTGGAGCAAGTTGTATTGATCCACTTATAATTTCCAGGTATTGAAACAAAAAACTATTATTAAAAAAATGCATTCCACCTTTATTACTCCAGTCTTAGTGCTAGAATACTGTCGGTTTTCAGTCGATTATCTTTTCAAAAGTTTTCCAGGGGAGTACCGCTGGACCGCCGGGAGGTATTCCATTTGTGTTCTACTGTATACTATGGAATTATAGGTCTAATTGATTGAAGTTCCCCTGCCTCATGAAGTTTATTATACAATATAAATAGAGTTAATTCACTTCAAACTTAAAAACCCCTGTTTCTAGGACATTCTTGTAATTTTCTCTGAGTATGTCAAAACTCACTATGTAGCCTACTTAGATGCAGTAGCGGCTGGTGGTTGAATGGTTGGGAGATCTCCAGGGGCCTAGAATCCCCCCAGCCAAGAGGCGGTCCAGGGATATCCCCATCAGGGGTACCTGTCCCCTAGTTTCATTTCATTAACTCTTTGAGAGAATAATTCTAAACGATCACGAGGCTGTTTAAATGATTATTCATTCATATAGAATACCTACTCTCTACTAGTAACTTGAACAGAATAGCACAAACATGCTGTTAAAAGGTTTCAAAATTATTATTAGCTAGCCCAGAAATAGTAAGTAGGTTCATTCAAAGATATTAAACTCAATCTCCTATTTGAAAATAACGTATTTTGATTTAGTGAACCCAAAATAGCAGAACCTTCTATCAAAAATCAGACAAGCAGGAAACAAAAATCAAGCAAAGGTCATCCGAATTCAGAGAAGCTGAACAAAGCATTCTGCTCTTTGGTCTAAGCTAATAATGATATTAACTTTTCAAGTGAATTAAACGACTTGCAGTCAAATTTTATTAAAAATAAGTAGTATTTCACTTACTTTGAAGGCCAAACGTTTTCCCATCTGATGGGTTTCAACAACTCGAAAACGTTTGGCCTTCAAAGTAAGTGAAAAACTACTTATTTCTAATAAAATTTTACTGCAAGTCGTTTAATTCACTTGAAAAGTTAATATTAACAACGCAGTTCGTCATGGAACAAGAAATCCAGGAATTTAATGATTATATGATCAATATGAAAATCTGTTCTCAATTTGTAGGAAGAGTTTTCCTTGTTTACATCAATGACATAAAAACCTCCGAAAACATTTTTAATACTGATCTGAACCATATTATATGTAGCCAGATTTTCAAGGGTTTTGAAAATTTTTATTATTTTGGTAACATGAGTGCAACAAGCCCACACGTTATCAAAAATGACACATTTGTATAAATTTCTTCCACTCAAAACAAACAGTAAACGCAAAATTGATAGTATACAACAAAGTAGAAAAATATAGATCGAAATTTCGAATATTTTCATTCTATAGCCCTTCTCCGCCAACAGTGTTTGCTGGAATTATCTGATGTCGCCGAACATTGTTTGGAGTTGGTTCGGTGTGGACCCTTTCTGGAACAATATGATTGGTGTGGTGGGGGTAGTGGCGGGAACCTGTTGTTGATCGTCACTGTTCGCTCACAGACTGAAAATTTCAATTGAACTCACAAATATGTTCGGTCACCCATATGTTTAATGTTTGTCCATTTTTTGTGTTTGCCAACAATGTTTGGCAGCAATGTTTGGTTGATGGAGACGGGGCTTATCACTTCTCTATCTAATCTGATACACAATCAACTGACCTGAGATCAATATTCCATGCAAGACCGACCAACAGTTCTTGATGGAAGTTAAATTTGGCTACCTTCTGGTTTTTAATTTAGAAAAGTTATTTTTGTATTATAATTCAATATTATACAGTAGTGGTGACGTTTTTGATTAAATTATTGTGTTATAAGTAAGCATGACTATAAAACATCACAATTAATTGACTTGACTTATATGAAAAGATTTGAACTTGCATTAAATTTACATGCAAAGATAATGTTGAAGTTACCAAGAAGAAGAAAAAAAAAAGTAGAATAAACAGTGGTGTGGGAGAATGAGGTTGATGGGTCGGTGGATAATGAGTGGAAGGTGGCGGTGGTGGAGGAAAGGAGGAGGAGGAGGTTCAGTGGTAGGAGATGGCGAAGGAGGAGGTAGAGCTGGAGGAGGATTATAAGAAGTAGGAGGAGGAGAAGGAAGAGGAGGAGAAACGGTTGAGGTGAAAAAGGAGAAGTAGATGGAGGACGAGGAAAAGAAGAGAAGAGGAAAGGAGAATAGTGATTGAGAGATGAATAGACTGATAAAGTGATGTCCCTATTCAATAGAATCGAACAGCCTGATATTGATCCAAACAGAGAAACAATACCAACATCTATCCAGAATAATTATGAAAGTTCTATAAAAATGTTTCCATATTATTGTGCTTTACCTTCTGTTCTTTAGGTTCACAAGACCAAACATCTTTTTTCACATGAATAAAATATTGTGAAGGGTCCACAGCTTCTGCACTTGTCTCTTTGACACTTTGGCCTGCATTAGAACTCCTGCCAGGTCCTTTCAAAACCCTGGTTTCATATTCTTTTTTATAATCATTAATTCCCAACCTGGTACACCTTTGAACAGAAGAAATAATGCACAATGACAAATTATCAAAATCAACAATATTATTATGTAGTTCAAATTAATTGGAATGGGCCAATACGATGGAGTATCAAAGGAACCAACAAATTCACATGAAATAAACCGATACTACGAAGTACCCAAGGACCTGAGAAATTTACAATTATGAGGTTGAAGATCCATCTTGTTGACACAAATGTATAATAACAGCTTGAAAAACACTTTCAAGTGGAAATTGTGACTCACGTTATGGTGTGACTCTGATCTTCAGAGCATCGGCAGACGACCCAATGATTCAAAACATGAGTTTGATAAGGGTTATGGATGTTGGAAGTGTGAGTGAGTGGGATTATGAGTAGCCAGGAGAGTTGAAATTGCGACTACTTTGTCAAAAATGGTGTCCGAGAAGAAGTTAATTTGGTCATTTAAAATGTTGTCAGAACAGCAACGCCCTGACAAAATTTTAAATCATCAAATTAATTTTTTTTAACACACCATTTTTGACAAAATAGTCCCAATTTCAAACCTCCCGACTACTCATACCCCCACACACTCGCACTTCCAACATCCATAAACCTCAAACTCATGCCTTTAATCAGTGTACCATAGGTCGTCTGACGATGCTCTCAACATCAGAGTCAAACGGCCGTCACACCATAACATGAGTCACAATTTCCACTTGAAAGTGTTTCTAAGTCTTTATTATGATTATAGTTAATATTACCACTTGTGCTGATTGGTATGTGTACCATTTAGCTGCATTGATTTCTATGAATATCATATTTTATGCATGAGCAAATACAAGCTAGTTTTACCAATAATCTGCTGGTAATTTATTGAATTCTGTTGCACAAACACACAAGTCAGTGAACTAGTATTACTAATGGATTTCACCAACCTCTATATTACATTTTTAGATATATTAGTTACATAATAATATATCATTTGTATTATATATTACTGCATTTATAAATCCGTTATAGTACCATTCCATGTTACATCAGTTACTACAATAACATTCTAGTCTACAATAATTATATCACGTTTCGTGACAGTTGTGTGAATCGACTAGTAACACTGTTGCCTATTTCAAGAATTGACTAGTAAAAGTGATTCTGTGGTAGGAACTCTACAAACTAGGTCTATTATTTTGTGTTGCATCAAGAAACTTCTGTCACTAGTATTACTAGGGGCTCCATTCCAGAACAATTTTGCAAATTACAGGCCAGCTGATCAACATCTCAGTTGACTAGGCCACATTTTGCGTGGTTTGCATGCCAATGTTGTGTGTCAATGTGACCCATAAATAATCACTTGAACCAAATTATTTTCAGTTGTACAATACTAACAAAGACAATGATGAAAAAGAAGACAAATTAATGCTCTATGAAAAAATTCGTCTTTCTGGGAAATTCTGATCAAAATTGAAGAAAACAAGGCAATGTATTTGGAACTATTCACGGAAAATCAAATCAGAACAATCCTTAACGGTTCGTTATATTCCACTTGACTCGTAAATTCTCTTTGAAATTAATGAACATTGTAAAACATATTTGAACAGAATGTTTAGGGAGGAGATTTCAGTCTGTCATTTTACAGCAACTCACTCCTCTTATCAATATACAGTAAAAGATGCATATAAATGTAGGTCCAAAAACGTTTTGATGCAGGAATGAGATTTTATTATCATTGTCATCATCAAACTAGTTTCTATATTCCGTTCAGTTCGGTTCAACTAATTCATAAATTATTTTAATTAATCTAAGTGAATCAGGTTGGAGATTCGGATTCAAACGGTTATTATTATTTGATAATGAGTGAGATAAGTTCAATAGGTAGTTTGATGGAGAGAAAAAAAATGATTTGATGTCATTACATTCGTACCAAAAGAGACTTTCTATTTATCTTATGCAAGTATGTAATATTTCCTAATCACTGTATCTTCTCATCTGGATATCTCAACTTATCATTATTCTCTACTTCTCAACCATTTGCTAATAATTAATTGAAGACTTTGGAAAATTGTGGAGACTCAACACTCATAAATGTTGGCTTTCCAGTCATTCAATTAAGTTCGCTGAACAAAATGTTTTTTTTTACTTTTTCAATTGTGATTTATTGATTTTATCTTATATTCAAATGAATTTTTGGATATAATTATTAATCAAATTTCAAGTATTATTGATAATCAACTCCTTTTCAATTTTTTTGGTGAAATGACAGAATTGTGATTTTTATACCAAAATGTCAATGGATTTGAGAACAAAAGTGCATGAGTTCTTCTAAAATCTCTTGAATTGAAATTTCGATGTGATAGCTTTGTCTGAAATTCGATTGTACTCTCGTATTACAAACCAAGAGCTATTTGATGATAGTTATACATCTATATATTGTTAATTCTTATCCATCAATGGCAATAGCGGGTGGGAAGTACTTGTAGTTGTAAAAGATTGTTATAGCTCTGAATTGGTAGCTTCTTTCCACAGTTAAGGCTTCGAGTTTTTGTGTGTTGAAGTTAATTCTGGTTATTCTAATATATTCGTAATTGTATAACAACAAATTACTACGCTATTTGTAATTCTAGAAGTTTGGTTACTATCCTCATTTTGCATCTCCCACATCTCAACTCAAAAACATGTTCAATGTTTATTCTCCTTAAAATGAGTAGGCGACACCAGATGATTTAAGAGAAGATAGTGTTTATAAATCGCATTCAATCAAAATACTTTAACTTCACATTTTTCTATTCAACTCCAAAGAGTTGAGAACCTCAGACTCTCAACAATCGATTAAATCTTCAAAATCTAACAAATATCTCTTTATCATATGAATGCTATGACATAGCACATGATTCTTATCTCAGGGTTCATTTTTATATCTATAGATTAACATTGTTACATCTTCAATCACTATCGCATGGAAATAACAATATTCCTTGAACAATTCAAGCAATGGCAAATGATAATATTACAATCAGAATTTACTCAGTATTGAGCCAACATGTGATCTGAGGGAAGGGGCATTTGAATTTGTTGAATAAAATTAAAGTTGGAAATCATCTATCTTGTCTAGCATCCTTTGGGTGTGTGCTCCACTTCGGCATCAGTACACCAAGTTCCATTCTCTTTCCTCTTGTTTGTGGCAGCCTGTGATAGCACCCAGCTCCTGCTCTTGGTCTTCTCTCCAGTGATGATTTGTGAAGGTTTGTCCGGACATCATCATTCTCGAGGGTGCCAAAACTCAGAATTTTCTAGGGGCCTAACTATAAATCCCAGGTAGCAAGTAAGCTTACAGAAAGCATTGCCCTTCGTTTGGCAGGAAAAACTTTTTTAACCAAACTTGCCAAACACGTGAGGTAAGCCTTCCTCGGAAAGTATGCCATAAAAAGTCTGCCAATAGTTTGTGGATAGCTTGTCGTCGAACACTTGCCATTTATAGAGCTGGGACAAGCTAGCAGACAGTTTTTAAGGATCTTAGAAGAAACTCTCCCGATTCTCCGCTAGAAAGTAACCAACGTCACACACTTTTCGTTCGTCACATTCGTCGATTCGTGCCATTTTGAAATAGAAATGTGGAACTGTTGTTGGTTTTTGTTTGGTATAAACTTACTCGTTTACACTCATAACACTGTTTCAGTCCATTCGCGCCATTGTGTTGTAGCTTGTGGTTGTTGAGCTGTCGTTGTTTATGTATTTGAAATACTCGTAGGCCTACACACTCAATACATTGTTTTAGTCATAAAACTGTTTATCTTCAAAGTTATTTTCGCCAACTTCTATCAGGTAAGTGAGTTTTGTATAATTTTATCAACTTTTTAATATAAGCCAGCCCTTATATGTAATAATGTAAGAAAGCACCGTTCCTATATACTAAATTCCACACGCCTCTTTGACTTAGATTCTTGCTCATAATGTTTTAAAATATTTCCAATTTGTTATCTTTTCGAAAGAAGCCTATTTTTCAAATGTTATGTCTTTCAAAAAGACATTCCTTTGGTCAAAATTAATTTGGTAACTACCGGTACCCAATAAACTTTCAGCCTTGTCCAGGTCCACACTCTACACATAGGTTTAGTTATTGCTGAGGGTGCTTTAGCTTTTTAGAAGAGTTTTTTAATTCATCTCATTCAATATTTCCACTGGATACAAGTTCCACATCTAAACCTTTACCGCTCATTCCCATAGCTGAAGATTGAATTGTATTTTAAACACCTGTTCTTGAACAAAATAAAATCAGAATGGTCTAAGTTTACCAATAGTTGAACTTTGATTTAGGTGCTATAAATTTGTTGATTGATTGATTGATATCGTACTCAACCATATTTTTATCAGTTTGGTTACTCGAAACAAGGAAATACTGAAACTAATTACCCTATAACGGTAAGCTTGTTGAATTAGGCTACACTATCGGTAAGCATTCGTAAATTTTACGACACTTTTTAAAAAATATTCAAGGCTGTTGAGGAAATTTAAAAAATAATTCTTTCTTTTTTTAACAACTGTGTATTATGTCTATTATGTGGGTGGTGATTGGTCATGCGGTGAGCGTGGTGTTCAAGTGATCGTGATGTTCAGTCACGACCGCTCAAGATTGCGCTTGGATGGGTAACCATGCTTCAATGACTTGATGTTACAAGCTTTATTATCACTTACCCGGTGGTAAGTTTATTATTATTACTTACCCGGTGGTTCGGAACCCACCTAAAATAGTAGGTCCACCATGTTAACCGTAACATGGCTCAAACGGCGAGGTGGAACTACCCGTAAGGGTCTCCCCACCATTAAAAGCCATACGCTTATTATTATTATTATTATGTCTAGAAACATTGAAAAATATTTATTTTGAGTTTGATTTACATATTGAATAAAACTTTAAGGGTTTTCAACTAATGACAAGTTATAAAGATTTTTTTTCTGTTAAGATTTGTATGTAGTATTTATCCCATTACTACTGATGTAAATGAAAGTTCATGATATAAGAAGTTTGAAAAAAATATTGACATTCCGTTTTCAATAACGGTATTTTCATCAACGCGCTCCGGAGCTATCTGGAGGGCATTGGTGGTGATAAAACTCTACAGATTTTCTGCGGAGATATTAATATTAACATTTTGAGCTCTGCACTGACCTCCTCGCAGGGGTGTTACCTTGATATGATGTATGAAATAGGATTTGTTAGCTATATTAATCGGGTGACACGTCCTGCGGGGAGTTCATGCATTGATCACTTCTTTGCAAAGAATGATAGAAATATGAGAATCAAATCCGCAATTTATGAAACCGCAATTACTGACCACTACCCGACTCTTATTCAGTTTAGCTCTGGATCGCCCTCTGGCCGACTCCATAATCTAAGAAGGCCTACATACCGAGTGACAGATTGGGATGCTGTTGGGGCCGAATTGTTATCTGTTGATTGGCGTTGTGTCACTAATGTTTCAAATGATATTAATTATTGCACTGACATATTCATTAATATAATAAAATCCACTATTGAAAGATGCACACAGCTTAAATTAGTAACAGCCAAAAACAGAAAGATTAAACCCTGGATAACACAGGCTTTAGTTAATTCCATTAGGTACAGAGACAGGCTAAGTAAAAGAGTTTTAAAACAACCATTTAATGTTGAATTGCGGCAAGAATATCGAAATTATCGAAATGTGTTGCACCTTGCAATAAGAAGGGCCAAGATTAACTTCTACAAAGAAGAAATTTCAAATGCAGGTGGAAACCCCAAAAAGTTTTGGTCAATAGTCAATGAGTTGGCGGGTAGACCGGAAGTGAGGGGTCGGTTCCCACTGGCACAGTTTCATCGGGACAGTGCACCAACTGACTCTGACATTAAAAAAATTGCCAATTCATTCAATAATTTTTTCTCTAGGGTGGGTGCAAATTTGTCAAGTGCAATTCCTGAGCGCGGCCCAGATTTGGTGGTTGATGCAGACCATAGCTCAAATTCAACATTTGAATTGATGCCTGTAACACAGCGAGAGATCCTGAAAATTGTAGGGGATCTCCGGGGTGGCTCTGCTCCGGGTTTGGATGGTATAAATTGCAGATTCATAAAACAAAATATTAATGCAGTGATTGAGCCACTTCTTTTCATTATTAATGAGAGTATTCGTTCAGGGATGTTCCCAGATGCTTTCAAGGTTGCCAAAGTTATTCCTCTATTCAAATCTGGCTCAAAATCTATCATCAATAATTACAGACCTATATCATTATTAAGCATTTTCGCAAAGATTCTAGAAAAATCAGTTAAAATTCAGCTACAGGCATATTTAGAAACTAACAACATAATAACACCCAATCAATATGGATTCAGATCCAACCGGAATACTTCTAATGCTATGTTTGACATAACTAAGGAGATTGTGCAGAGGGTTAGTGAGGGTGATCATGTTCTGATTACATTCCTTGACCTTGCCAAGGCATTTGATGCTGTAGACAGAGCCAAGCTACTTCCTAAATTGAAATTCTGTGGAGTTAGGGGTACATCCCTTGAATGGTTCCAGAGTTATTTATGTAACCGCAAACAGACTGTCTGTATCAATGGAGTCAATAGTGAGGCAGAAAATGTCGACTTTGGAGTCATTCAGGGTAGTACATTGGGCCCGCTTCTTTTTTTGGTATATATCAATAGCCTGTCTAAAGTTAACTTGAACAGTAAGTTGTTCCTCTTTGCAGACGACACTGCAATTGTCTCATATGGGCGTACATGGGAGGATGCTTTCAATTTGGCTACTAAAGACCTTTTCTATGTCAAGAAGTGGCTTGATCAGAACAAACTTACTTTGAACATTGACAAGACCAAGTATTTACCCATATATTTCAAAATCAATAGTGCCCCAGAGCAAGACATTCATCTCAGGCTTCACTCATGTGATGATTATCAGTCGACAACTTGTGGCTGTGGGGTTTTGCAGCATGTGGAGCAATATAGATATATTGGAGTTTTAATAGATCATAGGCTGAGTTGGGCTCCACATATTGCATTCCTGAGGCAGCGAGTTCGAAGATTGATATACGCTTTTAGACTTCTCAAGGAAGTTCTGCCTATTAATCAACTTAGAGTAGCATACTTTGCTTACATACAATCAATAATTTCTTATGGTATCCTGGCTTGGGGTGGGGCTTCCTCGGCTACCCTGGAGCCTCTTGCTGTGGCGCAGCGCGCAATTATAAAAAACTGCCTAAATCGGGATTGTCGCTATCCAACAGAATTGGTATATCAGGATTTCCATGTACTTGATATTAGACAGATTTATATTAAAGTCTTAGCTATTTACATATGGTATAATAAAAACTCAATTTTTATTCCATTAGATCACATTCATAATACTAGACTTAACAATAACATTGGCATATTTCAGCCGCGTCTGCTCAATAACTGCACTAAAATTAACAGTCACTATCAAAGTCATATACTCTACAGGAATATCCCAAACCATCTGAAGCAAATTGAAAACTTGGTCAGTATTAATACCTACAAGAGCTACCTAAGTAGGTGGTTATTTGTAATTGGTAGGGATGCCGCATCGCGGCTCATCGAATCCGCCTACAGTCATTGAGATGCCTACAGTCTGTGGGATCTGTCAAATCACGTCTTGTTAGCAATGTTCATCTGAAGATGCAAGGCTTCAAATGTTGTTTTCTCTTATGTTAATTTATTTCTCTTATTATTAATTTGTTAACAATAGTATGGTACTTTTATACGGTTAATAACTAGAGTATTCTTCTCATCCTTAACTGATCCAGTATAGTTGTTTATTTATTCTTACTTCATAAAACATTATTTATTTATTATTATTATTTTTTTTTTTGTTAATAATTCACAACTGTTTTTATTTCATCAAATATTATGCAGATTTTGAACTCATTCCCCACACCCAGACTGATGTCTTTGTGGGGGATATTCACTATGTATATGTATATCTACTATTGTATTTACTTATTTTGTGAATAAAGATTTATTTGATTTGATTTGATTCAATGTAATTGCAAAGATCTCTGACCTTTAGTCTTGTTGAAAAATAAATACAGTTATACTATTACTACATTCTACATTTTACTATATACGGTACACTATTTATATTATTCACTAAACTTTTTAACTACAGTTGAACCACTGTATAACGAAGTCGATTATCCTGAGAAAAAAATCGCTGTAGAGAGGTTGTTGTGTCAAGAATACTGCCACCCCATCTTACAGATCTTATAATATATTGCTGGCGGTAATTAAATGAATACACAATACAGTATAATATCGCGAGCGTTGGTAGGGTAATAGGTCAATGTTAATGTAGAAATTTAAAGATTCATGCTGTTGAAAATTATAAAAAACATGTTTTTTGAATATGTATAGAATGTAATAAGCTACCAATCATAGTTGGTTCTGGAGTGAACAATCATTGGAAATTTGCTGTCACTTGTGATTAGCGTTCACTTCAGTGTTACCAAATAGCACTATATTGATCCTTCAGTAGTATCGTTTTTTACTTTTATGTTGAAAAGTAATTTTGATGGTTTGTTTCATTTAAATGAATTTGTTTAGCAAAAGTTCTGATGATTTAAAAAAAAAATAATTTGATCTACTGATTCTTTAGTATTGATTTGTACTATTTCCAGGTTAAATCAATGTCTGCAGTAGGTGGGTGCGATGCATATGCCTTAACACTCAGCATTTTGAAGCATTTGCTAAAAGATGATATGGCGGAGAATTTTTCCCTCACGGGGAAAAAAATGGGGAATTTCCCAACAAAGAGGAAATTCTTAGACACCAAGATGTGCGGCTTAATTTTTGGTGAGTTAATTTGAAAGATAATTTTAAGACAAATCTTTTACTAAACCCATGCAACTCATAGAATACCGGTATCTAACTCACCATGCTACAGTTGCAATTTTGAAGGATTTACTTGAATATCTCAAATATTTATTGATAAATTTAAACCAAACTTTATTCTTCGTTTTTAGCTTGAACAGTTTGGTTGTTGAAATCATAAGCTGTTCGCCTTTTCAATTTCGTTCTAAAAGACACATTATTTCTCAACTTCTATGGGGCTAAACATCTCTTAAATGCTTTGTTTGTCATTAAAAACCCTTCTTACCCTTTAGTAATGTAGTATAATGCTAAATAGTTGGGTCTAAGAGCAAATAGGCAGACTTTATTGAATAAGTTTACCGTAGTCACATCCCACTACATAATTAACGAACACAACATTATTACCATAATCATTATAGCTTAAATAAGTCACAATCCAATTCAGCCTTCTCTTTCAAATTGTCAAGAAAGATGAAGGCCTACATCAGTGGTGAGGCTTATCTTGACAGAACTTATTATATGGCTTTTCTTCTAGTTTAGCTTTTCTGTATATTGATTTAAAACGTCCCAATTTTCACATACCTGCTGCAGCAAACCTGCATACTCATGTTCCTCATGTTTTTATGGAGAAAATTAAAAAAAATGAAATTTACTGCTATGTTAGGTTGATGTTTTGAGTATGCAGTTCTGCTGAAATGGGGGTATTTATTAACTTTTCATGTGAAATTTAACGACTTGCAGTCAAATATTCATTAAGAATAAGTATAACTTACTTAATCTGTAGGCCGAGCGCTTTCGAATCTTTGAGATCCATCTTCAGAGGCCTCTCTTGTTTCATGGATTTCTTGTTCCATGACGAACTGCGTTGTTAATATTAACTTTTCATGTGAAATTTAACGACTTGCAGTCAAATATTCATTAAGAATAAGTATAACTTACTTAATCTGTAGGCCGAGCGCTTTCGAATCTTTGAGATCCATCTTCAGAGGCCTCTGAAGATGGATCTCAAAGATTCGAAAGCGCTCGGCCTACAGATAAAGTAAGTTATACTTATTCTTAATGAATATTTGACTGCAAGTCGTTAAATTTCACATGAAAAGTTAATATTAACAACGCAGTTCGTCATGGAACAAGAAATCCAGGGGTATTTATATTGAAAATGTCTACTTTAAATTAGAACAGATTTTCAGTTGATTAGTAGGTAAGCCTCCAGTATGGAGTATTATATGAATGAAAGATAAAAATGATATTTACTGCTATGTTAGGTTGACAAAAACTTGTTTTGAACCGTTTAAAATTCGCCGAGTATGCAGGTCTGCTGCAATGGTGGTATTTATATTGAAAATGTCTACTTTAAATTAGAACAGATATTCAGTTAATTAGTAGGTAAGCCTCCAGTATGGAGTATTTTAATGTGAATATCAATGAAAGATGATTCATTTTTCAAGTGGAGATTGGATACGCTGATAAATCTCTCTACATAAATGATTATGTAAAAAGCCTCGCCTCACCACTGACATACATACAATACACGTTATCCCAACCTTCCCAAATGTCATTTGAGCATGGCCCTTTTCCTCCTTTTTTTCTTTAAATGAAGTCTCATCCAGATTTATGTTTTAACAGAAGCTGTAAGGAGGCGACATAAGGAAATATCGAACGATGTTATGAAAAACACAATAAAAACTTGGTTACTACAAGCCACCCCCAGGATTCAGAAGAGGTAACTTGATTGATGCTATATTTTTATTACAAAATATTTGAACGAGTGTATATAGCGAGTTCTCTTAGTTTTGACTCAAGGCGCTTGGCCTTTTCTGTATGTTTGTGAGTTTGTATGTTGACCAATCAACTTCAAATTTTAAACACATTTTCTTGGAACCTCTATACATATCAAATTCGTTTGCCAATGAAATTGGCCTACTCCTTCATCCTTTTTGAGGCGAAACAAGGATAGGTTCTCTTCATTAATCTTCATTATCTCTTCATTATCTTTGTTACATATCATTGTTATATAATATATTTTTTGTTACATACAAAAGTTACTTCCCATAGATTGTCTTTAGGAAAAATCAGCTGGATAATATTTGAGATAGGTATTGCGTAATGTGATGACAATATCTATGCATATAATATATATATGTAAGTCAACAGAAAAACTTTTGCCACACTCCAGCTGTTTCTTCCTATCTTGTACGGCTATACGGCCCTATTTATCTGATTTCTTCGATCTAGTGCATTATGCCTTTCTATCAAGAGTAAATGGTCGATTAAATTGGAATAGTTACTAGCTAAGCGAGTAGCAAATATATAAACATTACAGACTGACAGTGCTACAGGAGATGGTCATGCCAAGCTGAATTATAGAAAAAATGAAACTTCCAGAGTTCCCCCCCCCCATACTATGGAATTTCAAAGACAATAAATTGTACTGCAACACAAAATTAAAATTGAGGTTTACCAATAATTATTGAATAAAATTTCATCAAAATAGTTCACAGAAAATACAATATATCTCATCTGAAGTGATATGTTGGCAGCCTGCGCGGTTAAATGACAGCTTTGGCCACAATACTATTGTACTTTGATGTTGGCTACACTGCCAGATACGGTAGTAGCTATGAGAAGCAAATTCAAAGTAGACAGGCTCTCAACAGCTGTTTTTATGTGGTAAATATATCTACTCTGGGAAAATGTTTCAAGTTGGAACAAGAGTATATTATTGCCTAATCCTTGAATGAAAACAATTTCGATATATCTACTCTTTTGATACACTAATTTCATTGCCCTAATATATAGGTACGGTATCTCTCTTTTTGTAGAAAATATATTATATTCATGGAAACATGACATGATGTCCAAAAGTAGACTGTGACCCTGATCTGCCAAAAAAGGTTAAAATTCAATTTAAGACATGCAATATTTTTCCTAAAACTGCTCGTAAACTAGTTATTTACGTACTGAAAACTGATTTTAAAATTCCTCTTTATTGCTTGGCGAGCGGTAAATGTTAATACATTACGCTCTTAATACATAAATAACTATTATGTGACTGAGATTGATGCCTTCAAATTCATACAATGTATAAGTATAAATATAACAGAGTAGCACCATCCTGAACACATTTTATCATAAAAAATAATTTCTTTATTGACGATTGCATTCAAATCAGGTGTATTTGGCAATCACATTTTGTGTAATTGCAACTGTAAGTGGCGATCACAAAGTATATCTGTGGGGTGTATTTGACAATCACACAGCATAATTTGGCTAGTGACATTCATTTCCTTTATCTTGACCAGGAATGACAATAGGTATGATTCATATCGACTACAAATGACAACCTCTATGCTATAGCTCTGTCAGAAATGGCAGTCAATGAGCTAGATATCAGTCGGAAACGGCAGTCGCTGAGCAAGGCATTGTCCAAAGTGAAAAATTCTCCAACTTAATTACGACTTAAGGTCATTTTAGAATTATTTTTTACTGTTGCTAGATGTCCAAAGCAAATGTTTTTACTTCAGTCTGTAATTTTGTCAAAGTGGATATTTGAACTTCTGAAACATATTATTGAAAGTCTTGCATACCTAGTGCTGTTGCAGTAATTTTTGTGCTGAGTTCAATGCCAGGCTATAAAAAAGGTTGATTTATTGATTTTGGACAACAAGATACAGCTGTTTTTATTTTAGTCATAGTAAAGAATTTTGGACAAGGTTAAAGACAATACCGTTGGCCCAAAGTTTCTCCTCGCACAGCCAATACTGCTGATTGATGGGTGAGGGCGGAAGGGGTACTTTTATAAAAAATAAAACATTAGTTCAATAACAAGCATACTAAGTAGAATAAACTAGATTAACGAGAGAGAAGCACTTCTTTGTTTTTGACACTAAAAATAAACCAGACTACTAACTTTTATAATAATTATTATCTGCTTAGTATGTTTTTACAAGTTTAGTGGTAGTTCTCTAATGCATTTAAACTGTGGGCAAACTGCTCTTTTTAAATACCAGATATATTTACATTGTAATAAGGGTGGTGATTGGTCATGCGGTGAGCGTGGTATTCAAGTGATCGTGATGTTCAGTCACGACCGCTCAAGACTGCGCTTGGATGGGTGACCGTGCTTCAATGACTTGATGTTACAAGCTTTATTATTACTTACCCGGTGGTTCGGAACCCACCTAAAACAGTAGGTCCACCATGTTCCCCGTAACATGGCTCAAACGGCGAGGTGGAACTACCCGTAAGGGTCTCCCCACCATTAAAAGCCATACGCTTATTATTATTATTATTACATTGTAATAAATATATAAATAATAAGGAATATTTTGTTTCCAGGCAAAGAAGGCAGGCGTCGCAAGAGGATCTCCACTAAAAACTGATCCATTACCATACGTTCACATGAATGAAATGTTAACATAAAAATAAACTATTATTACTATTTTAAATAAATAAACTATACTATTTTCTAACTCCTGAGTTATACTAACTCAACTCCATATTTTTATTTTCTGCCTTATTTATTCATTTTAGTTCATAACTGAAATGTAATCACAACTTGTTTGTTCATTTGTAATGAAATGCTTGTATATTAGTTATTGAAAAAATTGCAGCTTTTTTAATGGCTAATTTTAACAAAATAATAGACTTCAGGCTAGTTTGGTCAAAGCATATGTGGCTAAGTTTGTCATGTTTATTTTAAGTGTTCTGTAAGCTCACCCAGTAAGCTTGGTAAAGGCGTTTTGTTCAAGTGTTTTTTAAACTTTTGAGGAAAGCTTTTGTGGCAAAGTTTGTCAAAAGTGTTTAATTTAAGTGTTCTGTAAGCTTACCCAGTAAGCTTGGTAAAGGCCTTTTGTTCAAGTTTTTTTTAAACTGTTAAGGAAAGCTTGTGTCAAGTGTTTCAACTGGGAACTAGAAAGCTTTCCTAAAACTTTCCAAAAGTTTGCTTGTTTGCCATGGCAAACTTGGGGCAAGTGTTCCAAGCTGTCACGGAAAGTTTTCAGAAAGCTTTCCTCAAGTTTTTTTTGCTACCTGGGATAGCTCAGTGCTCAAATACGGACATGTGGCCTTGCGGATGTTCTTCAACTAATACTCTACTAAACTTAAAACTGATTTAAACCAAACTTGACATGATATGGATAATTTTTCTAAAGACTACACCTAGCTTCAAAATACATTTCTCCCCACAAGGAAAACTTGGGAGTGTTTGTTCACATGTTGTTTGGTTCACTTCTCAATGGCAAGTGTTTGTCAACCTCTCTCTCTGACTCCTGGTTACAAGCATCTTTTTCCTTTCCATTGGCAGAAAGCCTTCACTGTCCTTCTCTGCTATTGGGGTGTTTTGTCATGAATTCCTGCATTCCTCCAATCTTGTCTTAGAAGTGTATCCTTGGTCTTCAATTCTTGGAAAAGTCTTTCCTCTCATTTCTACTGATTCTTCTCATTCTAGTAATAATGTGTATTTTTTTGGTACTCTAATTTGAATAATGTTTTTTTTCCAGTTTCCATGTGTCCGCAGCTCTCTCTCCACAGGAAACTGTCAAGCTGATGTGTATTTTCATGGTACTCCAATTTGAATGACTTTTCCGTCCCAGTTTCCATGTGTCTGCAACTCTTTTTCACAGGAAACTGTCAAGCTACTTGATTTGTTAGATTCATCCGTGCTGCAACTACACCTCAGTGCTTCTCCTTAGTGAGAGAGTTGTGCAAAATGCTTCCTTATTGTTTTTGATGTTATTGAGATTAAGTCTGTGTCCGTTTCTCCTTGACCCTTGTTCCGGCACACATTCCTTCTCAGAAGCCTTAAATTTGGATTTCTTATTGTTGATGAGGGAGTTGGCTCCATTGACTGCTTGAAGACAACACAAGCTTTCCAGCATTTGCTTCCATATTGTCTCTCTGAATGGGTGTACATCCCAATACCGTAAACTCTATTGTCTCCTCTCTTCGAAAACAGCATGCTCCTTGTGGCTCCTGGCCTCAATGAGCTGAGCTGACACCTCTGATGAAGTGGGTGACAAAGAGACAGCAAATGTGTAGTTGTCTCTTTCTTTCTGCTCTTTCTGAGACGGAGTGCTACAATGTTTCCAATCCTTCTCTAAACTCTTTTATAAAACCATGTTCAATACCTACTAGTGCAATGTCAGTTTGTCCATGCTCTTTTGCCTTTTCAAATTGACCGTTGAGCTGGCCACTCATTCTCCTATCTCCTGCTTCACTCTATTCTTTTCCTTCATTATTCCCTTTTTCATTATAATTTTTTGTATGTAGCAATGAACTTATCAAATATTGTAAGATTTGATAACATAAATGAAATTTGTATATTTTTCTGACAATTGTATTCAATACAGTCGCACTCACAGCATGTGAGATTATCATTACTTGTTTGAACTCCTATAATATATAAGTTGTATTTTTATTATGAATGTAATTGTTGTTGGTGGAGTCCAGTTTTGAGATGTATGCGTGACTTGAAGGAGATTCACTTGATGTATCTTTTTTTTCCAGAATAAATTAAATTAAATTACCAAGTTCACTCACTTCAAACGTGAAAACCTTTTTTATAGCCATTTTTCGCGTAATTTTCAAAATATCTTGATAAATTTTTGTAGTTACAGACTTGTAACATGTTTTTGTAATTTCCAGCTCCTTTCACATGAAGTCTACTCAATTCCTCATCCAAATCAAGGCTTCAGATTGTGAATATAGCAGCTAGAATCTGCCATCTTTATTTCGGTTACAAAGCATTCCTGGACCTTTTCAATATGAAATTTCTTCTTGATTTTAACAAGAGGAATAGGTTTTTAAGTTTTGGAGATTCCTTGTAAAACACTTTGCATAGTGAGAGCCATCACTTGAAAAAATTGAATTAATTAATATTTCAGAATTGAAAACTTATTAGTAGTTTGAATGTGATGTCTACATATGACAAAGAATCAATCATTTATTTATTCATCTTTATCTTCATTAGAAGTATTGAAAACTATTGGAAAGATCCTCAGCCTTTGCACCACTAGAATATTCAATTCTAGTGATTGTACTGAACTGAATTGGACACTGGAGTGAATGGAAAAGTAGGTACTGAAGAAAATAATAAAATCTGTGGAAATAATACTAGCCCAGACCAATATTTTGCAGTAACTGATATCATCACATGGATCGATGCAACCGAACTTTTATGTAAAAACCACTAGTTGTACTAGTCCACAAATTCCAATGTTGGTAAAATGTTTCAACTGCTCATGAAACAGAATTCTACAATTCAGTTGAAAATTATTGAGTCAGATCAACTTTATTTGCAGTAATAACCTCATGAGGTACAGTGCTGTCCAGTTGCAATTCTTTCTTGGGGGCCAAATAGAGCAAGTTGACTTCAGGTATCGATGGTAGAGTACAATATTCTCATCAAGAGTGTGTGGAAATGTATGGCATACCCAAAATGAAAGGATAAAATCTCCCTAAATTTTTTGAAGGTGTTGGGATTGTCATAAACTTTGATAAGGGAATTGAAGCAGAGAACTAAGAATCACAACAATATATCCACTGCAGGTATTATTGTTGAGTTGACTAAGAGAGATGATGCAGACACTTTTATTCGTTTGAAGAAGAAGGGGATTCTATCCATTGCTGATATTGGTTTGAAAGTTGCAAATGACATTGATCCACCAAGAATTCACATTGATCAGTCTCTAATTGTGCAAAGATGAGTCTTGTTTGGTGAGGCAAGACAATTACAGAAAATTTGTAAACTTAAATTTCTTTGAGTAAATCATACTCAAAGAATCAAGGCTTGTGTATTGGATGGTGGACAGGTAACAGTTTTTTTTTTTTCAAAATATATTTTACTAGCTTTCATAGATAATAATGAATAGAGATAGTGAATAAATGGTCAGACAAAATATTTTCAAGTATGCGTTCAACAATTGGCCTATTATTGAAAAAGTGTTGGAATTTCATCTTGCCTTGATAGTGAGAGGTAAATTGGATCTGTTCTCTCCATCATTAAATGCTTTTTATTTTCTCTTATTCTTAAATTTCTGTTTCTGGTCATTATATCAATGAGCTTACCACAATTTGGCTTCTATTATCTATTACTCTCTCATAATCAGTCATATTCAGTGAATTAGTATTCATATCGCTGTTTTTGCCTTGTGGCTAATATTAGTAGAGAGCAATGTTGAAGTGAATGACGGTTCTCACAATGATTAATGAGAAATGAAAATTTAACTTAATATAAATACTGATGGATAAAAATATTGATGGTTCCTAGTGGTAATCACTAACTGGTAAATATTGTCAATATAGGAAATTGATGGTTGCTGGTGGTAATTGCCAAAAGGTTAATATTGTCTGTATGGATTTATAGTATTATAACTATTCATGTTATAATTCTATTCTATGGTATACTCCTCTTAATTAATGCAAAGCTTGAATCTAAATAAGTGTAGAGTGAAATTCGCCTATGTGGACTTGTAACACATTGATAGTTTCTTGATACTATAACGCATTTCTTTTTCTGTTTGGACATTTTCTTTATGAGAGTGAGTGAGACAGAGTGTTTTTTCTTTTTCAAGAGTAAAACTGATGAATGACTCCCCAAGAGCTCAATAATTGGAGTATAGTAGCCTATTCTAACGATCTTCTACTGAATTTTCATTTTCATTTTCATTTTACTGAATGTAGATACTGTTCGTCAATCACAAGAATTAATAGTGGCGACGTATGAGGTGTGCGGGGAGGATCTTCTTTGTTGTTTCTCTTCCTCACTTTTTCTCTCTTTCTCGCACACTTCCGTATACTACCCAATGTGACTATGATGGTTTAGCTTGGTTCACCAGTTAAATTTCAGCAATAGAACTGAACCAGCACCAATAATCAGTATTGTTATTTAATTTATTCAAATTATTTTCAATAAAAAATTATACTTTTTATTTGTTTATGACATTATACATGAAAATCAAAGCAATTAGCCAACGAGAGAATATTCTCATGTGGCACATGGTACCGAACTTGGACTGTGAGTGCTTGATTTCAATTGACTTGTCACTCTTATCTGCATGTTAATACAAAGAGACATGTCCGTCTTAGAGAAAAATGTTTCAAATAGAAAATCAAGATCAGATCTTTTTTTAAAACTTTCCTACTCTAAAAATGGAAAAATTCTCGATTAGGGTTTCTATCAATGTCACATCTTACGATTTGCAAAAGATTGTTGGATACATTATCATATAAAATCTGAACAAATGCAGGGATTCAATGTTTTTTTGCATCATTGGAATCACAAAATATCATTTGTCCAGTGTGTACCAAATTTCAAATTTTTTTATCAACATTAAGATGATGATATGGCATTGGGAATGAAACCATACAGATGTAAGCTGAGCACGATATTAGCAATGTTGATATGTTCATCGTGCAAACTTCTGCATTATCCCCACCTGACAAGTTACTAAATCCCTCGCATTCCTGCCAGCTCTAATCTCATGGTGAGCGAAAAGTAAGTGTCATTTTTCTTAATCAAACCTGAGAATAGTGGTTATTCTCCACTGTTTTCTTTCTATCTTAATATTGGTTTTCCTAATAATAAAACTGATACTGTATTTCACTTTTAAATAATGTTTCACTCACATAAATTGAAGATGCTTGAGGAATGCAGTTCACTTCTGAGAAGAAGCTTCATCAGCCTGCCGCCAGGGGTTATGATTTGTTGAGGTAAGGATGAGCAGCTACTATTTAGTTGAAAATTGCGTTTGATTTGAATTGTGTTTAATCATTGAGTACGTTGGTTCTATCTTGTTTATGGTGTTTGAATATTTCGTATTGCTCCATTCTATTTGATTTGTGGCTTTTTTGGAATGTGTGTAGAATTTCTAAGTAAGTCAGGATGTTATTGTGTGAGTGTCCAGTGTTGATAAAGTGATCTGCAAATGTTGAGTCAGTGTTGGAATGTAGTGCTTTGATGTATCTTGTGTTGAATGATTTGCCTGTTTGTCCTTTGTAGTACTTGGGGCATGTCTTGCATTTGAGCTTATATATTCCTGGTTTGTTGAATTTGTGAATTGTTCTGTTTGTTAGGTGTGCTGGATTTTGTTGGATATATGATGTTCAAGGTTAATTGATGTTCCGAATGCTGTGTTAAACCCGGATTTTTGGAAGATGTAAGTTATTTTGTGTGATTTTTTGTTGAAATATGCGAGTGTGATAAATCTGTTTTGGTTTGCAGGTTTTGGATTTTTATTTTTCATTTTATTCAGGATTTTGTCTACTAGATTGGTGTTGTATCCGTTTTGTTGTGCTAAATATAAGATTGTATTGATTTCTTCTTGGTGGTCAGCTTGTGATAGTGGAGCATTTAGAAGTCTATGGATCATTGAGTTGAAAGCAGCAAGTTTGTGTTGATTTGGATGGTTGGATGAGTTGTGAATGAGTGTGTCTGTGAAAGTTGGTTTTCTGTAGATTTTAAATTTGTACATGCAATTCAGTTTTTTGATAGTGAGGTCTAAGAAGTTTAAGGTGTAGTCTTTTTTATATTCTGCTGTGAACTGTAACTTTTTATGGGTTATGTTCAATTTTGTTCACAATGGGAGTTTTGTTGACACTGTCTTTGGTTTCCGTTGTTAAGTACAATAATGTCATCAATGTAGCGGTACCAGTGAATTATTTTGTTTAAGTGTTTTTCAGTATTTTAGTATCCTCTATGTGCTGTAAAAATATTTCTGCTAGGATGCTGGGCATTGGGGATCCCATTCATAGTCTTTCTGGTTGGGTGTAATACTTGTTATCGTGGGTGAAGTAGTTTTGTGATGTGATGATTTTTAATGTCTCTATATTAGTTCTTTTGTGTGTTCAGGTGGGTTGATTTGTGCTTTGAGTATGTTCTCTATTATGGAAATGGTTTCAGTTACTGGAATGTTTCTCATGTCAAATGATGCTAGTGTGGAATTATGTGGGATGTGTGTATTTTTTATTTAGTTTATGAGGTCTGTGTTGTTCTTACTTATTTTAGACTTAGCTTTCTGTTTTTATTGAAATAAACTTCAATAATAATGCATCACAAAATAAAATAAGTGAAGTATCTGTATCGTTTGTCATTGGTGTAGTTCTCATTAACAGTTGACTCATAAGATTTTTCTGTTATAAACAATAATCATTGTTCATCACATTTGTGTTTGCTTGTTTTTTATTATTAAGTATGTCAATCAATGGGTGAAGCGTGTATTATCAAAATGTGAGAGTCCTATGAACAAAGACTCACTCGTTTTTACAGTCTGTTCTTGGATCCAATTATGATTTAATTATCTTGATAGAAACTTGGCTCAACTCAGGTTTTGCAACTGCAAGATCTTCGATGTGAGGTATCCTTTGTTTTTTACTGGAAGGACCAGCATGGTAGCGATGTTCATAGAGGTGGTGGTGTTTTGGTGGCAGTTAGTAGAAGCATCAATTATTCCAAGGATTGTGTTGATATAAACTCATCCTTTATTTGAGGTGAGTTTGAGAGTCTTATGATTCATGTCTTTTCACAAAATGAACCTATTTATGTGAGTGTAGTGTATTTCCTCAATAATGTGAATGTGGACAACTATCAAACTCATTCTGATTGTCTTGAAGGCTTTGTCTATAAATTTTTTCCTCTATTGCTGATGATGTCCACATGAGTCCGAGACTTGTGCGTGAGTAATGAGGTGAATTATTACACATAAATGCCTGACAGTGGAGCGGAATTCGAACCCACGACCACTGAAACGAAAGCAATCTGAAGTTGCAATGCCCCAACCAATTGTGCTAAGTGGCCCACCGCTTTCATGCTAATTGAGGATAGACTAATTAATTGAAGATCATAAATAACTCATATGATTCAGGTTGCTGCTAGTTGAGTGGAGAATTTTTAAAATCTCTATGGTTTGCAGTCATTCAACTGTATCAGAAATTCTAATTCTTGCACTCTTGATTTGATACTGTCTGGTTTTTTGTTTATCATGATTAGTCATAAATCTGACTCTTCAATACATGGAGACATTGACCATCATCTGGCTCTGTGCATGAAAGTGATTGCTGGGGCACCCAAAGGACCTCCAATGCAGACATGTGCTTGTTCTGCTCATTACTTTAAAAGAGTATGGTAGACTATATTTCCCTTCATACTATGCTAAGGGATTCTGATTGGAGTAATTTATATTTGTTTGAGGATGTGGACACAGTCGAGAACTATTCTTGAGATGTTTTTTATGCATGTTTCAATTGTAATATTACCAAAAAAAAAAAAAAATTTAAATGAAACACCTAGATACCCTCCATGGTTTATGACTGTCATGATAAGGTTGGTTAAAAGGAAAAATAGATGTGCTCAGAAAAAGCATTCTGTGTCTTACCACAGAGATCAATTTGTTAATGTTAGAAACGAGGTGAAGGTTTCAATTTCTCAAGCTTCAAGTTGCATGTGGATGAAATCCAGTCCTCTATAAATCAGAACTCTAAACCTTTCTGGAATTTTGTCAATAGTGAATGCAAAGCAGAGAGTTATTGTAAGAGGATGATGTGAGATGATGATGTTATTTTGATATTCCACAGAGTTTTGCTAGACTTTTCCAATCAGTGTTCTCACCAATAACAACTTGCTATGATTATAGGTGTTTTCAGACATGAAGATATTCATGGTGATATCATCAGTTTCCGAAGAGATTAACACAGCAAAGAAAAAACTGAAACCTAGCATAGACCAAGGGCTAGATGAAGTTCCATCATACATAGTGAAGGGTTGCAATAAGCTTTTGATTAATCCTCTACAGTTTTTGTTCAATTTGTCACTTAAGAGAGGACAGTCTTCCAGTCAATGGAAAATTTCAAAAATCATTCCAATCTTCAAGTCAGGTAAGAGGGATGAGATCACAAATTATCAGCCCATCAGCATGTTATCTGTGTTTGCAAAAATATTTGAGAGAGTTATTTACAACAGAACTGTGTGGTATTCTAGTTCCATAATGCCAGATTGTCAGCATGTTTTCCTTCCAAGGAGATCTGTGCTGACTAGCTTGATTGAATTCACAGTGTCCTCTTCTAAGGTAACCAAAGGTTGGCCTTGAGAGATAAAGTGGACGTTGTGTAAACAGATTTCCCCCAAGCATTTGACCAGGTTGATCAGAAGTATTTTCAAGCTCATTGTTACAATATCATGAAGATATTTAGATGTTATCTGTTGCAATGTGAAAAACGTTTTTCATCAATTATTGTGTGGGATATGGGGTTTCAAAGATTGAATTTTTTGGTTTCTTGGCGGTGATTGATCCTGTCAAAGAGTTATTAAACTTTTGATAATTATTTTATAAGTAATAAACATCTTGGGGAATTAAATTACATATTTTTCATTCTGATCAAACAATTGATTTGTAAATAATTAACTTTTTTGAATCTTGGCAATTTTTCAGGATTTCAAAAATTTACCAAAAAAAAAAACATTTTTTTTATTATAATGTGTCATGTTTGTTGTCTAGTGTGCCTTCTACTCATGAAAAATATCAAAAGCTAAAATTCACTTGCAGGTGAAATCAACCACACCCTGAAACCGAAAAAATCAACTTTGAACAAATCCCCTTATTTTGCAAAATAATTAATGATGAGAATAGCTGTTGATGCAACGGTTGTAACATAACACTGCTTTGAAGACACAAGTGAGATGTAAGTAGGGACATGAGTGAAACGGAAGTAACAATAATCTCACCAGTGATTCATATGCAAAATAAACTGTTTCATAAAATATTTTATCTATGATTACCAATATATTACATTTGATCACACTTACCACTCAGTCTCAACAAAGACACTGTTCTCTGCTGTAAAATCACTTCCCGGTGGTTCAGAACCCACCTAAAACTGTAGGTCCAACAAACCAATCACCATCATCCAACTCATTACCCACGCACAGGTCTCAGACCTATGTGGGCTTCATCCTCAAAAAAAAAAATTGGATAAATACTGATACCAACATAACCTAGAACGTGTTTTTTGTTGTCAACGGTTCCAATCATTTAAAATTCAGTTTGATTTCGAATTTAGTAAACAGCTGAATATGAACAATCCAATATTAAAACTGACACTGTATTTCACTTTCAAATGATGTTTTACTCACATATTTTGGAGATGCTTGAGGAATGCATTTCAAAGCTGACGAAGCTTCTTTTCAGAAGTGAAATGCATTCCTCAAGCATCTCCAAAATATGTGAGTAAAACATTATTCAAAAGTGAAATACAGTATCAGTTTTAATATTAGATTGTTCATTAAATATTTCGTCATGGAAAACATCATTGATTTGAGCTGAATATGACTCATTCATGGCATTCATTTCAGCACGGTTGTGGAGGAAACATGAATTCTGAATGGACTAGATTGATACTGAAAAGTGTCAGTAGTATTTAAAAATATCGTTTCAACATTGCTTCAATAAAACATGGAAAAAGTGTGCTGTATTGACATCGGTCTCTAACCTATCATGTCAACTTCATATTTTTTTAGTCATGGATCATTATTGTTTCTTTCTTATTACAATGGGTTAAATTATCTTACCTTAATAACATTCAATACACTATAATAAATATTGAAAGAGAATTAAGGGGTGAAAACCCTGCACATAGTCTAAAGGTGGTCGGCCATATTGCTATTCTTTCACTTACATACTTGGTATGAATTTGATATCAAATAGTGTCGTCCATTTTGATGTAGTAGTAGATCCAATAATCAAACTATCTCCTGTATGTCCTGTCTGCTTTGTTCTCTTCCCATGACTTCCAATTCCAATTCCTTCGTGCTGCATTGAACACCTTAGCAACATCAAATAATAATTCATAATAATAATAATAATATCATTTGCATTATTTGCAGTGGCATCAAGATCGAAACTTGAGGACTCAAGTGCAATTGCCTAGCATTTGCCGACAATATGGCTCTTATTGCGAAAGTTGGGCTCTACATCTCCTTTGAAAAAACTTAAATTCTTACAAATATGAAGAACTCATCAACATTTTCGAAAATTAGTAGTCAGAGAATTGAGAGAGTGGACCACTTCAAATATTCAAGTGAATGGATAAGTTGGAATTCAAGAGAGAAAAAAAAGCCATGCAATGAAGAATACAAGAAATAGTTATTGATTTTCAGCTTACCAAGGACACATAAATAATGAAAAATCACTGTATTGGTACTCAAAATTAAAGCATTTTAAAACCGCTATTTGGCCGCAAGCACTTTATGCATCAGAAATATTAGCTCTAACTAACTCAGGATTACTAGTTGATTTGAAAAACAAAGAAAGAAGTAATTCTGAGGAGAATATTACGACCGAAACTTGAAAACAATGAATTACACTTAACTTCAAACAAAACTCTCTAAGAGAAGATTGAGCAGATTTCAGATAGTATGAAAAAAGAAGAATGAGTTTTCACGGTCATATATTCAGAATAAATGAGAATGGACTCACTAAACAAATATTTGACTTCCACAAAAACAGTACGACAAAATGTACCTGGTTCAAGCAAGTTAATTTTGATTTCAATGGTTTGAATATTGCAGAGAATATGATCAAAAACAACATAAATTCAAGAAATTTGTTGAAAGATGAAAATAGAAGATTCCAAGAAAATTGTGAAGCTAGAAGAGGTATGGCAGTATCAGAGGAGAGAAGGAAGACAACATTGGAGAGAGTGAAGGAGTACTGGAAGAAGAGAAAAGAAGCATCCATGAAATAATAATTGATTCAACGAGCCCCCTGGTTGGTGATTTGAAGAAAATGAATGCATATTGATTCATATAGATATGTAGATAATAATAAAATATATTTTATAAGAATATATATTTTAAAACCTTTATACAAAAACGTTGTATCAATATAAGAAAAAGTTGTATGAATATACAGTACATACCGGGTTACAAAAATGAATATCGGACTTTCAAGATCATGTAAGTTAGTATTCATTACATTCAACTCATAATAAGATATTTTAACAAGAATCCACCGGGTCCTTTTGTACTCCGTAAATTGGTTTATTATAAAAAAAAAAATTAGAAATTTTTTCTGAACTCACTTTATACTTATTCCAATATATTAATACAGTTTTTCATAAGATTAGAGTAGTATACTGTCACCCCAAACACTTCTTGCATGCTAAGCGTTACCCCTTGAGGAATTCAACTTATTTATTAAATTGTGAAGGCAATTCTACAAATTCATTACAATATAATATAATATATCAATGATATGAATTGAATTGTACTCACCCATTCCGTATACAGCAAAATAACAGAATACACCAGAAATAACGTATGCTACTCTCCATTTTATCTCTGTGTGAGCCACAAATAGATTAGCCTTTGGGCTAATGTAGTCTATTAATGTGTTCAAAAGTAAGTTATTATCAAGAATACAATCACAAAAGTGGGAAAAAATGCAGATGTAGAGGAAAATTGTTTCTGACTCAAGTTGGGATCAAATCTAACTAGAGGTGTACTGGTTTAGTGAACAGGTAAGAAGTACCGGTATAAGTACTCGTTGATCAGTTACGTCAATTGTGTGAAGATAATTAAGACAGCTTATTCAGAAAAGCTTCCCAAGTAGACAGAAATACTTTGAATCTGAGCAAAGCTTCAACATAACAGAACACTATCGTTATCTTCAAAATTATTGCAAATCAAGCTAAACTAGAAGTTCTGTGTACAGTGAATCTCACTCGCCCATGTCTGTTCACTGTAGAAAGAGGGTGACATTTTTGAAAACAGTTCAATACCACTTTTGACGCTATTTTCATTGCTTAATCTTCCATTGATGATAGAGACTGCGGAAATCTATATTTAAGAATTTTGAAAATTTTGATGCCCCTTAGAAATAACCCTTTATTTCTGTGCATTACTATGCATCTTAGCAGCTCTCAATATTGAACTTCAATTATAGAAAGTATAAATTTGTTCACCTCTCACCTTTTAATTATTCCTTTTCAGAGAAATTTGGATTTCTTTTCCTAGCTTTAAAAGGAACTATTAAAACAAAACTCATTGGAGTCCTCAAAGTTTTTATGCTATGGCTGATGAGGAAATAAATGTCTCAATATTAATTTGAGTTTTAAAATTTTTCACACTCCATCCCACCATGTATTTGGAGAGTGATTCAGTGTCAACGTTTTTTTTTGTAGAGTCATCTTCCAGTCACAATCGAAAAAACATAAATTTTTCACAAAATGCGTTTTCAGAAATATCAATTTCTTTCACCCCACGATCAAATGCTTAATTTAAAAAAATATCAGCAATTTCACTTAGCTCAAAAATCTCTGATAAAAAACAAAAAATATTTGTAAAATTTATTATTTGAAGACTTCAAAGACTTTGTACCCCTCTACCTAACAACTTTTTCGGGTTTATTGAGTTTTTGGCACCGATTAACTCCCCTCTTGAATCGACTTGATGTTAACTTGTAATTAGCCGCACTCGAATCACACACTTGAATATTCAGGGGTAGATTTTGGTACCCTTGAAAAAAACTGGAAGATTTTTTGTCATGGGAAATATTTCAAAAAAAGGTGATGCATAACCAAGTGCAACATTAGAGTGGATGTTTAAACATTACACAACTCCTCATTCGTGTACACAGCATGCGTTGTCACATTTGAATTTGAAATGAAATGAATTTTGAATGTCTCAATGGAAACGGTAAAAAAAGTTCAAAAATAAGAATATACCTACATTTTCAAGTAACAATAGCAAGATTTCACCAATTTAAAAGTTTCACTCCAGCGTCAGACTACCTCAGGCTGGAAGACAGGATGTACTTTTGGGTTTGGCCTGAGACGCTCTAGTCCCCTCAGTAGATGTATTTTGATTTTTTCAGGTGAGGGTAGGGTTAATTCAGTGCTACTGAGGGTCTGGAGGCCCCAGTTTCAGAAATTTGTTCTTCAAAAAAAGTTTTTTCAGAAGCTCAGTATATTGGGTGGGTTTCGAGCCACCATGAAGTGATTTTACAGCAAAGAACAGAGTCTTTTTGCTGGTCAATCCAATCGTTCACCCTCACAAAGAGCGCCCAGGGCCAGGAGTTTCGTATCTTATCTCTGATTGAACAGATACCTGCTATGACACTCAGCTATCACATCCCATGAAGATAAAAGAGATGACAAAATGCATCGTTTGTGACACTAACCATTAGGATATAGTGATTAACAACAATGTCAGCCTATTTTGACTGTAAGTGACTCTTCAGACTCTTCAGACTCTTCAGATAAAAGAGATGACAAAATGCATCGTTTGTGACACTAACCATTAGGATATAGTGATTAACAACAATGTCAGCCTATTTTGACTGTAAGTGACTCTTCAGACCTCAACATTATGTTTTAGTCCTAAGAGAATTCTGCACAAACCAAGAAAGAGATAGAATGCAATTACTTCCCTCACTGAACTAACAGAGTTGTATCTATGCCAAGCCCACTGAAACCTATTCTGAAACTTCCCACCAAACTCATCTCCACACATGGATCGAAAGCTCAAATTTGGACCATAATGATTTTTGAGATAAATAATAAGACTTGAAGCTGTAACAACCACGGTTTTAAACTGTGAGGTTATAGTTTAGGTTGTTGAGCCATTAACAATCTCTCATCAACTGTTTGGAGTTTGTTTCAGGTTGATAGTGATGTAACAACCAAAACTTGTATTTGACGGTTTCCAATAAATGTGGTTATGACAACTTGAAGTCTTATTTCTCATTATGGATATCTTTCACAATATCACCTTCTGAAAAGTTTTTTAAGAGTTAGCACAAATCGCTGCTAAAACCATCTCTTCTATATTTTGGTTTAGCTAAAACATCTTATCTTCACTCATAAAATTTTAAATTAAATTTGAAAAATATAAATTTTGAAAATTGTACTTGTTAACTCTTATTTTTTAATATGGATGACGTCAAGCCAATTGTGAAATGAATGCAAGCAAACGCTCATCATCCAGAAATAAATTTGCGGAAAAAACTACGCATTATTATTCAACTGAATTGACGATATTCATGGCCTTCAGAACACCTGCAATGTAAAATGTTTAATTTACTCATTATAATTCAACTATAGAAGATACGAAAATAGATAACTGTTCCTCTCGACAATAAATATCATATTCCAGTTGAAATTGGATATATTTTTTTTAAAAATCACCAATAGTTTCCCTTCTTCTATTTTATTATGTGTACTTCAATATATGGACAAGCATTCAAAATTTTGTATATTTTTTAGTAATTCTGTTACTTTATCAATGTTTTTTCTTTTAACTATATGTAAATTCAATATTTGAATTTGAACTATATGGCTAAGTCGATTGAATTTCAATGTCTGTGCTTTGTTTATTCTTTTGTAATTCAGTTACTCTTGTTAATTACACTCTCAATAATTATATTTCTTTTAATTTTAATTATGCAGATAAGTTGATCAATTCATTTTAGTATTAAGCCCACATGGGTCTGAGACCTGTGCGTGGATAAAGAATTGGATGATGGTGATTGATGAATTGGATCTACAGTTTCAGGTGGCTTCCGAACCACCGGGAAGTGATTATACAGCAGAGAACAGTCCATTTTGCTGGCCAATCTTATCAATCACCATTACAATAAAGAGGACTCAGGAGAACGCCTCTTATCTCTGTCTGATTGAACAGATACTAGCTATGGCTTACGGCTATTACTTCAGATTTTCGAGCTTTGCATATTTTTCAGTAATTTTCTCACTTGTTTGCTACTTTCCAAATAAGTATTATTCTGATTTGAGTTATGCAAATATTGATCATATTTGAGTTTTTTGAGCTTTGCATATTTTTCAGTAAATTTGTAACTAGTTAGTTAATTATATTTTTCCAAATTTGAATTATGTGGATGAGTTAATTTTGTGCTATTTTTGTGAAAATTTTCAGTAATTTAGTTACTCTTGTTGACAATTCTTGGTTAGTCTCTGATTGGTTACTCTCTCAATAATTATTTTTTTTCAATTCTGAATTATGTGGATAAGGTAATTGAATTTTAGTTTTTTGAGCTTCGCATATTTTTCAGTAAATTTATCATTTGTTTGTTACTCTCCAAATTAGTATTTTTTAAATTTGAGTTACGCAAATGTTGATCATATTTGAGTTTTTTGAGCTTTGCATATTTTTAAGTAATTTTGTAACTTGTTAGTTAGTTATATTTTTTTAAATTTGAATTATGTGGATGAGTTAATTTTGTGCTATTTTTGTGAAATTTTTCAGTAATTTAGTTACTCTTGTTGATTACTCTCTCAATAGTCATTTTTCTTTTAATTCTGAATTATGTGACTGAGGTAATTGAATTTTAGTTTTTTGAGCTTTGTATATTTTTCAGTAATTTTGTGACTTGTTACCTACTTTCTCAATTATTTTTTCAATTGGAGTTCTGTGGATAAGTTGATCAAAATACAGTTTTTTGAGCTTTGCATTTTTTCAGTGGTTCTGTTACTTCTTATTCACAGTACTTGTTAAATTTGTTTTTAATTTGAATTTTGCGGATAAGTTGAATTTTTTTTAGTTTTTCAAACTTTGCATATTTTTCAGTAGTTCTATTACTTGTTGGTTACTTTGTCAATTTTTTTTCTTTATTTGAATTATTCTGCGGGCTACGTTGATCATTTTATTTTTTAAGCCATTATTTTTTTAGTGGATGAAGGCCACATTGGTCTGAAACCTGTGCATGGGTGATATGTTGAATGGTGGTAGGTTCCAAACAGCCTGAATCAATTATTTGCAAAATGTATAAGTACTACTATAAGCGATCAGGGGCGCACCCAGGCTTTTGGTTTCTCACAGGGGCTCACTCATCCTATTGGGTGAAATTCTGTGGTGGGGGGATTCAAAATTCGGAATTTTTTTACCTCTTTATAAAAGATTTTAACCTAAGAGGAGAGGTTCATTACTTGCCTTTTTGAAGGGTATTAGCTATGGAGAATGAAAATGTGTTGATCATGCATCTTTTTTGTACAGATTGTTACAAGCGTTCAATATGATACGCATTTTCTCTTGAATATGAGAAAAATCACCTCAATGTGTGTCCAGAAACGCTTTGTTACAGAAATTAAAAGGGCGGAAGGATACAGATACTTCCATCTTCATTCAGAAATCTCTAAGGTTCTCATGTATGTGATGTGAATTCGATTGATCCAATAATCAATGTAAAATTAGCTGGATTGTGTAACACGATTTACTGAAATAATTTTTTTTAATGCTCACTTAATCCCAAAACTTGTGCATGGGTAATAAATTAATCGAAAAATGTCAGTCAAAATGCGATTTGCATTTACCTAATTTTTGAATTGGTGCAATATTCTACAGACATTTACAAAATAATCATGAAGACACGTTTCTCATTGAGGCCTAGTGAATTGACTGAATTGACTGCCAAAGAACCAATTTAAGAGAATGTTTCTTTAAAAAAAGTGAATTCATTTTTTTTTAAATGGAATGTGAATGTGAGTAATGAAATTCAAGAAAGTTACCAAAGGTTATAAAGTCAAGTTTTATTGAATCAAAGAACACTGTTCTTGAACAGATGTTTTCTACTTGCTATTCTTGTGCTCTGAACCGTTTTTAATGCTGGTCTTATAAACTCTTGGTGGAATAGCCCAGTTCATATTTTAAATCTTTGAAAACATCTTCTTTTGTTTTCTTGTGCTTATTTCATAAAACAACTAGAACAAGGTAGCTTATTGTCTTTGTGATTTTTCAGCTCTAGAAGCCGGAATTTTTCTGAATGAGTACCAATTTATTGATCTCTTAGTGATAAAAATAGCTCTATTCTTCTGCTACCTATTTCTGTAATTATGCGATTCCATAGGAATAAGCTTTGTAATCTGACAGATTCCTTGCGAAATTCTCTCACATACAACTATATACTTGATTAAATTCAAATATAATTAAGAAATCAACTCACAAGTAACAATGTTACTGAAAAATATGCAAAGCTCATAAAATCAAATTTAATTGAGTTATTCTCATAATTCAAATTGAAAGGGAAAAATATTGAGAATGTAACAGAATTACTAAAAAAAATACAAAGTTTGAAATGGTTGTCTGTATATTTGAGTTCACATAATAAAATAATAGAACGGGAATTATTATTGATTATTAGAAAAAAATATATCCAATTCCATCAGAAATATGATATTTATTGTCAAGAGAAATAGTTATCAATTTTTGTATCTTCTATAGCTGAATTATAACGTGTAAATTGAACATTTCACATTGCAGGTGGGTCTGAAGGCCATCAATATCGTCAATTCAGTTGAATAATAATGCATAGTTTGTTCAACAACTTTATTTCTGGATGATGAGCGTTCGCTTGCATTCATTTTACAGTTGGCTTGACGTCACTTGTATTGAAAAATAAGAGTTAACAAGTACCATTCGAAAAATTTCCATTTTCAAAATTCAATTAAAAATTTCATAAGTGAAGATGAGATGCTTCAGCTGAACCAAAATTCAGAAGGTATGGTTTTAGCAGCGATTTGCGCAAACTCTCAAAAAACTTTTGTAGAAGGTGAAATTGTGAGAGATATCCATGATGGATATTAAGACTTTAAGTTGTCATAACCACATAACCCCAACAGTTCCTCACCTGGTATGTGTAGAATTCTCTCTATGAAGTATCACACCCTCTTTATCTTTGCTGATCTTCATTTCACTCACTGGCCAAGTTGGGAATGAGCATTTCTTCACAAAATATTCTGCCATAATTTTATTTCATGAAAAAAACATGTCTTGCTTGCAGTCAATAACAATGAAAAACTCTGGTTTGGAGTGAGTCAATCTGAATTCTTCTCTTCAGTCAGCAGAAATTTTATATGGTGCTTTTCACTTGGCTAAAGTCATTTTTCTCACATTCAAGATAGCTGTGTCCCCTGATGGAAAACACTACAAGTACATTTTAAAGAATATTCAGTTCATGCACCATTATGTACAATAATCTAAACACATTGTAGTTTAGTTTATGTTCTGACCACAAAAAGAGTCACAGAAAATCTGCAAATTGCAATTGGTGCTATCTATCATTTTTGTTAGATAGTGATAGATCATCGAAATTACATCTTCTGAGCCTTTCTTGGCTATTGTCTCATCATATGTGTAGAAAATAGACTTCCTTTTGCATAGTTCGAGGATATTGAATGGATAAAATTAGAACTGTCACTTGTAAACATCTTTGGACCTTATGTTGGGCAAGGGCAGATTCTTAAGGGAATCCTTGGCAATGCTGTTAACATGTGATGTAGATAACATGTAACTAACCTTAAAGTATAGAGATGTTTGGTAAATGGCATTTGGAAGAGCGATCATGGTCACATATGACATCAGCTGTTCACTGTGACCATAATCGTTCTTCTATACAATGCATGGACACTGATCGTTCTTTTCCTGTACTTGATCCCATTGAACTGTATTTTCTCAGGACTATGATCATTATTGCACAATTTGGATGTGCTTTCTTGTGGAGTCTTGCCTCTATTATACAAGGAAGCCAAAAAAGTGACAAAACGTTTTGTGACTGATACTCTTCCCCTGTGCCCTTTATCCTGAGAGTTCTCTCACCATTCTGGTGTGAGAAACGTTGTTTCTCCCATCTTAGAGCACAAACTTGAAATCATTTTAAAAATATTTAATTCTCACTGTTAAAAGTCTTTTTAGAAGTTCAAGTATTCTGATAAGCCTCTGATCAGATAATTTTATGGTATTGCTATGGATGTAGGATTGAGTTATATGCTCATGATGTTGAAGGTAGTAAACAAAACACAGGCAGTAGTTCTGACTACGCTGCAACCTTTCATTGAGTGTTATTGTCATGTCACTTATAACTGAATCACAGTACATGATGAGACATGAAAATAAGAGTTTTGACAAGTGATAATTGGATATGCCTAGGAAGGATGTCTTGCATTTTCTTTGAAGAGTGTATTGCAAAGAAAACTCTTTTGCAAGTACCTACAACATGTTCAGTCCAATCGAGAATAGTATTGATCATGATCTCTAAGTTTTTTTACAGATTTGCAATAGGAAATACTAGTGCCATCAACAGTGATTTTTGGAATTGATTGGAAGTATATGCCATTGATTAAACATGAGCAGCCAACAATTATAGGTTGAGTTTCAAGTGGATTGAGTTTGAGGCTATTCTTCTTAGTTCATTCACCGATTCGTACTATATTTTCATTCATCCTATGGATAGTTTCTCCAAGGTCACGTACTATTTCCCCATTCTATCATGGTTGTTATAGTAATTCAGAGTGGGATACCAATTTTCCTACTCCATTTTAATGGTTTGCCCGGCGCCAATGAAACTTGTTGAGATTGATAAATTGATAATTATGAAACTATAACACATGTATGAATATAATAACAGCCTAAATAAACCTCAAGCCTAAGTGCTCAGTTACTGGCAACGACCTGTGTCAGCAATCAAACACTATCAGTAATGACACTGTCTTGTATCCAAATGGGGAGAAGCGAGCAAAGGCTCAGAACTGCTCTTGTCCACTTGAACACAAATCAGTGATCACACTGTGACACACACAGAAATTGAATAATATAAATAAATAAAACTGAAAGAAAGAGCAGGTGACTAAGGGACGTAGATAAGGGAGACAAGTGAAAAGCATAGGACAGTTCAACTCTATCTTCATTTACAATAACAAAAATGTAAATGAGAAAAATAAAATGAACTCTCAAAAGATAAGAAAATTAATAGTTGTTTCTTGAAAGTTTGATTACTTACTTTATATGGATAAAAATGACAGTAGTTGTGGAAGGCGGTTTATAAAACATCATGATTTGTGGTGAACACAATGCGGGGATTGGAACATTTTTCATACGTATACGATGCGGGGACTGAAACATCAGGATTTGTGGTGAATACAATGCGGGGATTGGCACATTTTTCATACGTATACGATGCGGGGACTGAAACACAAGATATTTTCCAACGTATTGGATGCGGGGATTGGCACATGATTTTTACTGGCTCATTTTGACACGTATAGGACGCGGTTTCTAGCACATACATTTACTTATCGAACGCTGGAAACTCGTTCCAACGATAGTGCTCTTGTCCAAGTAACCTACAGCAACAGTTAGTTTGATAAAAAGTTGCAGGTCTTGAGCGAGCGTCGGGAAAAAATCACGTCCCCTGATAATCTGTATGTCTCTGAAAGAATGAATGTTTTGTTGAGTTGAAAGCCGGCAAACTGACCGAGTACCGAGACACAATCTTCAGCTACAGAGCCGGGTTCTTCATTTCTTTCTCGCGTCTTTCTATTATTGGTGCGAGAAGTGAAAAAATCTTTCTTCCTTTCGCACAAGCAACAAGGCCGTTGTTGAGAGGGGAAAAAATGCAACAGCCTCTTCCCATATTATTTCCTCTCTCGCGCTCGGTGAAAAAAAAACGTTGAACACTCTACTGTCCAAAATGCTCTATTGTGGCACTTTAACTTATAAGCGGGTGCATTAAAAAAATCGATGTGTTGTATGGTTATTATCGATGATGAAAAACATCGAGCATGCGATTACTTTTAGCTTTTAAATGGTCACATTCTAAGAAAAATATTTCAGTTGACTCCGAGATCTTATTAAGTAAGGATCACACCTGTTTTTTTTTCATTGTGTTGGCGCAAATCAATATCGCAGCAATGATGTTTTTGTGTGAAAGATTAGCATTTATTGACAGAGACAAGGTAATAAACGCTGGTTTTATTTTTCATCCGTATGCGCCCTACATAGTTTGCAGAGAATGTGGTTGGAAAACTAGTGGAACGCTTGACCTGGATCACATCATATTCATGCATAAGATAAACAATACCAGTTGCAGATTGTCTAGAGAAGTGGATCAAAATTATGACTGTTATATGGTGGCTAGAGAGTGTGTGTTCAAAACTGAGCAAATAATCAGGAAAACTTTTAATAAATGGCCAAAATTCTTGCCAAATATTGACAAAATGGTGAAATCCGGTTTGTATTATACAGGATTTCAGGACGATGTACAATGTATTAATTGCAAAGCAATATTTTGTGATTGGGAAGAGGACGATGACCCAATTTTGGTGCATTGTAGAGAATCACCTCATTGTGAAATAGTTAAAATGATAATGGAAAAAAATATGCAACATTAAATTTCTTTTTCTCAAAAAAAAGCCTTATTTCATACAATTCTTATAATCCCTTCTTCTAACAGGTTTGCTTCAGTTGATGTTGTGACGTTGAACGCGATGAGTCAAAAAGAAAAAATTGCTTACGAACTTCATAGACAAGCCAGAAAAAATTTTCCAACACGCTATGTTGAAATTCGCGGCTTGAATGATCTATTTCAGGCTGATTTGGTTGATTTGCGGGAACACAGTAGAGCGAATGGTGGGTACAAATATATTTTGACAGTGATAAATTGTTTTTCGAAATTAGCTTTTGCTGTTCCATTAAAAACCAAGTCCGCATTGGAAGTTAAATCGGCATTGGAGCCCATATTAAAGAAACACAAATTTGACAATCTTCAAACAGATTCTGGCACAGAATTTTTCAATTCTTCAGTTAAAAAGCTATTGGATGAGTATGGCATCAACCATTATTCAACATACACAAAAACGAAAGCCAGCATTGTTGAGAGATTCAATAGAACTCTAAAAACAAACATGTGGCGAGAATTTACAGCAAATGGAAGTTATAACTGGGTGAGCATATTGAAGAATTTAGTGCAGAAATATAATAACAGTGTTCACAGAACTATTGGTATGCGACCTGTAGATGTTAATAAGAGCAATGAGAAAAAATTGAAAGAGAAATATTCAGTTTGGTGGGAAAAAAGGAAGCAATTGAAACCGGTATATAAGGTTGGCGACCATGTCCGGGTGTCTAAGTTTAAATACACATTCTCCAAGGGGTACATTCCAAATTGGACAACGGAAGTATTCACGATCTCGAAGGTTAATAGAACACAGCCTCCAACATACGTTATCGAGGATTCAAGAGGCGAGAAAATAAAAGGTTGTTTTTATAGAGAAGAATTGAGTAAGACAACTTTGACAGACACTTTTCTAGTTGAAAAAATACTGCGTAGAGACGGAGATCGTTTATTTGTTCGTTGGCAGGGGTATTCAAAGGATTTTGACTCTTGGATTCACAAAAAAGATTTAGTATGAATTATAAACAGCATAGATGCAAGCTTACGGTGCAGAATTTTGACGAAATTATTGAAACATGTAAGTCACACTCAGATGATGGTTGCGGAAAACGACACAGCGATTTATTTCCATCAAACCTGAGATGTCTTTTGGTTGGGCCATCAAACACGGGGAAAACTAATGCTGTTTTTAATCTTCTTTTTCACCCAAATGGAATTCGATTCAATAATGTGTACGTTTTTTCAAAATCCCTGCATCAAGATAAATACAAATTTTTGGCTAAGACCCTGTCTGCAATTCCCGGCATAGGATATGCATGCTTTTCAAATAACGACTCAATACCCGAACCTTGTGAATTGGAAAATAATTCTGTCATGATCTTTGACGATGTTTCAATTGGGAATCAATTGAATTGTAAGAAATATTTCGCGATGGGACGTCATAATAAAATTGATGTGTTCTACATTTGTCAAAGCTATACCAAAATTCCAAAACATTTTATCAGAGATTGTGCAAATTTTGTGCTGGTTTTCCAACAGGATGAGTTGAATTTGAAATATATTTTCAGAGACCATGTTTCACCCGATATCACATACGACGCGTTCAAAAAGTTGTGTTGCGAAGCATGGTCTCTTAATAAAAACGGATTTTTAACTATTGATAAGGAATCACCAAAGACTTGTGGGCGTTACAGATTTCAATTCGATCAAATCATAACACGTTTTTGAACAACAAACAACGACATGTTATATTATTATTTTTTTTTTTGTTGGCACCAGTGTTATCTTGACCTAATCAGACTAGAAATTTGCGAACCCATGCCAGTTCTACACAATTCATGGTGGTGATAGGACGCGAAAAAACAAGCAATGGATCCAAAGAAGGCGAATAATATTGAAAAAGTGATTAAGCTTAAAAAAAATATAAAACGCAAGCATCGCTCAATGGTTAAAAGCTCGTTGCAAACAGAAGATGATTTGGTTAAACGATTCAAGCCCATTACTGACCCGTTGATTAGTTTACTTGACAAAGACAACGTGAAACATCGCATCAAATCTGAGGAGCACGAATTAAAAAAAAGCAATGATCCTTTTTTCGATCACAACATGTTTACAGGCAGCACCCCCGTAAAATATGGGTCGGACAGAAAGCTCGCAGATCAAAGTGGAAATCATTCATCAAGAAAATCGATGAATTTGAACAATTTATTTGGATATGATGATGATGAGCTGGCGAGAAAACTCCCAGATCAGAGGGAAAATCAATCAATGCAAGCATCTAATATTTTATCAGACTCTGACAGGCCAATTCATTCATTCAACTCTGGAGAAGAAACAACACCAACAATACAGGACATGGTTAAAACCCCACAAGGTCGTCAAATGGCCCCGGTTTATTTAAAAAATGTTTATCACGATTTTATGCGAAATGATGGAGAGCTGTCGATGGAATACATCAATGGTTTGATGTCCGATACAAAACACGAATTCGATCACACGTACGGACCCACATTTCATGGTGATCGTCTTATGCTTGGATCATCATTGATTGTATTTGATCATGACAAAATTGAATTTCATAAAGGCGAAATACACAAAGATTACCAGATCGCGGAGTCATCGGGCCTGCTATTGAGAATAAACGAGCCAACAAGAGGAATATACGAGCTTATTTTCAAAAGAGAACCCAAAGATTTTACTGAAGAGGATAACCTGGTTTATAAGGAGATATTATCACACACTAATGCGCATAGGGTTGATTCTTCGGAAGAGGCAAACATAAGATCAAACAGGGGGAAAAAATATGTTTCAATTATTAAGCACCTGTTCCCGGCAAAGAAGAAAACAGGTAGTGGAATAAATATTTCAAACAAGGAAAATCCTTCTATAACCGGTCTTAGCGAAGGCGGAATCAAGTTGAAAATGAATTCTGATAGGAATGTTTCGTATGTTTTTTACGATGATCCAAATGAAATTTGTGATAGACTGAAAATTTTAATAAGTTCTTATAACGCAGGACACACAGATCTTATTAATGAAATACGATCGATTGTTGAAGAACTTTATGAAAAGGGTCTTGTCGATAATACAAACATAAATCTATAAATATCAATAACACCGCCGTCATCATGTCAGTATTCTGTTAACATTTACGACACTACCAAGTCGGGTTTGAGAAAAAAAAATGGGCGATGAAAACCATCTTCAAGATTATGATGATTCTGTTGAATTAATTCATTTTACCGAAACATTGAGAAAAATATTGCGCGATCCTCGCAGAATACTTCGTCTGATGAGACGATACGGTGATGGAGATCAATATTTGGAAGATGATGCTTTGGAAATGAACGAGATTTTGACTACAACAGGTGGTGCTGGTGGACTATGTGATTTGAAATTTCAACATATCATCAATCTAGCACAACCCGAAGATGAGTTTGATGCTGTAAATATGCAGTATTTGGTGGAGAAAATGAGTGATGTAGATAAGAAAATTGGTTTATTGAGACAATGGAATAATAGAGAAATAGGATGGGTCAAATCTCGAGTTGAAACATATCCTCTGGATTTTGAGAACCAAATGAACACCATGAAACGCGAAATACAATCAAAGGTTGACAAGGAATTCGCCGACATTAAGACGAAAATTGAATCAATTCCATCGTTGTATAATGCAAAAATGGAAACTTTTAAAAACGAAGTGGAATCAGTGGTCATCCAATCAGTGATCGAACATGAAAAAAGGATTTCGGCTTTGGAATCGCAAAAATGAAGAAAATAAAACGCTATTAGTGTTAACATTCGATACAAGATAGCAGCACATGTTGAAAAAAGGAAAAAACATGAAAAAAGGATTTCGGCTTTGGAATCGTAAAAATGAAGAAAATAAAACGCTATTAGTGTTAACATTCGATACAAGATAGCAGCACATGTTGAAAAACTCATTATTTTTTTTCTCACTTAAGTTTTTCGAATGTTCAAGTGTATAATAATCACATGTAAATCGCAATAAATGTACCAGGGGAATATACTTTTCTAGCAATTTTTTTAAGGCAATGTTTGTTGAAGTACAGCGCCGGGAAATGGCAGCGCTTTTAGAGATATCAAATGTCCGAAAATGAGAATAAAATATGTTTTTTCATTTATTTCGATCAGAATACTTTATTTACCTTTCACATCCTTTAAAACAATGTGTTATCCCGATTGACTGGTCACTCGGTGACCGATGCTTGTGAAGAAAGGTTTAGAAAAAAATATTAGCTCTGTTCTCGGTAACAGTTCAGTATCACCATTGCTGTCAAAAATCGGTAATGTTGATACTCAAACATTGAGTAGAGAGCTAAATATTGTTGAGTGTGTGATTTTCAATAATGAGGGATAGCCACATAGCCGCTGCAGTAAGCATGAAACGGTATAAAGTGGCAAATGATGAGGAGGAGATGTCTTCTGTTAAATGTGAAAACTGTTATTATAAACACGGCTTGTATCATAATGCGAGTATATTGACTTGTTTTATTCTGATTTGTTGTATTATAGTATTGTTATTTTTGGTTATATCATGCCATGAGAAAAAGTTATACCACAAATTTTCTAACAAATCAAATGACTCAGATGATGGAATGGAAAACTCTCACCTTTTTTCCAATCATATATCCCAAAATGAGAACACACGTTCGCACATTTTAGCCTATGTAAATGGTTGTATAATTTCGCACTTGAACTATAACATTTCAAAAGATTTCAATCAACAACTTGAGAATTGGTTTGACTCTTTAATGTCGGCAAATGACAAAATATGCGGATTTCATAGAAAGTATAAAATGCTATCGCATTGTGCTAGCAATACGTTTATGGACGAGATAAATTTCGCAATCAACAATTCAATTCAATTCTGCAACATTGGAACGTAGTCAAAGATCGAAAAAAAAATCTGACACAAAAGGTAGTAGGTACTTGACTATCTTACTGCTAATTTTTTTTTGATCTTTGACTCCAACAAATTGCATTACAGCGCTCGTAAGTATTTAAACAAAGCGATAGCTCATTTGATTTGTCATTCGATGAGTGTCGCTCGAAGTGAGAGGTTCAATAATAGATCCGTTGTTGGCAGGGGATTGCTGTCGTCCATCGCGGGTAAGATTGGTGATGTTGCTGGTTATGCATTGAATAAATCAATTGACGCATTGCCCATAGAACTTCATGTTCCATTTCATAATTTCTGCGGGGCTGGGACTCATTTAGCTGAAAGACTTGCTCGTGGTGACAAGGGAATTAATCCGTTGGATGAGGCATGCAAAGAGCATGATATAGCATACTACAATTTTAAAGACACCAAAAACAGAGCATTAGCAGACCGCGTTTTAGCCGAAAAATCGTGGGAAAGAGTTAAAGCACAAGATTCCAGTCTTGCAGAGAAAGCTATTGCTTGGGGCATAACTAATACAATGAAACTTAAGTCGAAATTGGGCTCCGGGTTAAAAAAGAAAAAAACCCGTGGGCGGGGGCTTTTTCTTAGACACGGACTTAAAAAAGGTGATGGGCTATTTTTGCGTCATAAACACAAGAAAACTGGTGGTGGTGTTAAGAAACAGAAGAAGAAAAGGAGGAATGATAAAAAAAAAGTCCACCGAATGTAGATCATATTATTAGCAATTTGCCAAATAAACCTTTGTCAAACATTGAGCTAGCGAAATATGCAAAGAAACTAGGTATTGATAATTCTCGTGGAGTTTACATGCGCGATACACTACCACATTCCAAACCGCGTGTGCACGAAACCGCAATAGTTAATTTAGATTCTGTGAGAAACAATGGAAGTCATTGGGTTTGTTATAGGAAAACTGGGAATGAAATATACTATTTCGATCCGATCGGTGACTTGAAACCTTTAAAAGAGTTAGTGCAATATTTGAGTAGAGGGATAGACGGGGTAGGGGTAAAAATTTACTATAATTATGATGGAAAACAGAAAATGAATTCAGTGAACTGCGGTCATTTGTGTCTATCTTACCTAGCAAAACTCCCACTATAATGTTCAGTTTTAGTAGTAATACAAGCATACTGGAATCTGAGTTTTTCCCACCAATCGTCACAGAAGGTCCAAACTGGGAAATTGGTCTTATAAATTTCTCAACTGTCAACTCAATTTCGAATGTTATAGAAAACTTTAACAATGTTTTCCACTATTGGGAAGATGATGACAAAAAATTGGAGACGCCAACTGACAAAGTAAATGGTAATAAAATGAAAAATCGTAAAATGAAAACATATGGTTTTGTTGGTGATTATCACAGACACTTAATTCAATCTCATCATGATGAGTATGTTGCTAAGCAAAGAAGCATTGCCGATAACGAAGTAGAGGATAATAAGCTTAGAAAAATTAGCATACCGCAAGGGACCTACGAACTAAGTGACATACGCGATTTTCTGAAAACGGCCCTCATGATTAGAGATATTAAATTCAAACTTTACCCAAACATGCACACACTCAAATCGGAATTATTCTGCTCAAAGAAAGTAGATTTCACACAACCACTCTCGATTGGTAGGGTTTTAGGCTTCAGCTCAAATAGAATTCTCGAACCAAATAAATACCACCAATCGGATATACCTGCCGCCATTTCTGGAGCGGTTGTGCTTAGAATAGTTTGTAACATTGCGAGCGGGTCTTACAGAAATGGGAAAGAGGACCATGTGATATTTGAACTGCCAACACTAGTCGAACCAGGTGAGAAAATTGAAGCATTTCCTGCAACACCGATCTATTTAGACATAAACACTGAGAGAATAGAGAATATTACATTGAAAATTGTTGATGAAAACAACGACCTGGTGGATTTTCAAAACGAAGTTGTAAATATTAGACTACATATTCGTCAACGCGCCTAGATTGCAACCAACATGGGCTTGGTTTTTGGGAATAAGAAAAGAGAGCTGATTGTGGAGAATCAGTTCAGTCGCAATCAAGCTGTTGGTGGGTTAACATTGCGGAATATTCGTTTTCTTCAATCACTTGGCCTGATAACTAATCATAAACAAAAATGACGAGTGTGAGAGTGCTAGATGTGGACACCAGCAATGCCGACTATGAAGAATCGATAACAAAGTTTGAATTACACTCACACACATCATTTCACACAGTGGCAAACTTTGGAAATAGTGACGAAATTCGCATTCAAATTTCACAACTTGATGCTTTTACACTGCCCAGCGAATCTTATCTAACAATTTCGGGAATATTGTACACCACTAAAGACGAAACGAGGTCTGTTAATAAGAAAATTCAATTAGTTGATGGATATGCACTACATCTCTTCAGCCAGATTGCGTATGAGTTGAATGGAGTCGAACTGGAACGAGTCAGAAATCCGGGAATTGGATGCTACATGAAAAATGCTGTGACTTTGAGAGAGGCACAAAAACATCATATTAACAATTCCGGTCTCAATTTTGAAGGAAAAACATATACTTCCGGCGATGATGGTTCTTTCAACATACTGGTCCCGTTGAAGTTCATATTTGGTTTTGCGGATGATTATAACCACATTATGCTACATGCTAAACAAGAACTTATTTTGAATAGGGCATCAACTGATTTGAATGCTGTACTCATTCCTTCTACAGAAAAAGATCCATTGAAAATCGAGTTAACCAAAATTAAATGGCATATGCCGTTTGTTGAGCTATCGGATGAAAGAAAACTACCACTGCTGAGAATTATTGAACAAGACAAACCTATCAGAATGGCTTTTCGGAAGTGGGAATTGCACGAGTATCCTGTTTTACCAAAGACCAATAAACATATTTGGTCTGTTCGCACAACCTCGCAGATGGAGAAGCCACGGCTCATAGTAATCGGATTTCAAACTGGGCGAAGGAATGTTATGGATAAGAATGCTTCTATTTTTGACAAATGCAATGTTAAAAATATAAAGTTATTTTTAAATTCGGCATTTTATCCATATGAAAATTTTCAGGGTGATATGAGATTGATATATGAAATGTTTAGCAGGGCCAATCGTTCATATTATTTGAAAAAATATCCTGAGCCCATTGTATCTCCTGCAATTTTTGAATCTCACACTCCTCTTTATGTGATAGACTGCACACATCAGGTAGATAGTGTGAAGACTGGTGGTGTTGACGTCAAATTGGAATTTGAAATGGAGAAGGCGGTAGAAGATGGTACATGTGCGTTTTGTTTAATAATACATGATTCTATAATGCAATATACACCTCTTTCTTCTCTTGTAAAATCGATTTAGAAAAAATATTATGCTGATGAGATTTAATAAAAAATGTACTCAAAACATGCGAATATTTCATTCTATTTTAGACCCTATTTTATTCATTGTTAGTTAATTTTTTCCAGAAAAATGTTTCAAAAAAATGATTTGGTTTGTAGGACTCGAACCCATGACTAGTGGAAAAATGCAAACTTATGCGGCTCCGATCTTATCCAACATACCAAATCATTTTTCACAGACAAGGAGTAGAAAAATGGGTATTTGTTTAAAATAAATACGTCAGACAGTTGGCGATTCTTGCTAGTTGAAGTTGAGCTGACCAAGAATCAACATGGTGTCCGATTTTTCAGTGAGCGAATTCAATAATTTGTCATATACGTGCGTTGATGTTGTGGATATTTGTGATTTAACAGAGGGACAAGTTTATCCCGTTGATAGTGCACGCATAGTAAAAACACAACATGGGTATCGTGTAGTGATGAGATTGTATGAAACTAGGAATTGGTCACCAATTGATGTATTCTTGCCTGATAGATATATCAGTGTTTTGAATTCTTCAAACTTGGACAGTTTCAACAGAAAGAAAGGATATCGTATCACTTTTGATAATCTGAAGGAAAAAAATGTTCAAATTTTAATAGAGTACTATGGACATGATGTTGTCGGTTAATTGATGGTTAGCGCGCAGACTAGGCCTACTGGGGAAACTGCGCTATATAAAATTAAAAACGATATCATTGGCTCATACGTCCTAGAAATGATTGTATTTCTTAACGTGAATTGGAAACTGAGCTTTTAGATCAGGTCTGCTGGGGACACTGTGACGACGGAAAAGAGAGAAATGAAGAACCGGCTCTCTGGCACATACATTCTCGCTCTCCGAGAGAAAGGCGGTTGCTGCGGTTTTTCACGACAACTCTTTCTACTGGCGCAAACGCTTCGCATCAAACCTATCACCACTTTTTTGTGAAAAAACGTTTTCGATGCAAACTTCATTCTCGAATGAACTTGCTTCTTACTTTTCTCAAATAAAATGAGTGTGTCAATCCCCGCATCTAATACGTTGGAAAATATTTTGTGTGTCAATCCCCGCATCGGATACGTATGAAAATATTTTGTGTTTCAGTCCCCGCATCGTATACGTATGAAAAAAAAAAATGTGTCAATCCCCGCATCGGATACGTATGAAAATATTTTGTGTTTCAGTCCCCGCATCGTATACGTTGGAAAATATTTTGTGTGTCAATCCCCGCATCGGATACGTTGGAAAATATTTTGTGTGTCAATCCCCGCATCGGATACGTATGAAAATATTTTGTGTTTCAGTCCCCGCATCATATACGTATGAAAAAAAAAATGTGTCAATCCCCGCATCGTATACGTATGAAAAATGTTCCAATCCCCGCATTGTGTTCACCACAAATCATGATGTTTTATAAACCGCCTTCCACAACTACTAATGACAAAAACGTTAATTTCAACTATAAAATAAATTTACAAGTAGAGCTCAAATATAAAAGCAAGCTGAGATGTGTAGAGGTGTCTTTGTCCAGGGCTATGCAGACGGCATAGTCCTCATGGTACAGGGGAGGGTCGCAAATATTGTTGCTGATGTCATGAATGTCAACCTTCAATTTGTTAATGACTGGGGTCTTGGAGAGGGACTAAGTATAAATCCCTCAAAGACTGTAGCTGTTCCATTTACAAGGAAAAAGAACCTGGAGTCTCTCTCCTGTTTGAGACTTGGACCAACACAGCTCAAAGTATCAGGTACAGTGAAATACCTAGGGCTGACTATCGACTCCAAGCTGACTTGGAACAATCATTTGAATAATATACTGCACAGAGCAAAATGGGCGCTTATGACGTCCAGGAGATTTTCAGGCTCCATGTGGGGGATCAAGCCTCACATAGCGCTGTGGCTGTACAAGGCAGTAATAAGGCCTCAAGTCACATATAGATCACTAGTCTGGTGGACAAAGGTGAACCAGATTACAGTCACAGCCAAACTCACAAGTTAACAAAGGATGGGCACACTCCTAGCCACTGGAGCTTTCAGGAGCAGCCCATCAGCAACTCTTGAAGTTGCTCTTGGCTCACTGCCCTTGGGTATTTTTGTCAAGGCAGAAGCACAAAAATCAGCCTATTGATTGAAAGTCGCAGGCCAATGGAGGGGAGGCCTGTCTGGAACAGGCCATTGAACAATCATCAAAGCTGTTGCTCACAGCCCTGTGCTTGAAATGACTTCAGATGTCATGAGTACGGAGATGGTTTTCACTAAACCTTTTTCTGTTAAATTCTGCTCTAGAGAAGAGTGGAGGTCTGAGGAAGGGCCCTATATCAGAAGAGGCAGCCTTGTCTGGTAAACAGACAGCTCTCTCATTGAAGGAAAATCTGGCTATGGGGTGTACAGTGAATCACCCAGAACAGAAATCTGTGCAAGTCTGGGACAATACTGTACTATCTTTCAAGCAGAAATTTTGGGCATCATGGCTTGTGCCAATATAGGCATTGCCAGATGTTATTGTGACAAGCATATAGTAAATCTTGTCAGATTGTCAGGCAGCCCTCAAGGCTCTTGACTCTAATGAAATCAAGTCAAAATTGGTGTGGGAGTGTCACAAAACATTCAGTGAGCTCGCAACACGCAACTCTGTGCATCTTGGTTGGGTACCTGGCCATGTAGGCGTAGGTGGCAATGAGTGTGCAGATGGGCTTGCTAAGCGGGGTTCCAGTATGTCATTCTTTGGTCCAGAGCCAAGCTGTGGCATAAGCAAAACAACTGCCTTTTACACAATAAACAAATGGTTCAGGGACTTACATCACCAGCAATGGCAAGGTCACTTGGGTCAAGCACTTGGCAAAAGGCTGCTAGCAGACACAAGCTCCTACTTCACCAACTGGCTGGTGAGGCTGGGTAGAGGTCAGGCCAAGCAGTTGATTGCTCTGATAACTGGACATGGCCACTTCAGGAAACATCTCCACACAATCGGACTCAGAAATGAAAGTCAGATGTGTAGGCTTTGCAATCAGTCTGAAGAGACTGCCAAGCATATCATACTGGATTGCCAGAGACTTGGGGCAAGGAGAAGGACTCTGTTTGGCTGCAAACAACCAGGTGATGAATGGGACGTTAGCATAGGGAAAAAACTCCTAGATCTTGTAAAGGGTACAGGGATTGGTTTGCCCAACTAACGTACTAAGACAAACACACAATAAGCTTCGGTGACGTGTGAGGATCTTTGAATCTTTGGATCTTTGAATCTGTCCCTCCATAACATAGCATAATATAACATAAGATGTGTAGCCTCACAAAAAACAGAAAAATTGGTTTAGTGTTGCCCCCCAGGAATAACCCTCTATTTCGGTGCATAACTATGCATTCCAGCAGCTCTCAATATTAAACTTTAATCATAGAGAGTATAAATTTGTTCACTTCCCACCTTTTAATTATTCCTTTTCAGAGAAATTTGGATTTCTATTCCTAGCTTTAGAAGAGACTATTAAAACAAAATTCATTGAAGTCCTCAGAGTTTCTATGCTCTGGCTGATGAGGAAAAAATGTCTCAATTATCTCAATATGTTTTCAATTTTTTTATATTTTGTCACTCTATCCCACTTAGTATTTGGACAGTAATTCAGTGTCAACGTTTTTCTCATAGAGTCCTCTTCCACTCACAATCAACGAAACATAAATTATTCACAAATTGCCTTTTTAGAAATGTCAATTTTTTTCACCCCATGCCCAAATGCTTAATTCGAAAAATATCAGCATATGCAATTTCACTCAACTCAAAAATCCCTAATAAAACAGAAAAAATATTCGAAAAATTTATTATTTGAAGACTTCAAAGACTTTGTACCCCTCTACCTAACAACTTCTTTGGGTTTATTGAGTTTTTGGCACCGATTAACTCTTCTCTTGAATCGACTTGATGTTAAATTGAAATCAACCACACTCAAATCACACACTTGAATATTCGGGGGTAGATTGGGACCCTTGAAAAAAACTGGAAGATTTTTTGTCATGGGAAATATTTCAACAAAGGTGATGCATAACTAAGTGTAACATTAGAGTGGATGTTTACACAACTCCTCATTCGTGTACACAGCATGCATTGTCACATTTGAATTTGAAATGGAATGAATTTTCAATGTCACAATGGAAACAGTAAAAGAAGTTCAAAAATAAGAGGAGACCTACATTTTCAAGTTACAATAGCAAGATTCTACCAATTCAAGTGTTTCACTCCAGCATCAGGCTACCTCAGGCTTGAAGACAAGATGTACTTTTGGGTTTGGGCTGAGACGCTCTAGTCCCCTCAGTAGATGTCTTTTGATTTTTCCAGGAGAAAATAGGGTTGATTTAGTCCTACTGAGGGTCTGGAGGCTCAAGTTTTGAAAATTTGTTCTTCAAAACAAGTTTTTTTAAAAGTTCAGTAGGCCTATATTGGGTGGGTTCCGAGCCACCGGAAACGGATTTTTCAGCAGGGAAAAACGTCTTTTTGCTGGCCAATTCAATCGGTCACCTTACAAAGAGCGCCCAGTAGTTTCGTATCTCATCTGTGATTCAACAGATACCTGCTACAGCACTCAGCTATCACTTCCCACAAAGACAAAAGAGATGACAAAATGCATCGTTTGTGACACTAATCATTAGGGTAGTGATTAACAAGAATGTTGGCCTACTTCGACTGTAGGTGACTCTTCAGACCTCAACATTATGTTTTAGTCCTAGGAGAATTCTGCACAAACAAGGAGTGAGATAGAATGTGATTACTTTCCTCACTGAACTAACAGAGTTGTATCTATGCCAAGCCATCTGGAACCAATTCTGAAACTTCCCACCAAACCCACCTTCACACTAGGTGAAGAACGTGGATTGAGAGCTCAAATTTTCACCATAATGATTCTTGGGATAAATAATAGGACTTGAAGCTGTATTAACCATGCTTGAAAACTATGTGGTAATAGTTGAGGTTGTTAAGCCATTAACAATCATCTCTAATCAACTGTTTGATGGAAATGTTTGGAGTTTGTTTGAGGTTGATAATGGTGTAACAACCAAAACTATTATCTGACGGTTTTCAATAAATGTTGTTATGACAACTTAAAGTCTTATTATTCATTATGGATATCTTCCACAATATCACCTCCTTAAAAGGTTTTTTAGAGTTTGTGCGAATCGCCACTGAAACCATCCCTTCCAAATTTTCGTTTCGCTGAAGCATCTTATCTTCACTCATGAAATTTTAAATTAAATTTGGAAAATGGAAATTTTTCATAAAATTTTTCAAATCTTACTTGCATGTACCCTGCACTCGCAAAATTTCCTATTACTGTGTACACTTAAATATGAGAATGATACAACTATTAATAAAACAATCTTAACTGAGTCTCAATTACTGGCAACGACCTGTGTCAGCAATCAACACTATCAGTCATGCAAAATTATTTGTATTTGACTGGGGGGCAGCTAGCTGAGCTCAGAACCACCCTTATCCAATCTAATACAAATCAGCCAACACACTGTGACACACAAAAATATATCAAATAAATAAATAGTAATAATAATAATAATACTAAGTGAATGAAATGAACTCAGGGACGTGAGTAGGGCAGAGTGTAAGTGATGTAGCAAAATGTAGTTTCACTCTAAGTTTATTTTACAATAATTATTAATAAAAAAAAAATCAAAATGAATTCTTTTTCTTTATTCAACTTTACAAAATCACTTATTAAAATAATATATTCTTGAATTGTACAATGAAATTATGTAATCAAATTTCAAACAAACAATAATAAATATTACAGAATTCAATAGAGCTGCAAATAATAGATTAATGAGGAGCCTTACAAAACCAATAAGGTGTGTGTGTAAGGTAAGAGAAAAGATTATTAGAATTTTTATTAACTTGAAAAGTGTATGTAAGATATGAAAAAGAATTGAGGAAGGGAAAAAATTTGAAACAAGAAGTATTAAATTTGAAAAATGTGTCTACAAAATATGTATGCAAAAAACAAAATCAAAATAAAATGCTCCTCATTAAAAATAGGCTACTTAGGCTGTTGAGGTGAGACTGACTGATTATGAAAAATAATTTGCTATTAAATTTTAAGGACCTTTTCCTACAAGATAGCAATGAGTATTGTCAGTCAACTCCCTCTAGGATATTGGATCTGACCTCAAATAGTGTAGAACAAAGTTACCTCTTGCACAGTGTCCTCCTCGCACGACTGTCTCCAAAAGCAAAAAGAGATCTAGACTCCAGGGCTCACTACCCTTTCATACCATTCAGCCACCTCCACTAACCACCTCATCGCCCCTTGCCTTCGCCTATAGCCTAACTCTTTTCGCAGCTTACAAAGATTCAGCTAGGATAGAATTTACTTAGTGTGTTGATTTACTTTTACTGTTGAAATTGTGTTTCTTGTGTATGTGTAGTGAAGTGATTTATACATTTATTGAAACTATGACTCCTCATATAATAAAAGCATAGTGGCCAATAATAATCAAAAACAGTTCAGTCCAATTATTAGCTACAATTTAGCATTTGATTTTATACATAAACAATATTCATCAATTTCTAAATAATTTCCAATTAAAATTCGTCAATGGTTATGTTTACAGTTCACATTTTAATTATCTATCTGTCATTGACAATGATATTTCACAGATCATACTTCAGAGCATATTAATTTCATACCAAGTACATAGATGTATTTAAGGTGAATATTATCACATATACATCAAATCAATAGTTAAAGCAGGGACGATACAATATTCAATTAAAATAGCAAACAATACAGACAATCAATAACAAACAAACTGTGATCGAAGCAATAATCAATGAAAATAATAGCATTATATGTTGTTTTCAGGATCTTGTGAAATATACAAATTATTACAATAAATATCCAATTGAACACGTATTCGATCTAGCCCTTCTATCAGTTTACAAGCATGAAAAATAAATGTTTATAAATTATAACAGAACAACAAAATTATAACAAGGTGATTACCTGACTTATTGACTATTACTGTACAGTATTCAATGTTATAACTATCAGACCCTATTCAATCAATATTCAACCTAATCCTATTATTCAGTTGAATGATATTTTGTATATACAATGATATTCAGTATGTAATTGATAAAAGCTCTATAAGATATCATAAATTTACGTCATCTTCAAAATTATGAATGAAATACTCTAATAAATGATATAGTCAATCAAAGGATCAAAGAATAGCCTATCAAATGCTGATCATGTATTCATGTGCATTAAAGATAATTGAATCATTTATTTAGTCTACTTGAGGACATGATCATGCCTTAATTCCATGATCATCAATTCCACATCTTGTATTTTATTTAATATCAGATCTTCATATTTTATTATTACTTCATAACTTAATTTTTCGACCACGTGGTTAGGCCTGTTTCTATTATATCTCTTATATCTCTATATCTCTATATCTTTACTCCATGCTACAAATGTGCAGTGCAATGAGCTATATATCGACTATTGTTAGTTCTAGCTGGCATGCTGTTACAATGTGGGGTTTCTTCATGCATTGTTAACTTTCTACACAGGCAAATAACCTTCTTGGCCACCCGAGTTTATTGAAAGAGGAGATTCATTTGGGGATTTCAATGTATCAATAGGTGGTATCGTCTGTCTCTCTTGCTCCTTCCTGAAAATAACTGTAAAGATTCAACATCTATCCAACTATAGTACTTGGTAACCAGAGGATGAATACAGCAGAGGACTTCAACAAAACTTTGAAATAATGAGCTTTTCAGAACTAAACGGTACTAGACCCTAATGACTACAATGACTATTATTTAGTTCTAAAAATGGTGGAAGCACATGGCTGGTTCATTTACGGTGCAAGTTACTCTCTGAAAATGCATATGCATATGAATGCATATGATGGATTCAAACTATCTAGAAATATGTTGAGTGAAGATAATTACAAAGCTCTAAAGAAAAACTATATGAAAGAAGTGAAAAGAGCGAAATGTAAGAAAACAGCTGAAATTTTGAATAATAGTGTGTACTTTAACACAGCAGCGTGGGATGTAATAAACAAAAATAGGCAGAAAATGGGAGAAAACAATGTGTAGAACTAACTAAAGTAGTTGATAATAGTATAGTAAAGAATAAATCTAATAAATTAGAGGTGCAAGCTGGAGTGCCTCAGGGTCAATACTAGGTCCATTGCTTTTTTTGTTATACGTCAACCGTTTACCTAAAGAATTAATCAGTGGTGGAGCCCTCTTATTTGCTGACAATACATCACTCATTTTCAAGCAATTCCATTCTAGATAGTTTAGAAATAAGTGCCCATATAGGTGTGCAGTCCATTGTCCAATTTTTAAATCAGTTGAAATTAACTATAAATAGTAAAAAATGCCAATACCTTCAATTCAAAAACAAACATAATTTATATGAAGATAGGGCTATGAACGTGTTTGTAAACGATAATCAATTAGACCAGGAAGAAAAAATTGCATTTCTAGGAGTTATGTTGGATAGACGATTGACCTGGACTCCATACATTGAGAAAATATGTAGTAAAATTTCATCTGGGGTTTGTCCTGCGACAGCTCACTAGATTGAATGACAAAAAGTTACTTTTTACAGCTTACCATGGGCTCTTACTGTCACATATCAGGTATGCTATCTTAGTATGGGGTAATTCATCAGAAAAAAATCTTGATAGGGTGTTTAAGATCCAAAAGAAAGCGGCTAGGTGTATAGAAAGAGTAAATAGATTGGATTCATGTAGGCTGTTGTTCAAGAGACTTGGTCTCCTAACTGTACCCTGCTTATATGTGTATGAAGCTACTTTATATGTGAAAACGAATGATATTAACCAAAATCTTGATGTACATGATTATAATACAAGACGCCGAGGAGATTATCACTTGGTGAGTCACAATAGTAGCTTATTCAAACAAAGACCTGGTTATATTGGTAGGAAATTCTACAACAAGCTACCGCAGTTTTTGAAGAGTCTTGAAAATATAGAAATATTTAAAAAACAATTGAAGAAATATTTAGTTGATAAAGCTTTTTATAGTGTACAAGAGTTCCTTTTACATCAAAATTAAGCCTCACCTCAACTAATTGAAGTGATTATGGTATCTAGTGTATAATATTGTTGATCTGACTTGTCTTATACTCCTTAACTGGAGTCTCCAGGACGTAATCTACAAAAAAAATTTTTTTATCTATTTTAGGAACGTTATCAAAAGCTTACCGTTGTAGATTGCCTAATCCCTACACCTGATGACCACCACTCAGTTCAATATTACAAGTATTCAATAGTGAATACTGTGGGAGATGATCTTTGTCGAATTTGGGCTCTTGATAATTCACACCAATATATTCATAAGTCACTATATGTCACACCACATGTTGACGGATTCGATAATAATTGTCCCTTGCCCTAGTACAATAATGGTGAATGTCTCCACCCTGCAACAATTCACAACCAAATCTGCAATACGGAGTCACCTCCAGCACATAAAGGCAGAGTAGGGTCAGCAATCCTAGCATTCTGAAAGCATTGCGACACTACTGTCTGAAGTTCAATTTCAACATAACTCTTATAGCTTTCTTTTGAAGCATACTCTTTCAAGTGAAGTTCTTGAACAACTGCCTCAGAGACTTATTCCATAGGAAAGGTTTGGGGGTTTTGAATCCAGAATAGGCCATATTATAATTATAATAATAACTATGATGATAATAATTCTTATCGCTGATTAACGAATATTCACAAGAAAATGATAATACAATAAAACATATTCTGATAATGAAAAATAATGATGATAATAATAATTCTTATTGCTAATTAACGAATATTCACAAGAAAATTATCATACAATAAGAAATATTCTATAATAAAGTATTTCTATAATAAAAAATACCTTGGCATGACTAGAATAAAAGCCTTGTGCTCTAGTCATGAGTTCATAAACAATATTCTATCAGTATTGGGTGAAATATATATTATCATGACATCATGCATACATACCTCTTTATAGTTATACAGTATGCTACAAAACAGATTAATTAAGTATAAAAACTCATTTCAAGAATTTCATCAACTGCTTAGGCCTATAATCAAGATTTATACTCAGATTTGCCTGTCTGAACCATGACTGCTATCAACAATGAATAACAATAAATCGATAGAATATGTAAATCCAATTGCACTATTTCCATCAATTATCATTTTTACTACCAAAGACAATCAGTTCGCAATTTTAAAGTCGTAGCTATCTTTTACCCATAACTTTAATAGTCTCAGCTTATTTTTTGTTAGTATGTCCACCATAAAATCTGCTGGAATTTTATTTATTAATTTATTACACTGATACTCAAATCATGGTACCGTTTGGAAGATGTGAGTGATGTGAAATCAATATTTAATGCATCAACTACTGCTGAGTGTATATAATAAGGGACATAATTATGCATGTTTTTATTAATGAATGAATTTTAATTTGTCACATACTATCTTCGTAATGCAGCTAAATTTATCTCTTCAAGCTGGGCCTTTTTATCCTTTTGCTGGGATAAAGTCTGGGCCTCCCGAAAGCCGCTCTTATGATATGCTTTCTAATTCTGAGTAGTTTATTGAAATGGATATCATAGGCTGCTCCACATACATTGCTCCACATATATTGCAATGAAAAAGTGAATGAGCATAAGCATGATAAATGTTTCTCAAAATATGAAGGCTTTTCAGATTCTTTATCCTGTAAAATATATTTTAGTTTATAGCATAAATTTGTAATTTGTGAACTGTACAACCTGAATATTTCAATGCTTTCATTCTCTCTATTGGTGGGTAGGTATATACAGTTTGGAATGTCACAGTTATGATTATGAGTTATCAAATTCAACTTTTCTGAAGTCTGCCCACTCATATTAGAGAAAAAACATATTTATTTTGTAATGATACGCCTTCACCATTTGTAATGGTATCTTCCAACATTTGTAATGATATCATCACTATCTTTTGTAGTGATCCTCCACTATTTGTAAGTTTGAATATATTTAAAGGACAGCGCCTTTATCATTTGTAGCCTCCACCAGGTAAGGATTCTGTAATATATGGTTATGGTGTAATATTATTATTGCACCTATTCCCCCTCAATTACAACATCCGACCTTACCCTATGAATGTGGAAATCGTGAAAGACAGGGCGTGACAATAATATTTTACTGATTCATATTTCATGGGCTCAGCATAGCTCTTGATGGTAGAACATATACTTATAAATATTTGATTTTTATTCTCACTTATAAAAGATTTTTGTAAATCAAATAAAATTCAGTAATTGATAATTAAATTTTCCTTTTATTTAGTCAATATAAAATACAGAATTTTTTTTTTCTACTAGTGAACAGAATCAATTTTTAATTAATCTCCCTCTTTTATTGGATCAACATTATTTATTTATTAATTTTTAATTTTATTTATTTTTAAATTTATTAATTTTCAACATACAGTACTGTTAATAATGATGAGACAGAAATTCCGATTTAAAATGAAAACAAAAAGTGACATTATGTAGTATTAAATTATTCTTCCAACTATCATTTTTATTATATATTTTTTTATAATGATTAAAAAGATATTTGGTCTACATTACAAATACTATATAATATGAAATGTGTTACAATACCTGATTACCAATGGAGAAATCGGGAAATCTCAAACCATCGATGACCGCTCGCTCCGTCAGGCACTAGGTCTGGATGAGAAGTGAAAAATCTCCTTGGTCCAGCCATAAGGAAATTGAAAATCAAATTTTTTAAAATGCTGACTTTTCGATCTGATTGTTAGATTCACGGCTCTTTCTCCTTCATACAAGTTGAGGGAGAAAGAGTGTGACTTCTCGATTCAAACGTCTTTTTATTATTTGTAGCCGTGACTATTAAATTTTGTAATATCATTTTTGTCATTTATGACAATTTGTTCATATGTATTATCTTGCTGTGCAGAACTGACCTTTTTGAGTCGCGGCGGACGCGTTTTTACAGGAAACCTACCTCCACAGACATGATAATTCATAATCACTCAAACCATCCAACCCAACACAAACATGCAGCTCTCAACTTCATGATTCACAGACTCATCAACATACCCATGAAATCCTCTGACTACCAAACTGAACTCAATACCATCAAATACATAGCCTCTAAAAACGGATACAACCCATCCATCATTGACAAAAAACTCCATAGAATCATTTACAAACAACAAAAATCCACACAACCCCTACCAGACTCCAAATACATCATATTAACATACATCAATCATACAACACAAACAATAGCAAATACCTTCAGAAAGCTCAACTACACAGTCGCATTCAAAACCAACAACACCTTAAGAAAACTCACCACCAACTACACCACCACCACCTCCAACATTCATAATCATTCTGGCACTTACAAACTGACATGCAACGAATGTGACAGCTTCTATATTGGACAAACTGGCAGATCTTTCACAACTAGATTCAAAGAACACATTAAAGCCCTCACCCAACCACAGACAAAATCAAATTATGCTGAACATCTACTCACAAAAAATCATTCATTCACCAACATTGATCAAAACCTTCACATCCTTCACATTGCCCCCAAAAGTCAAAAACTCAATACTCTTGAACAATTCGAAATTAAGAAACATTCCATTTCACATCCTCAATTCATCCTCAATTCATACTCAATGACCAACTTAATTTCAAATCTCATACCCTCTTCAACATCATCACAAACCCCTCCCAAAAACACCTCCACCACACCCACTTCCCCCACCACATCCACTCCTACCACCACCTTCCTACGACCACCAGACCTTACATACAAGAAATCTTCTCAGTCTGCAACCAAGCGCCGAAGAAGAACAACATAGTTCGAAACGCGTCCGCCGCGACTCAAAAAGGTCAGTTTTGCACAGCAATATAATACATATGAATAGTTCTACTGCAGTTCACGAAAAATGGATAACCACAACAATAATATTTATTTGGTTTTACTTGCATTTAGTGTGTGTATGAAATGGCCACCCATCCAGGATTTTACAATTGAGAGACGATGATGTACAGAATTGAAAGTTTTTTTTCATGTTGTGCCAAATCTGTATCATCAGCAAAGGATAATGCAATATCATTTAAAATATTTATCTTCAGCAAATCATTTGCATGGATCAAAAATAGTAGAAGAGATGAAATGGTTCCTTATTGCAGCCCAAAGTCGTTTATATTTTGTAGATCAGTTTTATTATTTTGTGTTAGAATTTGGATTCTATCTGTTAGATAGCTTTCAAATAATTCTTTAGTTCTCCCCCTTACTCCACAGTTTTCTTACTTATTTAACAGAATAGTATGTGGTATTGAATCAAAGTCTTTTGCTAGGTCCAAGAATACAGCTATTGTTTTTTGTCACTATTGAAATATCTGCTAACTATATAAGTTAGATGTAAGACTGCATTTTTGGTTGATTTACCCTTTTGAAATTCATATTGATTATTCTCAATGAATTTGTTTTTCTTTGAAAAATTATTCAATCTCACTCATTTTGTGAATTATTGTGATCTTTAAATTCTAGTATCAGTTTCACTGGAGCTACTTTGAAATTTCTGGGGAAATAACCGATTAGAAGACACTTATTAAAAATAAACTCCAAAGGGCACACAATAAACCATGAAATTCTCTCCATGCATATTCCAATAATGTTGTCAGCACCTGAAAAGGAGTTGTGTTCGAGTTTAAAAACTATTTACTTCTGCAACATTAGTTGCATTCATAAAAAAACTGTTCAAGGGTTGCATGGAATTTGACTCAGGGATTTCAATTTCACTATAACATAGAAAATCAGCATTAGTCCGCCCTACACTTGCAAAATACTCATTTAGTTCATAAGCTTCAATTTTTTATTGGAATATGATATTTGGTTACCGTACATATAATTGAAATATGAGAGGCTCCTTTTGCTTCTAGAAGCTGAATTATTTAAAAATATATTGAAATATGTTGTGCCAAAGTTGTTTAGTGACCTATCAGTATTCGTTTCTAGTTCCAATATAATAATAGAAGATAATTGGAATATAAGGCTTCTTTCGCTCATGATAGTATAGCTAAAAATAACAAGATGTATTTATTAATTAAATTTGAATAATCATCATTTATTTAATGATCATTCCAACAGTGTTATCATACTAACAGCTAGTGAAGAATATACTGATACTTGACAGCCCACTTCTCTTACTGGATCATGTCAAGGATTGGCCAATCCAAGATTACGGTAGTGTCATGGTGATGGTGCAATGCAGTGAACGATTTGATCCTGGTCCAAATTAATCCAGGATAGGTTGATCTCATGTTTTAATCTTGGCTGGTGCAACCCAACATCAGTGTGACTGTGTTCAGTAGTTGATTATTCACAGTCTACACGAAAATGTTGGAAGTTAGACTACTTTACTGCTACTTGCCGGCTTCTGGTCTCATCTATTCTTTAAACGTCTCCATGCTGTCATCTGTCAACAAAAATTCAGTGCTGGATGAGGAAGAGGAGTGCAAGCAAGCAGCTTATTGAGATGAATTGATGAATTAAAATATTCTTCTTTTTCTTCTTCTTCTTCTTCTTCTTATTCTTCTTCTTCTTTTTCTTCTTCTTCTTTTTCTTCTTCTCCTTCTCATTCTTTCTCTTCTTCTTCTTCTGCACACTCCAGCTGATGAGCAGCAGCAAACTTGATGTATTAAAAATTCTACTACCTTCATTTTTCTACCTCTCCTCTCTCAACCTATCCTCTTCTTCAATCAATCCCCTATTCTCCAGCACTAGAGTTTTATTGTCAAAGGAGAAAATCAAGACTGACAAATAATATATTGAACATAATCTATCAATTTCAAATTCCTCAAAGTGCTATCAATTATAATGAAGACTTCCACAAATCGATGGATTTCAGTTTGAAAATTCCCAGTTAACATCAAGCAGATTGCTTTTTGTACTTACTAGTGATAAATAGTTAATAAAATTTCAAAAATTTTTCAACTTTAAACTTTTTCAATTTACCTACATGAAGCTTGTCTGCTGTGAGTTGGGACTGATTATTTGCATATAAAGTTATGTAGCTTACGTTTCAATAGCTCATGAATAATTTAATTAAATTTTTATTATAAGAGGTGGAGGCTCTACAGAGATATTCAGTTTGGCAGATTTCAAAGTGTGCAGCTTTTCTTGCACATTGATGGTTTGCTTCAAAATGGGAGGACATAGACATTATGTATATTTGTGTGTTTTGCTGTCATTCACCACTACAATAGAAGGGTGAGTTCATTTATTCATTTATTTGCTAGTGTTTTTTTCTTCTGTGGACAATTTATATCTTGTGCAAAATAATAATACTCCTAGGCTGAGGCTACTATGGATGCAGATTCTGACAAAAATCTGTTTGTGCAAGGTTCTGAGGTTCCTAGAGCTCTTCTACATAAATTTGAAGCAACCAATTCAATACCTAAAATTTATAAAAAAATTAAGTATTTTCTAATAAAAATATTTAAATTCTAATAAATTATTCATGGAACCATAATTCTATAAATTAGGTCATAAATCTATTAGAAACTGTATAATTGTTTAATAATAAAATAACTGTAATTTTGAAGATCCATCTTGTTCTACTAAATATGTAATAATAACTTGAAAAACACTTTTAAGTGAAAATTAACTCACGTTATGGCGTGACGGCCGTTTAACTTTGTTGTCAAGAGCATCGTCAGACGACCTACAGTACTCTGATTTAAGGCATAAGTTTGAGGGTTATGGATGTTTAAAGGGTGAAGGGGTGAAGTTATGTGTAGGCGGGAGGTTTGAAATAGAGATTATTATGTCAAAGAGGGTATGTGAGAAGAAGTTCAGTTGATCATTTAAAATGTTGTCATGCTACTGCTTTGCGTGTTTGTGGATCTCATATTGTTCTAAAACATTGATTTTCTGGCTTTTGTGAGTGAATTGCAGTGTGTCTAAATTAGTATCAATGTCCAACTCACGTTATAACGTTGGTTAATTTCCACTTAAAAGTGTTTTTCAAGTTTTTATTATAAAATAACTTCAATACCAAGAGCAATATCATTGCTGAAAAGATTACTTTTAGATACCATTGAAATAATCAGATTCCAATGAAATTAATAGAATTCCAGAAAGCTTCAATAAAGCCAACAATGAAATGTATGATATAAATGGAGAATTTGATGGACATATTGATCAAGAATTATTGGGTATTGATGAAGTTATTGATCCAAGTCTTGAAGATGATAATATTATAGTAAGGGATCATTGTCATTTGAATGGAGAATAATGAGGTGCTGCTCATAACAATGTAATTTAAAATTTAAACTTCCACAAAATATTCCAGTTTATTTTCTTAATATGAGTGGATATGATACTCATCCATAAATCCATGGCTTTATCATTGAAAAATTAGAAAAATCATTAAAAAAAGAAGATTGTGAGCATCCAAATAATTTTATAAAAGATGGAAAAGTTTTAAATAACATAATTAAAAGAGAATCTAATGATGAAGAAAAAATTTTCAGTATTATGAGTGGAAGAGGAGTCTTCCCATATAGGTTCATAGAAAATTTATAAAGATTCAATCATAATGAAATTTCAAGACAAGGTGACTTCTATAGTCACTTGAACCATGAAAAAATAACAAATGAAGATTATTTACATCAAAAAACAATTTGGAATAAATTCATTAAAATGTGATGATTCAGGAAATTATTCTGATTTATATGATATTCAAGATTTATTATATTGACAGATACATTTGAAAACTTTAGAGATTGTTGTATAAATATTTAGAAATGATTGGAATCTGCTCATTTTTTGACAGCTCCATCATTAGCATGGTATGTTATATTGAAACTTACAAAAACTGAACTAGATTCAATAAGTGGCTTTAATATGTATTTGATGATACAAAAAGGAATGAGGGGAGGTACTTAGCAACGTGTTGGAAAATATTCAAAAGCTGATGATAAATATGTCAAGGATTATGATTCAACTGAAAATAACAATTATTTATTATACAGAGTGATTTAAAACTATACAGCAATCTGTTGAGAGCCCATTCTATAGCTAAAAATAAGAGAAAATTCATATAAACATATGCCTGAAAACGCTTCATTAGCGAGTTACAGCTAGCGGGAAATTTCACCTAGAACCCAGTACCCTCAGTGAAGTGAAGCCATATAAAAATGCTTGAGTGGTTACGAAGGTACAATTATTTCTTACAATTGTTTCTTATGTTTTTTTATGTGAAAAATTAAATAAAATTTGTTACAGAGCTGTACATGCAATACTTCTAGAGAAATCTCACATAAAACACAAGAACCCAAGCAGCAAGGCAATAAGCTAAAACAAGTTTTAAAACTGTTTAATATCAGTTTTAAACTGATTTTAAACTTACTATAGTGTTAACACTTCCGTAATAAAACTAGTTTTAAAATGGTTTTAAAAGTAATTTTACACAGTTGTACAATCAGTTGTAGACTTGTGTCAAAACTCATTTTAAAAAGAGTCACCATGAGTTTTTAAAACAGTTTTACACAGTTTTACTATCAGTTGTGGACTGATGTTAAAACTTATTTTAAAAATAGTCACCATGAGTTTTTAAAACAGTTTTACACAGTTTTACAATCAGTTGTGGACTAATGTTAAAACTTATTTTAACAAGTCATCAGCAGTTTGTGCATCAGTTTTACAATCAGTTTTAGACTGATGTTAAAACTTATTTCAAAAGGAGTTGACAAGAAATTTACTTAGGGCTGGTTGCTGAGTTCTGGTTTATCTCTTGCGCTAAGCCAAAAACGTTTTTGGCCTATGCAAGAGATAAAACGAACTCAGCAACCGGCCCTTAGTTTATAAATGTGGTTGTGTAGAAACTGGTGACCCATTACATTGAGTAGAGAAAGTGGAGTGAACAAGATTGTTTGTGGGTGGGGGTGTGTACAACACAATAAAGTATCATGTTTTATACAACCCATCCAAAAAAACTCGTTCACTCCACTTTTTATAATCAGCCTGGCAACATTTATGACGGTTTTTCAACATTGTTTCAGTTGTTTAATAGCATTGAGTTACGCAATAAACACAAATTCCATTTTTATATTACTATACAACAAATATTTTAGAACTTGGAGTTACACTAAAATAGGCCTATATATAATCTGGTAATTTTTATAACTTAAAGTTGATCAGTGCTCTTGAAAGTAATTTCAACTTCATTCATTAACAGAGTTTGAAAATACAGTGTCATTGTCAACAGTAAATACAGCGTGATAGGTGGTCGACTCACAGACAAACACAGGTTATAAATTCTTAAAATTTATTATAGGAATTTTGTAACATGAAGAAACGTGTAAGAATAAATGTGTAACCACATCAGTTTTTGAATCTTCAATTTAAATCTTGTGGAACCTGGCTTTCATCTTCCTCCTCCAGTGGGCTGAAAACCCCAAATAAATTAGTTATACATAAAAAGGAATTGAAATTGATATTTTTAACTTGTATAAAGTTAAGTTGTATTGACTAATTCGATGTCTACATAACAAATCTATAATTTTACAGAGTTCAGAGATAGGATATTCCTTCAATAGAACTCAACTTCTTTTCAAATTCAAACGATATGTTCAAAGTGTTAATAGCTAAAATATACAAGAGGCTGCACCATACTTTTCATTTCACAACCACACTTCATTTCAAAATGACGGCTGATTCAAAGAGTATTCTCCCACATCCTCTAAAACCTTGATAACTCACTCAATTATTTTTAAATTTGGCATGCATCTTTGTAATTCAATATATATCTACAAGCCTAGCAATTAATTACTACTACTAGCCTATAACAATGAACCGTTTGAAAATGGCGGCCTATTTCGTTATTTGACGAATACGGCTAATATAGCGACGCCCATGAAATGGGTAAATTGAGAATACGGGGCTCGGATTATTAATTTATGTGTTTTTTTTTAATTTCACTCATCCAGATACGTGACCTACTTGAAATCATTACCGTTTCTTTGAAATGTGACGCAAAAACTAAGCTTGCATTTTGCTAACAAATAAACGACACACAAAATCACACTCTCTTTCATTATATAGAATAATAAACTCCTGGATTTCTTGTTCCATGACGAACTGCGTTGTTAATATTAACTTTTCATGTGAAATTTAACGACTTGCAGTCAAATATTTGTTAAGAATAAGTATAATAACTCACTTAATCTGGCCGAGTACTTTCGAATCTATGAGATCCATCTTCAGAGGCTCCTAGATCATCATGTCAGTTTTTTGGTTAGAAGTGTTGTGGTTTTTGTAAAATGTGGTCAAAAAGTTTGTGAGATTTAAAATTTAGTTGTTCATTGAGAATGTTTTGTTTATTGTGTGTGGTGTGTTTGTATATTTCAAATTGTTCCAAGGTGTTGAGTTCGTGTCCTTTAGATTTTATGTGTAGAATGTGTAGGTTGGTACTGATGTCAGTAAAAGTGTGTCCAGGACGAACTGCGTTGTTAATATTAACTTTTCATGTGAAATTTAACGACTTGCAGTCAAATATTTGTTAAGAATAAGTATAATACCGTAACTCACTTAATCTGGCCGAGTACTTTCGAATCTATGAGATCCATCTTCAGAGGCTCCTAGATCATCATATCAGTTTTTTGGTTAGAAGTGTTGTGGTTTTTGTAAAATGTGGTCAAAAAGTTTGTGAGATTTAAAATTTATTTGTTCATTGAGAATGTTTTGTTTAAAAATATACTGGCACAGATACGTAGATGATGTTCTATTGCTATACAGAGGAAACAAAAGACAATGTGAACAACTTCGATCATACATAAACAAAATACATAAGAACATTCAATACACAGCTGAATATGAGCAAAACAATTCAATAAACTTCCTAGACCTAAACACTATAGCTGAGTGATGTATCGAGCCTGTGGAAGAGAGGGCCAGCTGCGCCTACAGTTTTAGGTGGATTCCGAACTACAGGGTACAAATAACAAAAGTGTACTCACAGTTATTTGTAGCAGCAGCCGTATAAGTATTCAGCAATGACGGCGGTAGCATTCATGTAATTCAATTCAATTCCAACAGAAACAATCCATTTTTGCTCTTCATCTGATAGCCGCATAATTTCACTTAGTAAGCCACGACCATGTTGGAAACAGAAGCCTGCAAATTAAGAAATATTAATCCTTCAATTCAAGAATCAACTTGACACAGAAGATCAACAGAATAATTACGGTAAACCTACCAATTATCGGCCGGTTAGGAATAAACTGGACTTAATGCTTTAATATTTTCATATTTTAGATAAGCCTGAGACATCAAGTTATCCGAGGTTATTTGAATAAATGTCATTGTTTAACAGACTTAATCTCACCATTTTTAGCATTAAAAACCTTTGTTAATTAATAAGAATTTCTACTCAAGTCCATAATGACGAACCTCCCTAACATGCTGTGGAAAGGAGTATGACACAATGGAACATCGTGAACTACCATAACATTAACTACCATAACATTATAGCTCGATTTAAAGCCGGCGAATTTTGTATGATTTCCACTCAAAATACACGCCTGATCTAATCTACAAACGTGTGTTCACGCTACAAGCGCCTAAGAAAATCAACGTAAAACAAACACACACGAAAGCAATTCATACAGCTGGTAGGCCTGGGCCCACCTAGTGAGTGTGACATGTCAAACGATTTGTTAAGACAGCATTTTTTACAAGCATAGATAGTTAAGGGATACCACACGGGGCTACACCTAGATAAATTAGTGATCATGTACATTAATGAAGAGAAACTGGCAACTAGCTGTTAGACCTAGGTCCATATTAGATTGCTGATAGCCATTGACAATCGTAGACAGTTGAGGGGAGCCGCACATTACAGCAATGAGAATGAGGAGTAACTGGCAACTGGCTGACCATGGTCCATTTTGGACACTGCAGCCTTTGATAATCATTATGATGCATTCAAAAAGTTAGGACAAAGTGGCAAACTAACTTCAAGACCCATTCAAATGTTATTGGGGGCATGCCAGAGATGATTTTGTTAAATTCATGCAATACATCATGCTCCACAAACTAGACAAGACCACAAATAAATAATGAGCACTACAGGAAAAACTAACCTAACTCAACAATTGCCTATGCCTTCATTTCCAAGTCTAGAAATTTCATCCAAGCCGCATACAACAAACTGAACATGCTTCACAAACTAAAAATACTGATCAACAGAAATTATTCAACTAACCTGGCATCATAATATCCAATCGAAGCAGCTCTGCTCCAGTGTGCAAGTAGCTCGATGCATGGCGATATTCCTTCATTTATTCTGAATTTCCAGATCAGATTTCTGTTCAAAGAAGATGCGAAAACACTGAAAAATAAAACAGTCACTATTAGCAGCACAGCAAACTGTAGTAAATTAATGCAGTTCAAGTAGCCTATTATATTCTATACAAACAAATCATGAATGATATCGTTAGCAACTCATATTATTTAAATTAATGTGAGGATGTATTTAGAACGATTGGAAATTAAATACAAGTATTAATAGAATAATTATTACTGAGCTCAAATTGAACACATGTTATTTCAAAGTTTATCATGCCCAACAATAGTACAAAACAACAGATTGGTCACATCTACTATATAAGCGTTTTCATGGTCTCTTCTGTCGACGAAATTTTAATGCTGGGGAATAAGGAATTTGAGGTGGAGAGGTTATGGTAGCCTAGCCTATAACGCGATCACATCAAATGTACTTTTACAAAGCGAACTTTTGCAAACAAAGCGAACTCATATAGGCTAGCTTGGAATTGATAGGCAACTTCAGGATAATCAATCTAGTCAAGCATCAATTAAAGCTAAAACTTTCCCAGTGATTATGCATATTCATTTATTCAAATTAGAATAACGTACAAATCATGTTGATACAATAAATCGAAATGTATGAAGTTGGCACCATGAAATATTCATTGTTTTATCAGATCATGACGATTTGCTTGAAAGAAGAAATTCATGATTCATGGATCATAATATAACTACACATATTGAAATCAGTAAACTCACATGAACTCACCACTGTATAAACTATAAAACATAATTATATATAAATTATGTATGAAATACCAATAATGAGAGGTTAGAACATCAAGTGCCTATTTAATTTGAGAATATAGACTTTCTAACTTGGGCTAACACATTTATTTGATAAGCTACCATGCCTAACTAACTCAAACTCTAACTAAACAGTTATTTACTAAAAATCAGTGTTTGGAAATTATCGTTACATGCAAGTGGGAATAGCCTAGGCAAAGTTACATGTTAATTTCAATTTGATTATTTTAATAATATTATTCTTACTTGTAGGTAGTGATAATGCTGACAGAGGGCAAATATGAACTCAGAACGAATAACTATCAAAATATCTTCAAATAGCTTAAATAGCTACAAAAACAAGACAAGACCACAGAGTAGAAAGGACCTTTCTACGTTTCTACTTTGCGACAAGACACGAAGACACGAATTCCCTCCAACACTCAACAGTTACGCTATGCTATCGATCACCTATTTATATCGATATATCGATGTCAACTGTTCAATGTGTTTCAACTTTTAATGTTTTTTGTACGAAAATTGTTCTTCTATCCAAATGCTTATCCCTATTATCTATTATACAACCAGAACCAATGTTCTCCAATGAAGTTTTTTCAACACCGGTGATATCGATGGATGGAAGCGAAAAAGATTGATGATTTTAACATCGATGATTTTCTTTTGATTCTCAACCAAATAAACGATCGATTAACTATGGGCGCTATTTACAAAATGCATTATTTATAGCTCAAAAAATATTACACTTTTATCTCAGTTTAAAAGGTAAAATAATGAATTTCTGACATTTTCATCACAACTAATGTTCGAGAATACTTAAATCTTTATAGAATCAAAGGTTACAGATAGTTGTTTGAGAGAAATATCCTTGCATACACAAATTGAATCTCGAACTTGCTAAGCGTCAATGTATATGTACAGAGAATCACCTAAGCATTGCTCGTGGAGCTGGATTTTCAACTTTATTGTTAAATATCTCAGTTATAAATAGAAATATCTCAACTAATTTTCAGGACAAGGTAGATTTCATACGGGAGAAAATTATGGTCATGTTAGATTTGAAAATTTTATTTTATTTCTGTTAATTGAAAATTTGTCTCATTTTTTTCACACACTAATTATTATTTGGCAGGAATATGACTAGGGAACTAATTATAGATTTTATAGCCCTCTATTGATTAACAGGATGAAAATTCTGATAATCAGTTTTTTTGTTATATCTTGATCATTTATTAACGGATTTTCATAAATGAGGTATCATTTTATTCAAAATAAAAATCTAAACATTTCATTACTCAAAAATGGTTTCGATAAAATGTACTGTTTCAATTTAAATTGGGTTTAAAAATTTAATTTGGCCGCCATTTTAGAAAATATGAAAATTTATCAAATTTACTATTTTTTTAATGTAATGTACATTAATTGAAGTATCTGTAAAAAAATTCACTAAGTTATCTCAAGCCGATCACTAGATACAATAACTTTTACGCAAAATATTAAATGGTGGATAAAATGAAAACTAAGGCAAAATTTAAATTTTTTCTTAGAAAAATCTCTCCTTGTTTTAGCATGTAGAATACGAAAATGGTGAGTGCAGAAGCTTTCACAGTACACATTTAAAATACAATTATCATTTTCAAGTTTGAATGGAACTATTACAAAACTGATGGTAACATAAGTTTTAAAACATTTCAACACATTTAATATGTTAAATACAAGTTTGTAAAACTGGTTATATCATAAGTTTTGAAATATGTAAAAAAATTAGTTTTAAAACAAATTATAAAATTAGTTTTATAATTTGTCCGAAAAACTAGTTTTAAAATGTTTTAAAACTGCTGTTATCATCAGTTTTAAAATCTGTTTGCCGGGTCGACTGAAACCAGTTTTAAAACTGTTTGTAATGTAGTTTTAAAACCATTTTAACACCGAACTTATTGCAAACTGCTTTCAAAAGTGTTCAAAACAGTTTTAAAACATGTTAAAATGATTTCAATGCTGCTTGGGAATGAGTTCAAAGAAAGAACACATTTTTGTGTTCAACATAAGATCACTTTCATAAATTATGTATAGAGGGGTATTTTTCCTCAATAAAATTTGTAGAAAATTCAATTCTGAAAAGATTCATGTAAATTACTCAGGAAAAATGAATTTTTTTGAAATATAATGATATATTTATTGAAATTTTGCTTTATTTGAAAACAAAACAGGTGCACATAAAACACACATTCTGAACTGCATAAAATATTATCAGAAAACACCTAATCGCAAAACGTTTGAAGCTGTTGAGAGACGACTGTGTAGAGAAACTGGTTGCTTTATACCAAAACAAATATATACTGGTCATCAACAAAGTTCGAGGAACCATAATAATTAATAAGCAATAATAAATAATGTAGAATTATTGCCAACTACAAGCACCAGATGAGTATCACGGCATTCAAATACTTCCCAGTCAAGCATATGGCAGATACTTCCTGAAACACAGTTTTATCCATTTCATATATTATAACATACATCAAGACTCATTACTGCAGAATCTTGATGAATGGAAGATATTCTTCCACTGGTTATAAGAAATAATTGTGACATCAGTATTTTATTTCGCGTATTCTGGTCACTGATGAATCCTGCTTCACTAGAAATGGAATTGTAAATTTTCGTAATATCCATACTTGGGCATACGAAAACCCACATGAAACTATGACAAGACATTTTCAGTCAATGGTGTTCTGGGTGATAATTTGATTGGTCCATTTTTCTTACCCAATCAGCTTACCGTAGAAGCATACTTACATTTTTTAAAAACAAACCTGTCAACCCTCTTGGAAGATTTTCCTTTGGAAAACAGATTAGATTTATGGGTTATGGGATATGCACGATGCGGCACCCACACATTTTTCTAATAATGGGAAAGACTATTCGAATAATACATATGGTATATAATTGATTGATTGAAACAGACCAGTAAAATGGCCACCATGATCTCTGGACCAGAGAGTTTTTTCTATGGGGTTGGATGAAGGAAATAATTGTTTATTCTTAACAGATAAACATCCAAGAGGAGTTACAGAGTCACATCATTCTACAGAAGCGGCAGATATCTATTAATATCTATTATTAATTTTTTCCTAAATGATTCACATGCCTCTTTCCTAAATCAAATTTTCTACAAATTGATTTGAGAAAAAATACACATTTATTCATGGAAGTAATCTTACATTGAACACAAAAATGTGTTATTTCTTTGTACTAATTGTTGTGTTTTATGTGGGATATCTCTGAAAGTATCGCATTTACAGCTCTGTAACCCACTTTATTCAATGTTTTAGATAAGAATACATAGGAAACAATTGTATTTGTACCTTTGTAACCACCTTATGCATTTTTATATGGCTTTACTTCACCAAGGGTATTGGGTTCTAGGTGAAATTTTCCGCTAGCTGTAACTCGCTAATGAAGCGTTTTCAGGCATATGTTTATATGAACTTTTCTTCTTATTTTCAGCTATAGAATAGGCTTCCAAAAAATTGCCTCATAGTTTTAAATCATCCTGTAAAATAACCTGAATCATCCATCTGATAAAAACAATCTCTATGATTGGGCTCTATTTCAAAAACTACCATATGAAGAACTACAATGAATTGATACAAATCTAAAAAGTACAAATGAATGGAAAGAAATAATTGAAAATTATGATGAAAAGGATGATGTTGTAGTAGATTTAGAATATCCGAAAGAATTATGAGGAAAACATAGAGATCCACTCCTAGCTCCAGAACATTTAAAAAAGATTATGTGCAACTCTTTCTGATGAAACCAATTATGTTGTACAAGTTGAAAATTTGAAATCTTATCTTGAGATAGAAATGATTTTAGAAAAAATTAATAGATTAATAGAATTTGAGCAAGGTAATTTCATGAAAGAATACATAAATTTCAATACCAGTATTAGAACAGGAAGTAAAAGTGTTTTTGGAAAAGATTTTTAGAAATAGAAACTCTGTTTTGGGAAAAAAGAAATGGGAAATGTAAGAAATAGAACTGAAGTAAAATCAGGCGATGGAGAAACTTCTCACAAACATACTAAAAAATCAAATTTGAATTGTTTGACAAAGATTGTATGGCTACGCATTTTTATATCGAAGGAGTAAAATTTGATAAATAAAATAAAATTATGTAGGATTTTTTGTTTTTGATGTATCATAATTATCAACGTATCAATTCTATTCTGATAAAATGAAAACATATGATTCAGATTCAAATCTATTGTACATGGAAACAGATAGTTTTTTAAAGAAATGAAAGAAGATCCATTCATAAATCTTATTACTCTTGAATCTGAATGACTATAATTTTGACTTGAATATACACATAAAATAATTTTATTTCTCCTTTTTATGAAAAAATTCTTCAATTTTTATAATAGAAGAATTTTAATGACATTCATCTATGAAAATTAAGTCTTCACATGAGTTATAAGAGAAAGCTGTTTGATTTTTAAGTTTATTTTCTACTTTTCTATAATGATTCTATCAATCTTAATATTATTGTTGTTTTGATGATTTACTAATAACATGGAAATACATCAATAATTTTAAACCACTTTGTTTTTCATGAATAAGAATCAAGGTTTCTCTTCAAAAGTTGAATGCATCCCTCCAGTATTTCCAGTATAAGTTAGAGAGAATCATGATATATATTAAATAGAAATACAGTGTCAGTTTTGGTATTGTATAAATATGATACAGTTTAGTTTTTTCCAAACAGTGTTATGAGAGGTATTGATATCAATGATATAGCAGGACAAGTTCTCACCAACAATTATTTGAGACCAATTTTGCATTTACTCATGCAGTTTCTGAGTTACAGCTATTCTAAAGTAGGAAGTCACCCTTTTCAAGCATAGAGGAAACATGAATATTTCTACTTTGATTTAAATTCCAAATTATGGTCTGAGAATTCAATACAATTTGAATAATTTGGATTGTCTTGATGAGCTGAGTAGAATTAGATATCACATAATAGAGAGCAATAAACGGTTAATGAGTAGGGGTCTAAAGTTTAGGTCAAATCACCTCTCTTACCATATTAAAACTGAGCACATTTTCAGGCAGCAACGAGTTTTTTCTGATAATATGGGGTTTTGGAAGTGATTATGCAATGAAGAAGACTGTAATAAATAATTGATTATAATAATAATTATTTACTATAATAATTATCATAGTTAACACCCTTATGAAATTTCAAAAGGCTTTTTCGAATTTATCAGAATTTTTTATGGCTCTAACTCGAAAACTACTGCAGATGAAAAAAGCCAAATTAGTACTCTACACTGTATTCTATTGAACCATTATGTAAGTTACCAATGTGCATTCCATCATTCATTGAATACATGTGTAAGAACACATGAAAAATCTAAATTCCTTTGAAAAAATGTTTTTTTTTTTCAAATACTTTATCTTTGTTAATTTCTATTATTTTAAAACGAAAATTTGGAAATTTTTGATTGATTCTGTTGGCTGAATTATAATCTAACTATCATTGCTTGAATAGTAGAGAACTTTCAAACCAAATAATGGCTCACTTTCATACTAAATGATGTGATAAATAATAGCCTGGTATAGGAGTGGAACAAATAATGAACCATCATAATGATAGGACGTTTGTGCAACTGGAGCCTAATGTCTATTTTATGTGTACAAATGTTATAATAATAGTGATAGCAACTATCACAAATTCCTCTTAAAAAGCATATCCATGTTCATGAATTCTATAATAACATGTTCCTTTTCTTCATTTTCATCTGCTTCACACTTTCCAATAAACTTCCGAGTGTCTTCACACATAATTAAAAAATTATATAATGCCCGTATTATTTTCCAAAACAAGCAAAGCTATGATACATTAATATTGGGCAGTCTGGGGGTGTATGTACTTGAAAGTTTCATTTGTAAATGGGGATTTGGGGTACTCCTCCAGAAAGTTTTTGAATTTTTGTCTCTCCAAATCAATTTTTTTAGTGATTTCAGACAACTTCTTTGACTCTTTTGAAAAAAATTGTTCCACCACTGATTCAATCAATTCAACTATTCTAACCTCATTGTTCTATTGTTGTAACACATTTTTGAAAATAATTATACAAGTGGCTTGAAACTGATTATTATAGTTCTTGACATCAAAGATGTGTAATTGTTGATTTGCACAAGCTCTAAAAGTTAGTTATCATTATTGTTGTTATGATTATACTAGAGTATTCGCAATCTTCTTACCAGCTAAGAATTCAGATGCAGTAAAAGCTGTAATAAAATTGTTGTCAGATGGCATGGTTCCCCAGCAGAAGAAGAAGTACAGCTAGATGACGTGATACCAGAAAAAAACCAATTCCTGTCAAAGCGAACTGGATATCTTGGAGACAGTATAGTTATTGGATCTCATCATGAACCATACTATCCTAATGCTAAATTTTTTGATGACAAACCAACATCTTCTGCTTCAGTTTACAAGTGAGTGTGGTAGTATAGAAAATTGGAAGAAAACAAACCCATTGTTCAAATCAATACTCAAACATTTAACCAATTTCCCTTACAGTTTATAATATAGGCTTGTTATAGTATAATATAGTTACAATATTGGGTTGAAAATGTTGATTGAATGAAAAAAGATGAGGGATTTTCCAGAAAATTTTATTCTTTGATCAGGATAACAGCTCATAAACAAATTGAGCTGGATAAAGTGTAGGATTTCAGATGCAAAGAGATTCCACTTCACCCAAATGTATTGTCTGTTTCATTTACAGGCTGGACCAAGGCTGGTGAAGAAGATTGTTGAAAGTTACTATAGATCAACAGTTCTATGTTTACATTAGGATGCAAAATGGGGGTAAGAGAATGTGTTGTCACTGCGGGAAAGACTTTGAGTTTTTAACTCACCTTCTATGGAGGATTAATAAAACACATCACATAATTATTGGCAGAACAAAGGAAAATATAACTGAATTTATAAAAGCCTTGGATATTGACTATGTATAAAAGTGACTATTTATTATTAACGTTTTCTATTCATCCTATGACAGACATTCATAAAAATCAAATCAAATAAATTATGTTGGCATTTACCACTTGAATGATCCCACTATTACACAAGGTAGCATGATATACTTTCAATACAATATAATCCAGTTGAATTTTGTCTTTATGATTATAGACAATTTTTAGTAGGGCCTACCCAATTTTAGTAGAAGGAAAGAATCGGCCTGTGACAAGAGACCATCTTACAGATTCTTATAGAAATTTATATTTTTATCAGGTCAGATAACAAGACTTGCTGATGAAACTTCCATATTTAGATCGCATTTCACTCCAGAAAGGCTGCTACCCAGTATTAAAATATATATTTGGCAAATATTGAACTGATAGACTGGGAAAAATTAGTAGTTTTATCATCGAGGTTATCACTTAGAAGTTCGCAATATAGAATAGAAAAAATACAATGAGGAATTGCATCCCTATTTTTTGCATCCCATGCAACATGAAAATAATATCATTGTAATCAAGCCCTATGCCTCAAACTGAACTAATATGTATATTGAGTGAAACAGATGAATGGAACCTGTGTCTGATAACGACTAACCTCATAATATTCTGATAAACATTAATTACCTCATAATATAAATTAGAGACTATATGCATATATGCATATATAGCATATATGAAAACTATGGCAAAGAATACTAACAAGAAATAATTTATCTATATAGGTATTTAATTTGGGAGATTTTAAGATGTAAATCTCTATGATAAAGTGGAATAACATAGTTTGAAACTTCTATTCCACTTTTCTTTCATATGGTCACTATATTAATTTTTTTTGGTCAATTGCTCAAAATAAAATAGTGAAATTACCAGAACAGTTCCAGGCGCACGACAGTAGACTACCATCTTCAGGACATTGACATAACATTGATGCTCACTGGTGACTTGCTACCCAAAGACAAAAAGGTTTCGACACTCGAACCTTTTGTCAAAAAGTGTAACTAGAGAATACATGTTTCTCCCATAAACACACAAGCCAATTTTCGAACTATACACATTAGAATGGTCAGGATGGTAAACTACCATCCGCACACCCGCTTGAAGGTCAACAAATATGTGAGATAGCCTATTGTGGAATGCATTTTTTTTCTTAAATCACATAGACCCAACTGAAAATGAAATATTATTATGAAATAGGTTAGTGATGGAAACTAGTTGTCAACTCAAGTAAAAGATTCTTTATGATACAAATTTTGAGTGGATTCTGTTAAGGTAAGTTGCCTTTCTTAAGATAAAATACCACCTCAGTCTTATGTAAATGAGTAGATTTATAATTGACGAACATTATTGTACTGATAGTGGTATATTAACAGAAAATCAGTATTCCAAGTCTGCTTCCAGTAGAAAATGTAGTTTGTTACATAGGATTCTCCAATAACTGTTAAATCTGAAACTACACTTGCTGGATTTTTGAATTTGCTACTCGCCAAACGCCAATTCATGGTGGTGAAAATTGTTCTACCATAACTTCTACATTTTCGCTCCATCTACATTAATGATTTCAATCCTGATTCGATTTTGTTGTTCATTGTCTTTATAAGTCATGCTTCATCCAGTTTTAATTTGTATTTATCATTGCTGCACATTCATACTTCCACTGTGAAAACATTTTTTTGATTTGTCTTTACTGCATTACTGTCAGATTAGGTCAGTATTCGATTCACCACGCTTCCAGCATCAGTTTCCCCTTCATCGCTATTGACTTCAGATCAGCCATGTAACCAGATGTTTCTTCCTTCTTTGAAATTTTCCTTCAACGCTTATCATCTTCTTTAATTCTTCTTCCACATCTTTGATGAAGATGGACTGTTCTGCCAAATAAACTTCATCGAAATATGCTCTGTACAATTTTGTTTTTTTGAGTGTTAAACTGATCTTTTTCATAGTCTTATTTGCTTGGAATTGACGAATAGTGTGGTGACGCCCATATTAACTTATTGCACTGATACTCTACATGAAATGTGACTTGTGATTCCTGTTTTCAACTAACTAACCTAGAATTCAATTGTGAGCAGTTGACAAGAAGTAAGTTGATCACTGTGCATTATCTTTATCGCTGGACGTGTTTTGGATGGACAAGCCCTACAAAGCAACCAAATAACACTATCATTATGTTGTCTGCACGTAGCCGCTAGCCAGCCGGCTCTTTCACTTTGAAGTTTTGAGCGGGAAATAGACTATTGACAACTGCTTCTGGCCGAGTGACACAGTTTTCCAAGCGTTTATCTCTCATCTTGAACTGAGCATTATCTTCGGAGTGATACCTTCTTTAGTTAAAACTTTTATTTTCTGTATGTATAAGCTGATATATGAACATATCCATATATTAAAACAATTCTATATCAGAAAACTTTATGCGAATTATTATCTGTTGGCTCCCAAGGCTCTTATCTGTAGAAGGAAGGACTAAGTTCAAGCGATCATGAATGTATAGGATAAAATTACCAGTAATCTAATGCCATCAACTAGTTTGTCTTCTCTTGATGACAGTGATTTCCTTGGTTTTGAGGGTGAGGGGTTCGAAGATGTCGATGTATTTCTTTCTCTTTGTACAAGTCCTTTATACACGGTCAGAGGTCGTTGGTAGTGGAAACAAAAACTGTAGCAGTAAATACTCCATCTTATCGAGATAATAAACTGCCTGCTCCAGGTGAAACTCTCAGGGAGTTTGAGCTCCAGCAACAAAGCGATGACATCATAAGGCATGTGGTGGAACTTGAGAGTCAGTTCGATGCATGTAATGGAGATATAAAGATACACAAATAACTTTATTGCAGTCTCGAATTGATGAACTTGAGAGCAAATTACATGAAAAGGAGTACTGGGAACATGAAAAGAATGAATTCGAATGTAAAGTAAATCAATTGAAAACAACAATAGAGGTTTTGGATGCAGAGAATGGTTTTTTAAGAGATAAGAATAGCTTATTAGAGGCTGAGCTTGATGATCTCAGAGCTTCTTACTCACCAGGTAACATTCAATGCAATAGGCATTTATTAGATAGAATAACTTTTTCAACTAGTAACTATTTTGATATTCTGGCTGATCCAAAACATTCATCACATTGTGCAGTCACTGATGTTGGAAGGGGACTAGATATGAAGAGTGCAAGTACAATTAGAAAGAAGTTAACAAAACAACTTAAGATAAGGCATGTAGATAAAGTATTAGAGTTGTCTGACAGTCATGAGAGGGACATTGGCTGGGATTTGAATAATGAGTTGAAGGGAAGTAGTTTTGAAGTGACAGTAATCTCAAAGCCAGGGTGTACTTTCGACAAAGTGACACATGACATGGGTGTTCTCATGGAGGATTATAATGCTAATGACATTGTGATAATTTTAGCAGGGACCAATGATGTAGTGAATAAAACAGTTCAGCCAACAAACTTAGATCTAATACGAATAAGAGCAACTGCTAGATGCTCCAAGGTAGTCATGTCATCAATCCCATTCAGATACAGGAATGTGCGCCCTCGCTAGGCATGTTTACTATAAATATACAGTCTCTATGTAATAAATTGTATGAACTGGAAGCTATTTTATCTGGAACAACAAATGTTATCTGTATTAGCAAACACTGGCTCCTTGAAGAGGAGATTTCTTTCATGTTCCAGGAGGTTTTGTATTGACAAGCTATTATTGTAGAAAATCTCTGTATGGTGGCTCTTCCCTATAATTATGTGAATGAGAGTACACTTTTTGACTTGATAGATGTGAGACAGTACTGCAGTTATTCTGTATGTGAGGCTTCTGCTATCATACTGATTAAACTAAATATGTTAGTATTGTGTATAATGCACCCCCACATCAAATTTTAATAATTTCACCACTTACCTGGAAAACCTATTGATTTATTTAACACAACAACCAAAGCCTTTCAAATACATAGTTTCAACAGGTGATTTGAATGTAGACATTTCGAAGGAAACCATTGAATCAATAAATCTGTTGAGATTTTTTGATATCTATTGTGCTCATAGAGCACCAACTAGATTCAAATCATGCCTTGATATTGTGGCTTCAAATATTCCTCCTGATAGGGTTAAGGTAAAGTCACTGAGCCAGAATTTGTTGTCTGATCATGCTGGTATCTGGAGTAGTTTTAGGACTGACACAATTGCTGTCTGTAGAAGAGAAACAAAATTATGTAAAACAGAAGTCTATGAGAAGCGTATTCTTTCCCAACATGGATTGAATCACTATAAGCGTTTACTAATGTGCATTTACTGGTCAAGTATTCACACTAATGATGTAAATAGATCTGTTAATGAGTTTTTGAATGTTCTGATTTTTCATCTCAATATTAGTTGTCCAAAGAAGTCTGTCAGACATAGTCCGAGTAGTAAAAAGAAATCTGTGATAAATTGATTCACACCTGAACTGGATGTGATTCGAAAACTGCTTCTTATGGCATATAATAAGTGGAAAAATTCAAAGAACCCTGCAGATAAGTCATTGCTTAAAAATATTAAAACAAAATACAAACTTGAGATAAGAAAGGCAAAGCTGGAGGCGAATGGTAGTTTCATAACCAATTCTAAGAATCAATGTAAGGCTGCATGGAAAGTTGCAGAAAAAACAAGGAAACCTTGAGAAGGCAGCAAAACAGAAAATACCACTTTCACAAGAGCAGCTCAATAATTGTTTTGTAAATTTTTCCAGTAATGTTGTGAATGTTCAAGACGGTAGCAATAATTCAAATAATGTAGATTTTTCAGAATTACTCAATAGAAATAAGCCTGAAAGAGATGGAGCAAATAATAATTTCAAATTTAAAAGGGTTAATAAACAAACTGTAAGGTCTATTGGGAGTAAAATGAGTACTTCAAAATCTGAGGATGTGTTTGGCCTGTCAAACTACCTGCTCAAGAATATTATTGATGTTATTCTATTCCAACTGACATTTATTGTAAACTTTATTCTTGTCAATGGATTCTTTCCCGACTGTTTGAAAGTAACCAAGATTATATTTAAAAAGGGTGATCCAAATAAACCAGAGAATTATAGGCCAATAGCTATTGTCCCTATAATTGAAGCATGCATTCCAATCAAACTAAATGAATATTTTGTCAGTAATAGTTTACTTTATACATTTCAGTTTGGCTTTAGGCCTAATCACTTGACAATAGATGCAGTTGAAAAGGTTGTTGAATTAGTATTAAGGGGCTTTGAACAGGAACATACTTCAGGGTCTCTTATGATAGACTTAAGCAAAGCCTTTGATTGTGTTCCACACTCAATTCTATGCACAAAGTTAGAAAAATATGGAGTTGTTGACAAGAAGCTCATGTTAATCCAAACTTTGGTGCACTCTGATGTTGAGTTAATGAGCGTTCAAGATAAACTTGATCTGGCCCTTCAAGAATCTAAATTGTGGTTTTTTGCTAATATGCTAGCCATTAATGAAGATAAAACAGAGCAAATAATCTTCTCACTTAATAACCAATGTAACTTGGATCTGGATGATGATTCATTTGAGCCTGTTAAACTGCTTGGAATATTTCTGGATAGTAAACTGAGTTGGAATAACCATGTAAAAAACTTATGTAGAAAGCTTGCATGTGTTACTTTTCTTTTGCGAAAGTTAAAGACTTGTGTAAGTCTTGAAGTAATCATAATGATTTATTCTGATCTCTTCCAGGCACATCTCATTTATGGTGTCAAGTTATGGGGAAACTCGCCCTCTGCAAAAAAAGTTTTCATTTGGCAAAAGAAGGCAATGCGAGTGAAATTCGATTTGAATTATAACGAAACTTGTAGAAATGTGTTCCCAAATACAAAACAATGACTCTGCCATGTTTGTTTATTTTTTATAATCTAATTTTTGTAAGAAATAATCTCTTTAATAAAAATTATGCAACACACTGTCATAACACAAGGCAGAAAGACGACATTGCTAGACCTAGGGTTAGGCTAAATAAGTCTATAAAAAGCCATAGTTATCAACAGATCCTTCTGTATAATAAACTGCCGGCGAATGTAAGATGGTTGCCAACAAAAAAGTTTTGTGAAGTCATAGGTGACTGGCTGAAGGCAAAAGGTTTTTACTCGATTGAGGAATATATACAAAATGAAAACTCTATGGACATTAGATTCACAGACTGAACTAAGATAGTGTTATTCAATGTTTTTTTACTATTATATAGTATTTCTGTAACAATTTATGTTTTTTTTTACTGTATAAGTTGTATCTGACTGTTAGCTTGACGATGCCCATTGCATGTAGGCCTATAGTGTTTTTACGGCAAATAAAATTCTTGATTCTTGAAGTATTGCTGAGAATCAAAAACATGTTCTATGTTTCAAATTCTGTTTTTAATCAATTTCACAAACTTTAATGAATTTAACTTGACCTAGCTTTGGCGACTACATGAATTTAAATTTCCAAGTGTTATAGCTAGTTCAACAAGTCAGTTCACAGTTAATCAATATCATGAAACTATCTTTTCAGTAATCAGTGATGTTCATTCAACATTATGTAGTGTTTTTCGGTTTTATCAACCATTCAAATTGATCATTTACTGTCGGACTACTTTTTTTAGTGGAAATATTTGATGGAAACAGAAATTTGAACACAACCTATGGACATAAACTAATTTGGACTATTTATGTGACAAATTTGTAATTTGAACTGTTTTGGGCAAATGCCAGTAGTTTTTCACTTGATTGTAATAATTTCATCAAATAAATAAATAAATAAATAAACATTCTTTGTCGATTTTTCAAGACTTTTCTCAAACTTTTCACTATGGCCATACTTGGTTTTTTTGTTAGGTCCATCACATTAACATTTCAATGAAGAATCTTCCGTGTCATTCTGGACAAACTATTTTTGTATTATAAGAACTTCTATTTCACATTGAATTCTATTAAAATGAATGCCAAACTTCAACTTGGTGAAGACTTTTCCTCCCACGAGATCATATGGACAAAAACCTTTCTCAATCAATGTCTGCTCAGGCCATTCCATTTTCACATCGTTTGCCTTCAATGCTCCTTGTGGGCCTCCTTTTCCTGTGACTGCTCAAGCGCTGCTGGGACCATTCAAGTTGCTGACAACTTGACACATTCTGCTTCAACAAGTTGAATATTTTTGTATCAACTTTTATCTTACAATTTGCCCATGGAGCCTGGCTCCATACAATTATGGATTACAACACAAACACACCTATTTTTCTCAGATTGCATGGTGACCATAACCACTACATATCTCACTTATTTTGTCAGATTGCATGATGACTAGTGGCGGCTGGTGAAAAAAAGAAATGGGAGTGCTGCCGTGGAAAAATTAGGTAGATAACATGCATGTAGGAACTTACCCATGAGGAAAGTTCATTTGAAATAACGTTTTTTTCATGCTGAAAATAGTTGATGTTTTTCACACTTTTCTTTCAGTTTATTTATTTTGCTGAAACCACTCTTAGTCCAAATAGTGCAATCAACACCAAAGAGAAGACAAAACAAAATAACACAAGTTAGTTTGAAGTGACTGACAATTGAATAAACTGACAAATATACATAAACAGAATTTATTAATTTCGAATTCCTTTAATTGCTATTACTTTATACTGAAGACTTCCGCAATGGCTGTTGTCAATATCCGCCATTGCGGAAGTCTTCAGTATAAAGTAATAGCAATTAAAGGAATTCGAAATTAATAAATTCTGTTCAAAATAACACATTTCTTGATTCACAGCCACAAAGCCAGGAGATTTTGTTGTACCACTCAGTATTGGTGGATCTGATGCACTACTTATTGTGACTGAATCCTTCTTATTTGATCATTAAGTTAGGAGTGGGGCTCCCCTCTCTCTTCCATCTCACATTTTTCATTTAATGTTAGTAGTGAGAAAGATATTGATTTTGAGAAGTCAACTTTATTTGAGACTGCCATATTATTAAAAATCAAAAGGAGATGAAAACTAACACAATGAGCAAAATCTCAACTGTACAGAACAATTCAAAATAGTACTGATACAAAAAATTACAAACAGATTGCATGAATGACATGGCTAACCTACTAGTAAGGCTCAATGCACACTTGCATGTCTTGAAGTGGCATACATGTGGCTTGCAGCTGCCAGCAGCTCAGTAGTAGATGAGCTCCAGTGAAGGAGTGCACACTAGAGAGGAGCAAGTAACATGCAAGCGACATGCATGCAACTTGCAAATGGAGCACACAAGTTTCTGCACCATCATCATTTGCACATGGCTTCCAGAATACACTGGGTGATTTGGCATCCAAGTCTTACCACGATGGCATTGGAAAGAGATCATTTTGGTTCATAGAATGTGAGGAGTTCTTCAAGGGATTCAAGGGGAAACCTGAAAAAGAAAAGGCTAAATAGGCAAAAGCAATGTGATTTCTATGGTAATCCATTCTGCTTGAAATAGCAACAGAGACTGAAGACTGCTTCTACTTGAAACTGCTGAAAACATGCTCTAGAGTGTACTGAAGAGAAAAAACAAGTAGCATGCATGCAGTGCAGCCTAACAAACCGCCTCAATTGAAACGCAAACCTAAATTCAGTTTTCAATAGACACTGCTTCTGGATGGAGGGAAGTGATAGCTATGAGCCGTAGCAGGTACCTGTTCAATCAGATAGAGATAAGCTGCGTTCTCCTGGGCCCACTTTGTAACAGTGACCGATTAGGTTGACCAGCAAAAAGGACACTGTGCTCTGCTATAAAATCACTTCCCAGTGGTTTGGAACCCACCTAAAACTGTGGGTCCAACTCATCAATCACCATCATCCAACTCATCACCGACGCACAGTTCTAAGACCTAGGTGGGCTTCATTCTCAAGAAAAAAAAGAATGCAGTGCCACTGTCGGGTTTATTAACAGAAATCCAGCTCCTTGCATGCACAACAGTCCAAGATATCAGAAACGGAAAGGAATGAGACTGCAGTTCCACTTCCTCTCATTGGCCAACACTGTGAGCTGAGGATGCAGTGAGTGTGTTTCAAAGCTCATTGAATTTTTTTTCTTTTAACTTGTCAACTTCAATCAAATCTTTTTTGTGAATGTATAGAGAATTTTCTCCACTCTCTTTTTCTCTGGGGTACTGCAGTGCCACAGTACCACTTAATAGCTCCCCTGGTGGTGACCATAACCACTACAGTTCAAACTTATTTTGTCAGATTGCGTGGTGACCACAATCACCAAAGATCGTACCTTATCTTATCAGATTGCATGGTGTCCAGAAAACCATTACAGATCGTATTATTCTATTTGGCAAAAATAAGGTCAACTTGTATTGTATTATTTTGTTTGATGAACTTATTACCAACTTGTATTTTGTCAATCTACTTGGCAATCATTAACATTATCTTATTTATATTTTTTATTGTATTTGAAATTTCTGATCATCGACTATGCTATCTCAGCAATTTTCTATTTTATTGTGGTGATCATACTTTGATGGCCTTTAAAACATTTGAAGCAAGCCATATTAATCTTTTATTGTATTCAGTGAATATGCAACCATTAATTTGTAACCATGTACTTATTATATTTGTCATTGATTTTTTATTGTTTAAAATTTATTGTGTACTCATTTTTTTAATCATTTGCGTTGACATTCAAACATTTGAATTTGTTAATTTTCACTGGTCATTCGAGCCACATTATCTCTAAATTCTGCTCATTTTATTGCATTTCTGTATTCAAAATCAATCTTATTATCTTACATCTAAAATAATTATCACATTGTCTCAATTGTCTTTATTTCAAGCTCCTAGCTTTCAATTTAACTCTGTTATCTCTTTTCATCTCATTTTTTTGGACTCACTCCTGTTACGAATTGAGGTCTGGTCCTTCGAATTGAGTTTCTGAGTAACGTTTATGTATGGTGTTACGTGCAGTAATAACGTCCACTGCTTTCCTAGCGTGGCATTCTACACATTACTGAGAGATTTTGTATTGATTCTTTATGAGAACGTGTGTTGAAAATTTGAAAAATTCCCTGCAGTAACATCAAAATCTTTATTAGGCTACCTTACACTGACCAACTCATTTCTTATAAGAATGAAGCAAATGCAATCATCCAGCCTTTCATTCACTAGCCCTCTGCCTAGACAGCATTGTAACTCCATACAATGAATTTGTAGCATCACTCCATATAAAATAGTGATGTAACACTATTTCAACATTCTATCATTTTATTTATGATTTGCTGTTGTTTACAATCAGTTGAACCAATTAATTTATTCCACTGAAGACTACTTGCTTCTGACTACAAAACTAATAGAGTTGAAAAATTGAGAATTCAACCTTTTTTCTTGTCTTATTTTGAATTCAAAAGTGTAATTTTTTGCTTTTTCTACCTGTAATAAAGAGTAAGAAAGAATAACTATTTATTTTCACTGTAAAATGCATATTCTGACTTATAGGCCTTCTATTCCCACCAAGTCTAATTTGACACTAACTGTCACTGATTATGCATGTTACTCAGTAATGTTATGTTGCAATGCAATGCCACATGTCCGGATTGGCCTTGAGTTAGGTAGGTTCATATTTTTGAACCTATTGTGATGCTCCCTCAACTCAAAAAAGACTACACAAACATTTTAAGTGAATGAAAGAGAATTCAAACTGCACTTAGCACTTATAGGTAGTCTTTACTTGGTTTAGACTGAGCATTTGTAGGTCTATGTTCATCCACATTATCGTGGGTTACTTATTGTAAGAAGGTTGATACAATAAAAGTGGGTATTTTGAAAATCATACAATATTGTACTTGACAATCAGTAACAATTTTTTTTTTTTACATAATGGTCATTATGATTTTATAGCTACTAGTGTCATGATTCACAATTCTATAGATAGCTACTTATTCTTGTTCATTGTTTAATATTATTATTATCATTTTTTTTTTTTTTTTTTTTTTTTTTTGGTTGCAGATGTAAATTATCAACAGAAGCATCCGATTATCAGCCTGTTTTTGAAACTGAGGTTTACAAAGGAGAAGAGAGAAATGAGACATCCAACTACTTCTATTACATTGCGAAAGAAATGTGGACCTGCTCTGACAAACAAGAGAATCCTGTAATATGTGAAAAAGACCCATTTTTTAAATATTAAATCAGAGTCATTTTCAACTCTGTAAACTAATTCTTGACAAGTCTTGAAAGAAATATGGGAGTGATTGACCAGGAGTCTATTCAGTCACATAGCATATGAGACACAAGCACATGGGCTCTTCTTGAACGGGTGACCACTTTGATTTGGACAGCAAAAAACAAAAAAAAAATATATATTTTCTCTGCTATGAAATCACTATCAAATTTTTTGGAAAAACTGTAGGTCCAATTCATCAATCATCATCATATTGCAACTCCTTAACAATGTACAGGTCCCAGACATATTCTATTTATCTTCCAAAAAATAAATTTAACTGTCAAAAATGAGTTGACAAGCTATATACAAACGTATAAAAATATTCGAATTTCGTATTTACTGATTGAAATTGGCAATGAATGCCTTAATCCAGCCTAGTTGCCAATTTCACTGATTAAACCCTCAGTTTCTAACTAACAGATTTGGAATAAATGGATAGTGGACAGGACTGAGAAAAGCTACAATAACCCTTGAAAATGACACACAAAATTAACAGCAGACACAAATTCGTAATTATTATGTAAGAAATCAATAAACGAAACAAACAATAACTCTCAACTAGCAGAACATATTTCAATAACATGATTAATCACTATTGAACATAGGCTTATCTATCACTCAATTGGAATATGTCTGAGAAACTGTTCAATAACTCAATATTAAATTTCTAATAACTCTATAGCACATGATGTCCAATAAACTGTTCAAACTGAGAATAAACTTGTAATCAAAGTGATAACCAATACACTTACCGACACTATAGTCCAAATGATGGTCTTTCATTATTGAGAAGACCCCTTTTCTTAATCAGTGCTCCTCCTTGACACCTTAGCTCCACCTAGTGGCAGACAAAATAAGTAGTTTTTTTGGTCGCCACTGAGTGATGATCGATGACAATTTGTGTTTAATTTTTTCGCTCTGCTTCAGTGCTTAACCATCAATTTTGATCGGGACACGCCATTGGTTGCTGTTGTTTGACTGTAGTAAAATGGTGAGGACACCTGGAGCATTTTTTGCTTTTGAGCTCAAAAATTCACATTATGAACAAAAAGGGAATTAAGGTTCCCCGCTCTTGAACATCATCTGCACATGAAGCCATAGAACATTTGTAATTACTAGTTGCAATTGATAAGTTTGCTAAATGCAGCACGCACACAAAATGATTTCGCCTGAGTTGTTGATGCCCTTTACTTCAGACAAGCATCACCGTCAATGCGATTATGACTGGAACATCTACTCCATGAACATTTAATAATTTCTTCTTTCTATAACTATTTGGATAATCTGATTTATTTTGTAGTTTGAAACATTAGTGTTTGTGATCTGTTCCTTCTTCTTGAATAAACCTCTATAATCAAGACTTAAATGTTGCTCTGAATCTACATTCTAATAATAATAAGCATATGGCTTTTATTGGTGGGGAAACCCTTACAGGTAGTTTAATCTCAATGTCAGAGATAAGAGGTAACTCATATATGTTTTAGCCATATATGGGGAACATGGTGAACCTACTATTTTTGGGGGTTGCCATACCTTCGTGTAAGTGGTAATAAAGCTTATAGAACCAAGTCATTAAAGCATGGTCACCTATCCAAGCGCAGTATTAAGTACTCATGACTGAACATCACAATCACATCAACACCACACTTACCACATGAACAGTAACCATCCAATCTAAATGTTCTTGTGAATTAGTAATATGTTGCAATATGAGTTTGATGAGACCGCTAAGTACAGTATATCTATATGTTGCTTATACTCAACTATCTCTTCAAATTCATTTTGTTTTTGTCTGTTATAGGATAAATCCGACTTCTACAGGATAAAAAATGTACTTATTAGTATGAAGGAAATTTATGAAATCAAATATATCCCTGAAACCAGAGTAGCACGAATCAACTACTCACAAAACGGAGAAAGAGTGAGAGTTGAAGAGATTAAGTACTACAAGAAAAATAAAGACAATACATATGAGCAGGTCTCAGCAGTAATAGAAGGTAATTGGCATCATCAAAAGAAATTCTGTCATGATAGGAGATCTACAAACATCACAATTACTGCAACATGTCATCATGAATTATGTAAATTTGTTTGATTGGTCGGTTCAGCTAGAAACTATTTCGTACCTATTGTTCCATTAATTTTCCTCAGCGTTCTAGTTATAGAATCGATGGTATACTAAATTGATCTAGTTACAGAATATAGAGTTGATGGTATGTGGAGGAATATCTGAAAGGAAAAATATCCATCATCCATTACCAGTGAGAGAATCAACACAGTAAGAGATAGATTCATAACAATCTAATATTAAAACTGAGACTGTATTTCACTTTTATATAATATTTCACTCACATAATATTGAAGATGTTTGAGGAATGCATTCCACTTCTGGAAAGAAGCTTCGTCAACCTCTTTGTCAGCTTCAAAGCTTCTTTTCAGAAGTTAAATGCGTTCCCCAAACATCTCCAATATATGGGAGTAGAATATTATACGAAAGTGAAATACAGTGACAGTTTTATTATTAGATTGTTCATTAAGTATTTCATCATGGAAAACGTCAGAGATAAATTAATAAATTAGAGTTTTTAAGAGATCATTTTAACATAACTCCACTTTCAATATCACTCTGTATCACAGCAACATTTATATTGTAATATCATCCCGCAACAGCACACAATAATAATTATAATAATGATAATAATAATAATAATGATAATAATAATAAAATTAGCATTTATGGTTTTTATTGGTGGAGAGACCCTCACAGGTACTTTTACATCGCTATTTGAGTAATGTTGTGGAGAGCATGGTGGTCCTACTACTTTTGGTGGGTTTCGAATCACCGGGTGAGTGATAATAATGCTTATAGCCAGGTGAACTGGTAACCCAGAAATGTATGCAGAGTACCAGATTAAACGGAATAGATGTAAGCAAATGATAAGAAACTTTAAAAGCCAATATTTTCATAGTCTTCTAAATTCTCAAAGGTCTGCTGCTTCTAAATGGAAAACATTAAAATATTTGGGTGCTGGTAGGGATAAATCTAAATCAATTATCAGACATTCTGCTGAGGAGCTGGATAGCTACTTTTCTTAGGTTTCAGTGAGCCTGGATCTTGCTTACGAATTCACTAGTAATTTTGAAATAACGCCCTGCAATGATGAATTTTATTTCGCAGCAGTGCCACAAATATATGTTATAAAGGCACTTAGTGGAATAAAAAGTAATGCTGTAGGGGTGGATGCTCTCCCAATTAGATTCATCAGAATTATTCTACCTTCAATAGCTCCTTTTATTATCCACCTGTACAACATCTCCTTTATGATCTCCAAATTTCCCTCAGCATTCAAATTTTCCATGATTATTCCTTTCAACAAGATACTTGGTTGGCATACTGTCTGTCTTGTCTAAGGGTCAGGAGAAGCTTGCTTATGAGCAGATGAGTGATTATGTCATTCGTAGAGGTCTACTAAGTAGCTGCCAATCTGGGTTTTGAAAGGGGCACAGTACTACTCCAGCTCTGCTGTGCGTCTCTGATGACATCAGGTTGGCGATTGAAAAGGGGCAGGCCACATTGATGGTTCTTATTGACCTGAGCAAGTCTTTCAATTGTATATATCACCCTCTTCTGTTGAAGAAATTGAGAAATTTTTGCTTCTCGGGGAGCAGCACAGCATGGGTGAGATCCTACCTACTTGACAGGCAGCAGTGTGTTCGATTGGCTTAGTTGTCGGGGTGGAGGGTGTTCAACAGGGGAGTCCCACAGGGATCCATATTGGGCCCCATTCTTCTCAGCCTATATGTAAATGACATAACTAACAGACTCACACATTCAAAATATCATTTATATGTTGATGACCTACAACTTTACTGACATTTTAAAACCAATGATTTTGAGGCTGCAGTCAATCTGATGAACAATGACCTTGCTGCAATTTCACATCATGGATTGAAGATAAACGAAAGCAAATCCAAGTCCATAATTATTGGCAACAGAAGACTCTCGAGACAACTTGACATGGACGATGGTCCTTCTGTTGAAATCAGCATGCACAGACTGGAATACAGTGACACTATAACAAACTTAGGGATAACATTTAATAGACACTTTGACTGGACAGAACAGGTAACTAAGACATGTAATAGGGTATTTGTCAGTATACACTCACTGAAGAGAATTGGATCAGTGATACCATTCCGCGAAAAAGTGATGCTGGTGGAGACGTTGGTATTCCCTCACTTTTATTATGGTGATGTAGTAGCTAATGACATGACTGTGACACTATCTATCTGAACGACTAAAACGACAAAGGGCCCAGAACTACTGTGTGAGATTCATCTTTGGACTAGATAGGGATGGTCATTTAAGTCCTTATTACGTACACCTTGAAATTCTAAGGCTGAAAGATTGTAGAATTCATCATATGCTGATGCTCCTCCACCAAATACTGTCCACAAGAACTCCAGAGTATCTCAGTTCTTATTTTCGATCCATTGGGGATATTAATAGAAGAGGCACAAATTATGGTGCAAGTTTGTTGAACATACCGAAGCATCGCACTGTGAAGTATAATGGGTCGTTCTGTGTGACTGCCTGCAGACTGTGGAATAGGCTACCAATGGCTGTGAGGGCAGTGGAGAGGCGGACACTGTTCAGCGCGGCTGTCTTGAGGTGGCTGAGTGAGGGTGATCGGGGCAGTCGGTGAAGCTGTATGGTGTTTGTGAGAGAGTGTGTGTGTGTGTGTGTGTGACTTTATACTTATTATAAATTGAAAGTTTTTCTTTTCCTTTCTCATAACTTCTACTCAAGAATTTTTTTTATAATTTTCTTTTTGCTTAAAATTTTATAGAACTTTTTTTTTAATTATTTTTTCCAAATATTGTTTAAACAAATTTTTAGTTTAATTTAATATTGTTATAATAGATGATAATAATAGTTAGATAGATGAATAGATAGATAGATAGATAGATAGATAGATAGATAGATAGATCAAGTTAGAGCTGTATAGGAGGATTAAGTGGCAGAAAGGGCCGGCTGCGCTCTAACTTCGCCCTCCAAGTATAACAAATAAAGGCAGTCATTCTATTTTATTCTATTCTATAACGTCAAGGCATTGGAGCACGGTCACCCATCCAAACGAAGTCTTGAGCAGCCGTGACATCATTATTACTAGAATAAGATGTTATCTGGCAGCACATTATGTTATAGAAAGATGCAAAACATCGGAATTACATTATAATGCAATGTCACATTTTTGGACAAACCTTGATAATAAATTCAACACTGTCAATAAAAATCAACAACAAAACAATAAATAATTCATTGGTACATCTCAAATTTGATTTTAATTAAGAGTTCAATCAAATTCAACTTCTCTTTATTTCAATAGAGAGTTATTGAATTGAATACCAATCAATTCAAATTTTATTTCCGAAACAATTTTTTTTTTGCATTTTATTCCTAACATGCTGAATTACACTCTTCATGTATAAATGTCTCAGAGTGAGAACCCCAATCTCTGAATAATTCGGTTCTTGGATAGAGTCTCAGTTTACCCAAAGCCGCTCTCATTATATATTTCTGCATGACAAATAACTCATGGATATAGAAATTTGCTGCACCACCTCATGCCAGTGATCCATATTGCAAAATAGATCGAAAATAAGCAAATAGCAATTTATTCAGATCAAAGTGATGAATATTTATCAAGGTATTTGATTTATTTTCCAGGTATAACGAAAATTGTATACTCTCTCATCCTTGACAAAAAAAAGAAAAGTCCTATTCCTAGGTGAGTAAGTCATGGGTAACATCCATTATTGTTTTTATCAAATAACTATATCCTTACAATGAATATAAATCTATGGAGACTGGATAACACAAGCTTTTAACTGAGGCTTCTAAGAAGTAACGACAGCTCAATTGAAAAAAAAATTGGGGAAATTTATTGAACACATTGCTGACAATAACATTTCATTTACGGCTATAAACATGAGCTGAGCACATGCAAGATTTAATTGAAATGAAATATATGTATACAGTTGACCGAATTTAGTAGTGTCTCAGTTCAAACTTGACCGTGACAATAATCGTGGGTTGCGGTGGGGAAAATGGACGTTTCCAAAAAAAAAGAAAATCATATTGTGCAGTGGCGTAACATTTTCCAAATGGGCCCCCCCCGACACCAAGTTTCCGGGCCCCTCTCCTCAAAATCATATAATTATCCCCCCTCCACCCTTTTCATCCTTACCCTGAAAAACTTGCATATTTTGTGGGCAGTTATCACAATCATGTGAGAACTAAACACCTTTTTCTGTATTAAATTTTCAAATTCAATCATGCTTGAAGGGTATAGCCTACTGGTTCCTGAAAGACGGAAAAAGTTCAGATTTAATTTTATTACAAATAATTGACTTTATAGAAACCTTGCAATTGATGCCTCCCATAGGATCCACATTCACAGCCTCCAGAATTCGCCTTGTTCGCTCACACATACAGGTTCAATTTTAAAAAGGCACTCAATCTAAATTACGGCAAAATAAATTAATTGGGAGTTTTTTAAGTAGGAATTTTCCAGTATAAAAACTATAATATCAATATTTCACACCTTATAGTCTGAATGAGCTCAATGTTCAATGAATTGATGTAACCTGTCGCAGTCGCCTCGCTTTTTGAGATGCAAATACTCTGATACCTTCTCCAAGATTTAGGTTTTTGACTCTCATTTTCGATTCTGAGTGGCCTAAATCGAGGCTACAGAGTCAATCTTGAGTCATTGTGGGCTACTTCTCAGGTATCTTTTAATTATTTCACTCACATTATTTTATTTGATAATGAAACTCACAATCACACTCACGAACTCATCATATACATACGGTTTATTCTAGGCCAATTTACCGGACTTGTGTACATGCATCTAGCTGGACGATTCAGTAGAGACTGAACTCAATATAGGCCTACTTTGAAAAGAAAAATGTTGACTTTGATTTCTACACAATCCCCAATTCCCATTTCTTTGTATATGCCAAGGAATTCAATGGAAAAATAATTAATTTCTATTTCCTCCAATATTTGCACAGTGGAGACATATAATGGCATAATAGCCGTATTCATGATTCCTAACAGTCTAGACTAGTTTGTTTGAAGAGCTAGTTTGTATATTGTGTTTTGTAATCGGTATGTCTCCCTTTTAATTTCCTCAAGTCACAACAGCCTGTTTTTGAATTTCTTCACTAAAGCTATTTGCGAATAGTAAAGTAGACAATAGACAATAAACATTAACCTGACAATATTTAGCCTATTCATTCATCCTTTCTTTCTTTCTTCCGTGAGTGTTTCAGTTCTAGTTGTATTTCCTTCAAAAATATATAAATATATATTTCAGTGCGAGCACGGGCCATTCCTTGAATACATTTGATCCTTGATCTTTGATCCTGGCCATTCCTTGAATAACATTTCGGTCTGGGCCCCATAGCAGCCCGGGCCCACCCGCGCCACGGGGTCTATGGGGGTGTACGTTACGCCACTGATTTCATGGATACTTTCGGTTTTCTCGTTTTGAAGTGAAAGATAAGGAGTATACAGTTGAATACTCTCTGGAGATAATAATATTCCCTCTAACAATATTTTTTTTTTTTTATGTCCTCCAAAAAACGTTGGATAATAATGATGAATTTTCAATTTAAAAGGCTACAATATTGAAATGGAAAAAATTAAAAATAGTAACTTTTTGTTGTAAATTTAACAACTTGCAGTCACTTTTAAATTTTAAATATAAATTAAATGTACTCACACTTGGTTCATCGTTTTTGAGATTTCCCAAATTGGCCAAGTGTGAGTACATTTATTATATAATATAAACTTGAAAAACACTTTTAAATGAAAATTAACTCACGTTATGGCGTGACGGCCGTTTTGCTCTGTTGTCTAGAGCATCGTCAGACGACCCACAGTACACCGATTGAAGGCATGAGTTTGAGGGTTATGTATGTTGGAATTGTGAAGGGGTGGGGGGATGAGTAGGTGGGAGGTTTGAAATTGGGATTATTTTGTCAAATAGAGTATGTGAGAAGACGTTAAGTTGATCATTTAAAATGTTGTCAGGTTGCTGCTTTACATGTTTGGAAATCTCATAATGTTCTAAAACATTGAGTTTCTGGCTTTTGTGAGTGAAGTGTAGTGTGTCTAAATTAGTGACAATGTCTGTATAACTGTGGCCTGTTGAGATGATGTGTTCAGCAAAAGTGGAATGTGTGTTTGGGTGTGAGATGGCTTTTGTGTGTTCTTTGAATCTAGTGGTGAATGTCCTGCCAGTTTTTCCTATATAGAACTTGTTGCAGTCATCACATTTCAATTTGTAAATTCCAGATCTGTTGTACTTGTTTTGAGATGTTGTCTGAGAACGCAGGTGTTTTTTGAGTGAATTAGTTGTTCTGTAAGCTATTTTATATTTGAGTTTCCTGAATGGAGCTGCTATTTTAGTTTTGTTTTTGAGATGCTGAGTTTTGTTTTTGAGGTAGGTAAGTGTGATGAATGTATCGGGGTTGTCATTCTGTTGCTGGTGTGAGTGATCGGTTTTGTTGATATTCTGTGCAGTAGTTTGTCTATGAGTGTGTGTTTGTAACAATTCTGTTGTGCTATGTATTTTATAGTATTCTATATTGTAATCTTCTTGTGACATAGAAATGTTTGTAAGTCGGTGGAGCATGTGATTGAAAGCAGCATGTTTATGTTGGGTTGGGTGATTTAATGTGTTATGGATTATTGTATCAGTTGTTGTGGGTTTCCTGTAAATTCTAAATGTTTTGAATGAATGTTCCTGCTTTGTTATAGTGATGTCCAAGAAGTTGATACCATTATTGTGTTCAAGTTGTAAGGTGAATTTTTAATTGGGATGGATTTTATTGAGATTGGTGTGGAATATTTCAGTTTGTCTTTTATTGCCTCTGTATAGAATAAGAATGTCATCAACATATCGGTGCCAGCTGATGATTTTGTCTGTATTATGTAGGATATGTTTTTGTTCTATATTGTTGACAAAGATTCCAGCTGGATGCAAGAAATTGGGGAACCCATAGGAAGGCCATGAGGTTGTGAATAGAATTTATTATTGTATGTGAAGTAATTTTGTGAGGTAACTAGTGTTGTGAGGTCTAAAATTTCTTGGAGTTGTTCAGGTGGTGTGTTATTTTGGATGAGCATTTGTTCAAGGTGAAGAAGTGTTTCATGTATTCCAAACACACATTCCACTTTTGCTGAACACATCATTTCAACAGGCCACAGTTATACAGACATTGAAACTTATTTAGACACACTACACTTCACTCACAAAAGCCAGAAACTCAATGTTTTAGAACAAAATGAGATTTCCAAACATGCAAAGCAGCAACCTGACAACATTTTAAATGATCAACTTGACTTCTTCTCACATACTCTATTTGACAAAATAATCCCAATTTCAAACCTCCCGCCTACTCATCCACCACATCAACATTCCAACATACATAACCTTCGAACTCATACCTTAAGTCAGTGTACTGTGGGTCGTCTGACGATGCTCTAGACAACAGAGCGAAACGGCCGTCACGCCATAACGTGAGTTAATTTCCATTTAAAAGTGTTTTTTTAAGTTTATATTACATATTAGTGGAAACAAGATGGATCTTCAACATCATATAATATATATATGTGAGTCAACGGAAAAATCTTTGCCACACTCCATATGTTTTTTCCTATCTTGTACGGCTATAAGGCCCTATTTGTCAGCTGATTTTTCCGATCTAGTACGGAAAAGAGGCACTTTCCATATGTGACAAATCTATAAAAAGTAGCTACTTTCTATCAAGTGTAACAAAAACATTTTTGCTGCACTCCATATGTTTTTTCCTGTCTTGTACGGCTATAAGGCCCTATTTGTCAGCTGATTTTTCCGATCTAGTATGGAAAAGAGGCGCTTTCTATATGTGAAAAATCTTTGGAAAGTAGCTACTTTCTATCAAGTGTAACAGCAAAATAGTTTTGATGTCATAGTAATGAATACTCATGTATTTGGTAGCATTAGCCAAATTTCAGATTTTAATGAGAATGTTTAGTTTCTATAACCATAGTAGCTTACGTTTAGAAGCAACACTTGAGAAGCCTTAGATTAGCAATTCTGCAAGTAGTTGAGAGCCACTCAGGTCTTCAGATAAGTCTCAGTTTATCCACTCAAAAATGCGAGTGCGTGCTCACCAATTGAATAGGATTGGAAGTGATTGAGTGACCCAATATTTTATCCACTTCAAATAATGAGAATCTCAAGCACCAACTTGAAAGTATGAGTTTTCAACATGCACAACTTTATTTTCACCACCAATGACAAAGGCGTAGCAATGAGAGGGGGTTTCTGGGTTACAACCCCCTCCTTGAGCCTGTCAAAGAGGTCTCAAAAACAAATAGGAAGGAATCAATAAAAACGATAATATTGGTTAATGGAGATTAAAATGTTTTCATATTAAAAGGTATGTCAAGAAAAAGAGAGGTGAGCTCAACTTCAAGTATAGTAGAATGTACTGGTTGATAGAAAGACATTCAAGCCTATCAACCCACAATAAAATTCTACTATATAAACAAATTCTGAGGCCTGTCTAGTTGTATGGTGTCAAACTCTGGGGTTGCACTGCAGAGAGTAATATTGGAATCATTCAAAGGCTTCAAAACATGTTTTGACGACATTCTGTTAATGCTCTATGTTACATCAGAAACTCTGATCTACATAGAGACCTGCAAGTGAAGACAGTCAAGGAAATGATTAAAAGATCAGCAAAGTCCTATGAGGAGGATCTGCATCACCACCATAATGTTGAAGCAATCCAGCTCCTGGACAATTCAACGTCAGTGAGGAGACTGAGAAGAAAGAAGTTGAAGACCCAGTGTGACAGGGTTCAGTAGTGCACAGTGGATTTATTAGTTGACATATGAAATATGTAAATTAAATTTGAAGAAGAAGAATCTATTGAGGTTATTCTGGTGATAACTTCAAATTTGATTATTTAAGCTAGAAAAAAACTGATCATTAGTCCTGGTACTAGTAACAGTTATATTAGATGAAGAAAATATGTAAAGAGTAGATAATGTTACAACTAGAGAAAAAAATGTAGTTGAAGTTATAGAGGGCATGACTCAAACAGGGCAAGTTTCCACAGGCCTCAATATCAGACTAGCAAAAATGCACCAAAAAATCGGCATGCTAAAGTCTTGAATGGGGTGCAAGATAGAAAGGACACATTAACTCAAACATCAAGTTGTCAACAGCAGAGAGTAGCATCTGTATCTTCACAAATACCAAAGAGGAGGGTTTTTATGTTCACTGACAGTCATGGAAGGTTATTGATCCCCTCTATACTTCATAATTCTGTGAGATCTGACTTGGTTGTTTCGGGGAATGTCTTTCCAAGAGCCCCTCTCGATTTTGTGTTGAATTCGGCTCGTTCTAGCAGGGAATTGAATGACTTCACGAAAAGAGATTTTGTGGTTTTACTCGGAGGCACTAATAGTATTAACTCTTCACAACACTCTGATTCAACCCAGTACCGGTATATGTTAGACCAAATTGATGATATAGTAAAGGCTAATTCTCACACTAATATTATTCTCTGCACTGTCCCATATAGATAAGATCTGCCTAAAGAATCCGTTATTCATAGTTTGGTGAATAGATATAATCAGGGAATCAAAAATCTCACAGAAATTCATTCATTAAATATAGTTGAACTTCATAGTTTACCACGAAGATTCCATACATCCCACAGGCTTCATTTGAATCGGATAGGCAAGAGTTTATTCACTAGAGATTTGTTGAAGGTGTTGGAGTCTCCAACACGGCCCTACAAATCAAATGCTGGGGTAGGTAGGCCTAATATGAAACAGAAACTATCTGATTCACTGATTTCAGGTCATAGTTTTTCATCTTTTATGAGGTCGGGATTGGATTTTTCTGTTTCAACAGTTGTCAGTGGGGAAGCTACTGAAAAGAATTGTGTGTGTGAAAATTCTCCATCTACTTTTTTAGGGCTGAGTCAAATGATACCAATAACTGCAACAACGTAGACATTGACAGACTTCATGATAGACGACCTTTCCTGCTCAATTTGAATATACAGGGTGCTGTTTCTAAGCTAACTGATTTGGATTTATTATTGTGAACCTGTTGACCCACTGATAATAACTCTAACAGAACACTGGCTACCTAAAAAAGATGCAAATATTCTGGATACACTCACTGATTGCAGTACAGCAGCTATTTATTGTAGAGAACTTAAGAAGAGAGGGGGTGCTTGTATATTAATTGAGAAAGTATATGAGTTTTCAATTAGAAGTGATATCAGCAAGCTATTATCTGAAAGCGTGTTCGAATGCATAGCAATAGAAATAATGATTAGAGATAGCAGATGCAATGAGATATGCCTTATTATATCCCTCTATAGAACCCCAGATAATAGTAATATTGGAACATTTTTTGACAAATTAGAAAGGCTTCTTGAAATGATAACTCCCGAACTCAGCAAAAAAAGTATTTTTATATGTGGAAATTTCAATATAGATATATTAAAAGATACACAAGACATGCAGAAATTTTATAATTTGACAACATCACACTTTTTGAATTTAGTCTTCCTCCAGCCCAGTAGAGTGACTTCGGCATCAGCCACTTGCATAGATAACATAATTACGAATAACAGATTGAATTATTTAGAAGGTAATACAATAGATTTAGGGCTATCTGATCACTCAGCTCAAATCTTGTATACAAAATAAGAAAATATGCCTATCTCGAGCAGTCAGCTATATATTTCCAGGCGTTTAGTGAGTAGATCTAAGACAGAATATTTCATTGAAGTTCTAAAGCAATCCGACTGGAGTACTTGCATTCAATTCATTTTATTCAGTTTCCAGATCAGCTTTTGCTATGGCTTTTCCAGTTTCAAATTTTAAAGTAAAACATAATAAAGCCAGGAGTAGTTCATGGGTAACCGATAGCATAAAGTTAGCTTGCAGGAGAAAGAGAGAGTTATTCATACAATCCAAAAGTTGCAATGACCAAATATTTTTAGAATACTTCTCCAACTATAAAAAGGTTCTAAGACAGACAATTAATGCAGCAAAGAAAAAACATAATGATGACATTACACTGAAAGCTACCAACATTAATAAAGGTACATGAACTGTAGTCAAGAAGGAATTGGGATTAAATGGTAAGATCGACCCACGGGTGGAGCTCCGCGATGGAGATAGATTGATCTCTGATCCAACTCAAATAGCATTCATGTTCAATGACAATTTTATGAAGTCCAGTTCAGATCAAATTAGTTCAGCATCGAAAAAAAAAGCAATCAATTTCTGCAGCAAGTAAATCAAAGATATAATTCTCCATTCTTTTTTAGTGTGGCTAAAGAGTTTGAAGTTAGAGAAGTAGTGAAATCTTTAAAGACTACGAGTTCAACTGGATGGGATAAGATTCCTTGCTGTATGGTGAAGGCGGCAGTTGAAGTGATTCTCAAGCCTCTTACGCATGTTGTCCCTACTTAATGGTGAATTTCCACAAAAACTAAAATATGCAATAGTTAGACCTCTTTTCAAAAAAGATGACACTAAAGATATAAAAAACTATTGCCCAGTAGCACTTCTTTCAGTTTTTTCTGAAATTTTTGAATGACTTGCATTTGAGCAAATTACAAAATACCTGGAAAAGCAGAAAATATTTTACAATAAACAGTTTGGTTCTCAAAAGGGTTTGTCCACTAAAGCTGCTATTTTCGAGGTTGTGACAGATGTTTTGGAGGCGCTTGATGGGGCTGCACTTGGTTTGTTTTGTGACTTGTCAAAGGCCTTCGATATTGTTAATCATGAGCTTCTCCTGAGTAAACTGAGATATTATGGATTTGTAGGATGTTCAGCTGACTTTTTCACTTCTTATCTAGATAATAGATATCAATCAGTTAGAGTGAGTAACGGACATGGCAGCTACACCACATCCGAATTGAGAAGGGTCACTTGTGGAGTGCCACAGGGATCAATTTTAGGCCCAGTTTTGTTTAACCTTTTTATAAATGACCTACCATTCAACATAGACTCAAAACTAATTTTATATGCTGACGACACTACTGTTCTGGTTAAGGGAAAAGATAATGCAACCGTCCTCTTGAAAGCTCAAGAAATTTCAAAGCAGCTTACTGATTGGTTTCATAGCAACAAACTGAAGCTGAATGTCAAAAAGACTAATTTTATAAAATTTTCAATGATAAACAATGAATACAGTCATACATTAATGCTAGATTCTGGTGTGGAATGCCATTTGACAATGGAAACTAAGTTTTTGGGTCTGGAGCTGCAGTCAAATTTAAAATGGGATAATGAAATTAAAAGCCTTAGGAAAAAGTTATCCCATGCAGTTTTTGCTTTGAAGACTTTGAGAAATGTTTCGAACAAAAAAACAGCCTTAGTGGTCTATCATGGGTATTTTATGTCCCAGGTTCGTTATGGTGTGATATTTTGGGGTGGTAGTGAGGGAAATATCAATTTTCTTAGTAATGGCAAAGGTGATATTGTGGAAGGTATCCATAATGAAAAATAAGACAAAATTGTCACAACCACATTTATTAAAACTTCGAGAAACTAGTTTCGGTTGTTACACCATTATCAATCTCAATCAAACTGAAAAACTGAAGTACAGAGAAGCCTTATATATACTATACATGAAATGATACTATTGGCTAAGAGGGAAAGAGGCTGACCTTAATCGGACGTTGTGATTGGTTGTCAAGTCACGCCCCCTGGTGGGAGGAGTAACAAGCAAAAATACGAGTCAAATCAATAACTAAACAATGTGAACATCAAGAAAGTAACAAAAAATTTGTAATAAGGCTAGAATTTAATCAAATTAAAATTAAAAATTCTTTTAAAAATTAGAAGCTCACTGAAATGCAATCAAGGTCAACTGAGAAATACACATAAGAATTGCTTTTTAAAAATAGACTGGAATTATAATGAAACCAAGTTAGTTGTATTGAATTGGTTAAAATAAATTTGGTCATTTAAATTAGTTATGGAATCGTTTTTTACCAACTTAGTTATCTCCAAAGCTTCTAAAATGTTCAATTGTCTGCCTTTGCCAATCAAATGCAGAAATTCAACATTTTCTTCAGCCTTGAACTTGTGTCCATTATTAATGAGATGTTCTGCAAAATTTGAATCTCCTTTTTGGGTTTTCCAATCCCTGATATGTTCATTTACTCTACATTTGAAACTTCTACCAGTCTGACCCACATAACAAGCATTACAATCACTGCAATTCAATTTATGAACCCCACTTTTATCCCAGATATCAATTTTGTCTTTACTACACCCAAATAAGCTCTTTAAAATTGGTTTGGTTTGAAAAGCTACATCAAAACCGTTATTTTTCAGTTGTTTTCCTAATTTATCAGAAACTGGGCCAAGGTAAGGCACCATTATCCATGACCTTTCCCCAGTTTCCGTTACAGCAATGCTAGAGTACTTACTGCTAGTCTCCTATTTATTTTATTTAACATTTTATTGACAATGATTTCCTCATATCCATTTGTAATAGCTATCTGTTTAATCGTACTAATCTCTTTTTCAAAGTGATGATTGCTCATTGGAATGGTTAAAGCTCTATAAATCATACTATTGAAGGCTGCAAGTTTGTGTGATATTGGGTGACATGAGTGATGAGGTATGATTACATGGGTATGAGTTACTTTTCTAAAAATAGAGAAATTGTGGGTTCCTAAGCTATGGTCAATTCTTAAATCTAGAAAATTTAAAACACTATTCTCTTCTAACTCTATGGTGAATTTAATCTTATGGTGTAAACGATTCAAATAGCTAAGGATTTTAATAAATGTGGTTGTGACAATTTCGTCTTATTTTTCATTATGGAAATATCAATGCAATATTCAGATTGCAGAAGAAAGCATTGCGAATAATTGAAGAATTTAGTGCAAGGCAGTCATGTCGACCGATTTTCAGAAAATTAGGACTGCTTACAATGCCGGCACTGTATTTTTTTGAGATTGCCGTGTATTCGCATAAGAACCATAGTAATTAATTATGAAAATAACATAATCGCTCACCCATACAACACAAGACATGGAGATTCAACACTTCGGTACCCCATGCATAGGCTGACTCTGATCGAGAAGGCGCCACACTATTCGGGTATGAAGATTTTAAATTGTTTGCCCAAAGTTTTAAAAGGTTACGGTCAAGACAAATTCGTGAAGGAACTCAGGAAGTTGCTTATTGATGCCTGTCCTTACTCTCTGGCTGAATGTTATGGGGTTTTTCGGAGACAAAATGTTGAATAGAATCTGTTTTTTTTTTAATATGTTTTATAGATGAATGAATAATGCTTGATGAATGGCTGATGAATTAGTTTAGTTGAAGTGAATTAATGTGTCACATGCTGTGCGAGCCTAGCTCAATAGATGCAGCTTAATGTGACAAAACAAATTTATTTAGGCTATTTATTTATTTAATATCAAGCCGCCAAATCATTTGGCAAATGTGAGCAGTGGAAAAACAAAAATAAAATGGGGGGCCTCAAAATGCCCAGCAGGGCCTCCAGGACCCTCCAGTACAGATTTCTATTAAAGGCTCCTTTGAAGCTTAACAGATTCTACAGACCTCAGGTGTCACAAGCTCTTCAGGTCCGCTTTTATTACCACTGCACTCATGTGAATTGAGGATTCGATTAGGCTGCACCTAGAATATTTCAGAAATAAACGTTTATGCACCTGGGTCCTCAAATTTCTAACCCCATTCATGCCTACATTTTGCATTATTCTATTTTGCAGTTCTATGATCAACACAATCAAATGCCTTTGATAGATCTAAGAAGATTGCAGTAGCTTTATCATCTGAATTTATTATATCTATGAGCTTTTCAACAAGAGAAACTATGGCTGTGAGTGATTCGAATACGTGCGTGGAGTACTGAGGTGATTCATAATTGATAAAAATTATATCCAGTATCTCAAGATGAGTTGTCAAATACCATTCATAGTTTAAATAATAAAAAAAACTTTAGGAATGGATGAGTTATCCAGTAGAATTCTCAAGGAATTTAAAAATCAATTGTTAGACCGTTCGGTTCATCTGCTCAATCATTCATAAGAACAAGGTATTTTTCCAGATAATTTGAAAAAGGGTCAGATCTTGCTAATCTTCGAAAGTGGTGATAGAGAATAGGTAAAAGACTATAGGCCCATCAGTATTTTAAATGTAATAAGTACCATTTTTGAAAGAGTAGTTCTAGATAAGTTACTTCTGCACCTTCAAGAAGCGAACCTCATCTATGATGAACAGCATGGCTCCCAGAAAGGAAGATCAACAAAGACAGCTATAGTTAATCTAGTTGAAAAACTAATGAATATAATAGATTCAGGCGATAAAGCTACTGCAATCTACTTAGATCTATCGATGTAGTCGTAAATGGGGTTTTACTGAAATGGTTTGAATTATAAATCTTTTAGGGAGAGAACAATGTGTAGAACTAACCACAGAAGAGAGGAATATTGTAGTAAAGAATAAATTAAATGAATTGGAGGTCCAAGCTGGAGTGCCTTAGGATACAATTCTAGGTTAATTACTTTTTTTTTTTGTTATGAGTCAACCATTTACCTGGAGAGCTAATTCCAATTCTTGAATCAATTGAAATTCACAATAGATAGTAGAAAACTCCAGTCACTTCAATTCAAAAACAAACAGTTTTGTTGGATAGATGATTGACAAGGACTCCATACATTGGAAAAATATTTTCTAAAATTCTATCTGGTGTATTTGTCCTGCAACAGCTTACTAGTTGAAATGACAAGAAGCTACTTTTCACAGCTTACCATGGGCTATTACTGTTACATATCAGGTATGCTATCTTAGTATTGGGTAATTCATCAGAACAAAAACTTGACAGTTTGTTCAAGATCCAAGAAAAAACCGTTAGGTGTATCAAAAGAGTAAATAGATGAGATTCATGTAGGCCATTGTTCAAGAGACTAGGTCTCCTTTCTGAACCCTGCTTATATGTCTATGAATCTACTCTATATGTAAAAACAGATGATATTAACCAAAATCTTGATATACACTATTATAATACAAGGAACTGAGTTTTTAAAGAGTCTTCAAAATATAGAAATAAAGGTTTTAAACAATTAAGAAAATAACCAGTTGGTACAGCTACTTATAGTGTAAAAGAGTCCCTTTCACATCAAAATTAAGCCTCACTTCTTGTTGATCTGACTTTTATACTCTTCAACTGGAATCTACAATATATATATGAAAATATATAATATATATATATATGTATATATATATATATATATATAAATATATATATTTACACCTGACCATCATTTCGGCATCCATACATTGTTGATTTACATTCGTTTGGACGTCCATGTGTAATTGTGCATCCGTATACGGACGCCCGATTACATTCCTTAATAAAATCGTTAGAAAAGTTTGAAATAGGTTAGTTTCGCCCCATGCCTTTTCAGGCATGCCAACTTGACCCACAACAGAAATCACGTGACAATTCGTCAGTTATCATCAGCTCTACACTAGTTTGTAAAAAAACTCTTGGATGTCTGAATGTTGTCAAAATGAATTTTAATATACATGGAAGCTTCTGAATTCTACCACCACGTAGCGCTAGTCAGATTCGCCCTCTCCTTAGCATATACTATGAAACGTATAAATTTGTTCATTCCACCGCGAATTCGACGTCCATCAAGTTAAAGAAGATTGGCAACAACGCCTGGATGTCAACCTTATTAGAGAATGGCTTGAGCTGACCTGGCGAGCTTCACCAAGATTATAGTAAATTTCAGTTCCTGAAATATCCACCTGCAAGATGGTTTTCCACAGTAGCGTACCGAGGTTTCAAGCGCCCTGGAGCGGAAGTGTCTTACGATGCCCCCCCCCCAAAAAAAAAAACAGTCTCATACTCAATCACCCGATCGGGCTGATATTAATATAGTGGTCATTTAATGAAACAACGGTATTTTACCCGCCTCTTACTACGCCATATTTTTCAGAAATGCGAATCTCCGATGAATAATTTTTCGCCAAGCCAGATTCTGCTTTTATCACTTTTATCAATTTCCAAACAGCTTGTTTTGGATTTTTTTTCACTTTTCTATAAATTTATTTGCAGTTATTCTTTTAGCATTTTGCAAGTCATTCCTATAAAAAATTTCTTGTATTTATCTTATAAATATCTAATAGGATTCAAAAGTGAAGTATTTCAGTCCTGTTCTTAGTAATATAAAAACCATTGAACCTTTTTCAATTTATTTTTCTAAAATAAATTCAAAGTCAAAGTATTACTTTTAATTGTTATACCTTTTTCCACCCAATTAACATTGTTTTGGCTTTGCTACTTTTGACTCGACTATTTTGCATTGTCTGGTTGTAACGCATTTGCGGCTGAACGCGTGAACAGATTTCTTTTAAATTTGACATTTTAGTAATGCGCAGCGACGTATTCATACAGTTTTTTTAAAATTGTTTTGCATTTTACCCTTTTGGCCTTCATTACAGTAATACATATTTTTGTAAGTAAAAGGCAATTTTCTCTCAACAACGGTGCGCCCCTCAGAGCCTTGCGCCCTGGAGCGACTGCTCCACTCGCTCCATTATCGGTACGCCACTGGTTTTCCAACAAGTAACTTAGCCTATCTCATGCATTTCAGTATCACTTTTTTCTCATAATATAATAGTTCTTATTCCTGCCTGAACTTTATTTTTGAAATTCTTGAAAATTCACTTGCTCTCAATACAATTACTATAGTTAATAATTAAAACTTTCGCCACTTTCTGTATACAATATTCCGCCATTTCCAATTTTTGTTTCATGTTCATCATGTCCTTTATTTTAAACTTTTATACAATTAAAATATAAGACAATATAATATCATTTATATAATTAAAAAACAGAAGAAGAATAAGAGGGGGAAGAAGATAAGGAAGAAGAAGACAGGAGGAAGCAAAGAATAGCAGTTAATAATTGAAACTTTCGCCACTTTCTGTTTACAATATTTCACCACTTCCAATTTTTGTTTCATTTTCATTATGACCTTCATTTTAAACTTTTATACATTTTAAATATCAGGAGATATAATATCATTTATATATAATATAATTATATTTATATAATATAAAAATATCTATTTAGAAAAATAGAATAAGAATAAGAGGGGGAAGGAGAGATGGAAAAAGAAGACAGGAGGAAACAAAGAAAAGGAGAAGATAAAAATGGAAAGAAGAAGACAGGAAGAAAAAGAAGAGAAACATGGGAGAAAAAAAGAAGAGGAGGAAGAAGAAGAGAAAAAGAGGAGGAAGGAGAAGAAGAAGACAGGAAGATGAAAGAGGGAAGGGAATAAAGAGGACCGAGCAACCGGTGAAGAAGAAGAAGAGAAAAGGAGGAGGAAGGAGAAGAAGAAGAAGAAGAGAGAAAGCATAGAAAGAATAGGAAGAAGAAGACAGGAGGAGGCTAAGAAAAGAAGAAGAATATAAAGAGAAGAAAAAGATAAAAAGAAGAAGAAGAGGAGGAAGAAAAAAGAGAAAATTAAGTAGACCAAGCAACCGGTGCAAGTCGGAGAAGAAGAAGAGAAAAGGAGGAGAAAGGAGAAGAAGAGGAAGAGAGGAAGCAGAAAGAGAAGAGGAAAAAGAAAACAGGAGGAGGTAAAGAAAAGAAGAAGATGATAAAAAGAAGAAGAGGAGGAGGAAGAAGAAGAAGAAAGAGAGAATAAAGAGGACCGAGCAACCGGAGCAAGAAGAGAAAAAGAGGAGGAAGGAGAAGAAAAAGTGAGGAAGCGGAAGAAGATGACAGGAGGAAGCAAAGAAGAAGAAGCGGAGGAAGAAGAAGAGTGGAGAAGAAGAACAGAGGAAGAAGAAGACAGGATAATAAGAGGAGGAAGTAGAAGAAAGTTATTGGAATGGAAACTTGAAAATCAATTCAATGTCTATGTAGACACTTTGGATACTACTTTATTTTGACTGTTACCTGACATGAATTTGAAAAATGCTCATAACTTTGTTAATTTTGGACAGATTGATTTGAAAATTCAGGGGAATGTTAATAGCATGAAGAGAAACGTTCAAGATTTTTTGTTGACTTTTCCCATGTTCTCTTCTACCTCCCCAGCCGAAAAACTATACAGAGTTCCATTACTATGCGGGAAGTTTCAAACGTCCCGCTATACTGAGCTGCTCCGCGCCAAGGGACAGGATTGGATAAAATCGCCCGCTCAACAATACTATTGGGTGACTCCAATTAAACCGGCTAGTTCAAACGATACTATTAAACTGAAGTACTGAAGACCAGGGGCACACACAGACTTTTGGTTTAATTTCCAGGTAAAATTTGGGATGGTAAAAATGCGATTTTTCAGAGCTCTTTTTACAAGATTGTTGCCCGATAAAGTTTAATGAGGAGACAGGGATTCATTACTTGACTCTTTAAAAGAGTATTAGTTAATAAGCTATGGGGAAACAAAATGTGTCTATCATGAGCATTTTTTGTACAGTGTTTCAAGAGTTCAAAATGATTCTGTCAGACTGAATAAGCAGCTTCTCATGAGGATATAAAAATTAGAATGAATGTAGGTCCGGACTGCTTTGTTATAGAAATAAAGAGGGCGAAAAATTACAGCTATTCCATTATCCATTTAGAAATTACTAAGGTCTTCATATAGATGGTGTGAATTGAATTGAATCAATGGAAAATTATCTGAAACGTGCTACAAGATTCACTATTATACATTTTTTGATGCCCACATGAGACTTTTGCGTTGGTATTAAAGTGAACGAAAAAAGCCAGTCAGAACGCGAATCGTGATTACCAAATCTTTAAATTGGATGTAATTGAATGTACTTAAAATAATAGTCAAGAACGGTCCCAAATTTTATAAAGTTGAGCTTTATTGAATCAAAGCATACTGATTTTGCACCAGATGCTTTCCACTTGCTATTCTTCTGTTTTTTGACCCAATTTAAATTCTGGTTTTGTAAACTCTGGGTGCTTTATTCGCAATCAATAACCAAGCTCATACCCTTCAATCTCAAAAACTCTTCAATCTCAATTTCCAAAACACAATAACTCAATAATCGCAGTAGTTGATGTTTAATGTGATTTTACAGTTCATTTCACTACGAATGCATTCAATTCACCACCTAAATGAGGGCCTTAGAAGCCCAGAGTTTTCTAAATGAGTGCTAATTTATTGATCTCTCATTGAAAAAGATAGCTTCACTCTTCTGCTATATTTATTTATGTATTGAAGTGTTTTCGAAGGAATAAAAGTTTGCACTCTTATTGAAATTTTTGCAAAAACCTGTAAACCTTTTTTAGAAAATTGTTAGCTGCGGACCGTAACAGGTACCTGTTCAGTCAGATAAGTTAAGCTAATTCCTAGGTTAAGGGTGACCGAATCACAAAAGAGGCCAACAAAAAAGAGGATTATCAGCTATAAAATCACTTGCCGATGATTCGGAACTCACCGAAAGATGTGGGTCAACTCATCAACACATTACCCACGCACAGGTCTCAGAACTATCTGGGCTTCACCTTCCGAAAAAATTACATTATTACTGTAACGTTAAATGTATCACAGGTTTAGGAAGTTTTAGAGGCTGGAGGTCCTGTACTTATTGGTTAAAAGATTGCCAGATTGATATAAATGAAACGAAGTATCTTTACTCAGCCGCATGGTCGAATTTAATTCTGCCAGGCTACAAACTCTATTTCCACCTATGGTAGTCACTCATAATATTCCTCTTAATAGTGTATCGATATTGTTAATAATTGTTATAAACAATCATATTTAAACAAGTCTGAAATGTACAGCCTAGTTCATATTATACAGTCAATTCGCTTGAAAATTATCATTTTAATAAGGATTTCAGGACCTGAGGGAAAGACATGAGTCCCAAAGCCCCCCATGTCAAGCCACTACCTATGAACATTATTCTACTTAAAAAGTGTGAATGCATGACATGAACTAACACTAATCAGCCTGCAGCACATATACTCTCTATAGTAAATTTTCTTGAAAATTATCAACCATTTTTTAAGGAGCTCGGGTTCTTGGAGGGGGGGGGCTTAAGCCCCCTAAGCCTCCCCCTTGGTTGCGCCACTGCTGAAGACACTTCGTTTGATTCCTTTTTACTCAAAACCTTAAATATCTTAGATATGAACAGTTTTATTAAACAAAATAATCATCCCATTTAGGTTATGAAATTGAATAAAATTATTCGATTAGCATTCATATGTATGTTCTTTTCACCACATGATTGGGCTTGTAAAAGATGCCCAGAAATTCTGCTGTTGTAAGACTCACATGTTTTGAACTCACTGAAAATTTCGATTTTAAGACTTCAAATATCAATATTTCGTGCATACTGCTGACTCAAATATCAATTTTTTTAATTTCTCATTTTTCATGTGGCCATAAAAAATTATCTGCTTGTGTTATGGATTAAAACTCACCAGTTCTGTAATGAGTGGGTTCTTATATACCCAGAACTCCGATTTCCATCCTTCAAAATAATATTATTACAGTGTTTTGTGCACTGCTGACTGAAATATCAGATTTTTCGACTTCTCGTTTTTCAAATGATCATAAAAATTTCTGTTGGTGTTATGGATTCATTGAAACTCACATGTATTGTAATCAGTGGGTTCTTATACATCTAGTATTCTCTTTACTTCCGTCATTAGAGCGATGGGGGTACTTGAGTGTTCCCAAGCAAAAGTGGCGATTTAAAAAAATTTTCAATCAAAAATTTCCCAAATTCAACTGGCAACCTTGTAATTTATACAACATTTCAATTTAATGTATATTAATATAATTAAATTATATTTATCTAGTTTATATTTAATTAATTTAATATAAGTGAGTAATATAGTGAAGTAATACATGAATCGAGATAATGGATAAAGAATACAAATAGAATGCACATGAAAACTAAAACATAGAATATAAAACAGTATAAAAATACTATTGTTCTTATGTATCCTTTGTTTATATTATTACGTCATACCTCAATTCAGATAGAAGCAAAGTTTAATACTGTACTTAGATAAGAGCAATTAATAAACAAAAAGTAGTTGCGTTCAAATGTGAAAAATGTAAAACCGTGATGTATTGTCATGCAACATGACAGAGTTGCACTCTTTTTTTCAGTAGAGATGTGTCTTGCTTTGTCAAGCACTTTGACTTGTCTGGCGTCGGTCTCAGGCCAACCAGACTTATGTAAAAACAAACAAACTCTGAAATCCAGTAGCTCAGCAATCTGGCAACATTGCTGGATGTCAAATAAGCCTCAAAGTGGTAATAGATATTCAAAACGGAGTTCATCTTGAAGTCAAACTGTATGAAAGTATACTCTGGAAGTACCATTGTCTGTATTTTGAAAGGAGTTTGAATGATCGACGGAGTGGATAAAAAAATCGATTTTAATTTTTATGTTTTTCAAAAAACCAAAGTGAAATATCGAGGTGGAACACATACGAAACCTGATATACTTTCATGAAAAAACAATATACTCCTTGATTTCAAGGGGATGCCAAAACGTAACCAATTTGAAAAGATGCCACAATGATAGCCAGATGTATATATATATATATATATATATATATATATATATATACATCTTCCTATAAAAGTGGCAGCCGTAGGTAAAACATACTTTTGGCAGCCACCCTTGGGAGTGGAGTATATGTTGTTTTTATCGTGAATAGTGTCTTAAAACATCAAATTTAGGTCCAAAATCGGTTTTTCATTCTGATCAAGTCAATGAATAAAATGTTGCCTAACATTGTGCGGTTGTACTATCATATTGGCAGCCATCAACTTTCAGGTATTGTGGCAACCATTCGTATATTTTTAAATTGCATTTAAAGTGGCAGCCAGTGTATATATTTTTTTACAAATTCCAGCAATATGACAGCCAGCGACGTTGCCAATTTTATCATCAACAATTTATAACAACACTCTCAATCAGGCGTCATCAGCGACTTCCCCCCAGTCTTTCCTTCGGCCATTGTTAGTCCATCCCTCTCACTCACTACTCTTTCTCTCACAGAGGGACGGATATCAAATTGTGGTACGCTAGGCACATGTTCAGGGGCAGCAAGCTTCAGGGGGCGGCAAGACCAAAGAAAGCTAATGGCACGAGCAGTTTCTTGATAACGTTCTTTGTTTTTCAATCATAAGCATTCAAAGCTAAAAGTTATATTTGCTTCAACTTTGAGCATGCACCGCAACATCCATTTTATTATTTTTCATGTTAGATGAGATCATTTCCAGGAAAAAGTGGTACTTATTTATTTATTAATTTTTTACTCAAGTCTCCATTTTAAACCTGGAGGGCGGAGTTAGGACGCAGCCGGTCCTCTCTATGCACTCATCCTTCCATATATAACATCATCCTTCCATAGTATTGAATGAAAAACTATGATTAAGTATTGCAACAACCTTACTAGTGTAACTTAATTTTAACCTGAGTTGCTACTTTATCGAAAATGCTCAAAGTAATTAACTACTTTAGCCTATTTAATACTGAATGTCAAATTGTCATCACATTATCATGGAACAATACAAGTGAAACAATTGGGGGAAATGCACTTTACAGTGGGTTCTACCTCCACCATGTACAATATTATAATACTCTATCTCTTCATTGGTTGGTTCTACCGGTTTTATTGTGAACACAATTTTAAAAAAAATTATGATACATATAAAAAAAAGTGTTTGAGATGTTATTTTCTTCCTAAACTTCACATTAAAATAATGTTTCATACATTACGACGACCTCTTAATATTCGAGATAGGAAAGTTGAATCAAATATCACAGACAAAACTTGCAATAACGCAAAAGTTTGGATTTTCGAATTCATGAAGATAAGCATAAATTTTTCACCAAGAATGACCCAGATTAGATATGCATTATAATCTTATTGATTGTGTAAGGTTCCACAATCATAAACATAATTATATTTTCACAAAATTATCCTGTTCATGAGACTAGGGTGATTATAGGATTCGAATGTAATGGGTAAATGAGATTGTCAATTTGATGCATAAAATATTTTGAAAAATTGGTTAGTTTATTGAAATATTTTTGTACATAGGAATATAGTTTATAATATGTGCAATACATCAATATAGTGTCCCAAAAATAGTGATCCCAGTACCACCACGGTATCCTACAAGCTAATACAAACAAAAAATTACCTTAGAAAAAATTGCAATTTCCTCTCAGGTTTCCTGTAATCTGTCATTTCGTTTTTCCAAGTATTATTTTTTTTAATACTTTTTGATGGCTTATTCGGGTATGAAAAAATACGGGAAAACAAAGGGGAAATTGGCATTACTTCTATAAGGCTATTTTTGTTGGTTTTAGCTTGTAGAATACCGAGGTGGTACTGGGATCACTATTTTTTGGTGACACTCTTCATAAAGGAACATAATTAATTTGCAGAGATATTATCCTAGAAATCCTTCTCATCAAAGGAACCCAAACATATCCAGCTACCAATGATAATATAATAGAATCAGGGGTTAATTTCAAACGGGAACGCAAGATAACGGCGTTTTCTTACCTCCCAAAAGTGCCGGAACGCAAGGGAACGTTCAGTTTGCGCTAATCTGATTCCAAAGGTGTCTCATTTAATTATTTATTCAGATAATCATACTAAATATTGCGAATAATAATAAAGTACTGTAACGTAGGGTGAAGCGAGATCTGTGTACTGTATATAAATAAAAATGTAAAGAAGGCTTTATTTGTTTTTATTTCACCATTAATTAAAAAAAGTATTTTGTTTAATGTAAGCTTCATACAAAATAAATTGTTGGTGCAAATCGAAACAGGTTTATAGGAAATTTAGAGTAGGCACCGAGATGTTAACGGGGTGGGGAGAGGAAGTGAGGGAATGTTTAACTAGGCCTTAGTAGAAAATAGAGAGGGTGGTTTATAAGAATAAATAAGCGTTCCCACACCTAAAATTTTAGAAATTAAGCACTGAATAGAATATAATTTGCATGATAGTAAAAAGTCACACAAATCAAGTCATAAGCTAATTTGGAAAACATCATAAATTTATTTTATGTCAATAAAGATATTTATTTATTTAATGGGGTCCGGTTCCAATTAGTGATAATTGGAGTTCTACTGTATCAGATCGATCAATGATTCATTGTTATAAAGAATAAAAAAGAAGATGAAAAATGTATTTATTTGATATGAATAATAGAAACTTCAATCATATACGAAAGTGTACAAAACAAATATTTAAAAATGAACATCCAGAAAATTATAACTCAATAAATAATAACTCAAGACTCACTTATGACATAACCAGAAAGATTATCTGTTAAAAACAATAATGTAAAAAAATAGTTTAGATATAAATAATTTAATAGCGTAATGTAACATGAAAAATAGGTTATAATAAAAAAGTAGTCAAGAGTTGAATATCGTTATTTAATTCTGTAGGCCTATCCAAAGCGGATAATTATTTTGTGCAATAAAAATTGTTCATATCGCCAACATATTTCAGTTTTCGTGTAAAAAGGAATCAATTAGGCTGTCTTCAGTATAATAGTAAAGTAAATTCGTATGGCTTTTCTTGGTGGGGAGACCCTTACGGGTAGTTCCACCTCGCACCGTCGTGAAGCTGGCCCCACCCAAAACGGCAGAAACTATAAGTTGTATATCATGAGATACTTCAGAGTTTCTGCTATTTAATGCCGCAAAAATAAATTTTCTGCTGTTTTCAGGAAAAAAGTTATTCAACTTTAAAAAAGTTAATTACTGGGTGGGGCCAGAATCACGCTGCCCCACCCACTTCGCAAAACTTAATAAAGCACATATCAATAGTTTCTGCTGAGTTTCTGCTATTTAATGCCGCAAAAATAAATTTTCTGCTGCTTTTAGAAAAAAAGTTATAGCCCATTCAAGTTTTGGGTTAATGAAAATTAATTAGCTGTAACTCGGTTAATATACATGTTACAATAACGGGCTACATGCCAATCTTTACTGCTAAACAGTGGCTATCGAATGACACTAACAGCATAGCCGTAGCTACACCAGCAAAAAAGATATAGCAAAAACTATTTTGCCATTTAAACCAATGTTATTTTTAACCAGCCCCACCCACTTCAAAAATTTCAATTCAATATATGTCAAGATTTCCAGTTGAATTTCTGCTACTCAATGCCATGAAAAGTAAAGTTTCTGATGCTTTCAGAAAAAAGTTATAGCCAATTAAATTTAGGGTCAACGAAAATTAATTGGCTGTATCTCGGTTAATGACACATCAGCATAGACCGGTCATTTGAGACAATGTTACTACTAATGTTCATACATGCCAGAACAAGGCTTAATTTCTGAATTGAGAAGTACCGGAGCTGTAACTTACCGTGGGCATGGGGGTATGGTTTACCTCCCAGCAAAAGTGGGGTTCGGGGATCCCCCCCCCACAGGAAATGTTTTAAAGTTACACTTGAATTTGTGCATTCTAAACACATTTGAGCATGGTTAGTAATGCACATAGTTACATAATACACAAAATAATAAGATTTAGGTTTTTTAAAATAAGGTTTTTAAACGATTTTGAAGAGAACTTGGAAACCATAACTACAAAAGTCAAAAACTCAAGTCAGGTTTAAAAAGGGTACAATTTTTCGGTTTTTCGCTTATACATTGGAAACGATAATTAAGATTCATCTATTTCTCTGTTCTCACCAAAGTTAAAGCTAACAAAATGCTCAAAAAAAATCAGCTCCCCCTGTCCTGTTCATCCCCTAATATGAAGTGGACAATGGGTAAAATTTCGCAAAATATCTTTCAGATATTTGAAGGGTTTATTGCGTGAGGACTACTCTTCACAGAACTACTAGTGGTGGGGTAACTCAACTTACTCTTTGGTATGTATGTGCTTAGTAGTATCTATAATAAGTTTCAATTATATTGAGTTGTGTGTCAAGTTGAATTATTAATTTAATACATCAACCCCAACGGAGTAATCGATTTTTCTAGATTATTTGTAATATGACGTCACAGCCGGCTGCTGTATGTGGTGATGTGTGTTGCGTATCGAAGCGGCCCACTCCCATTAAAGCAATTATTGTGGAATGTCTTCACGTGCTACTAACTACTACCAGAAGATTCAAAAATAGGGTGTACGGTATTACCCCACTGCACGGTATTCTCCCACTTTCCCCTATGCTTGCAATATATGCAACAAGTGATTTCTTACTCACTAAAAAATGCTCCTTAAGGTGAAAAAAAGAACTAGAATATTATAAAAGTAGGCTTACTCAAAAACCATTTTAATTTTTTAATCAAAAGATATTAATACGGCTTTGATATGATTACAGTTAAGAAAATTGTTATCACAACCTTTTAATAAGTCAAATTGCTGTTTATTAAGTAATGAGGATTAATGTATTCAAGACTTTTTCGTTTGCACTAAAACGTCAATGTCAGGGTTGAATGAAGGTATTTTTAATATTTTTAATCTTGAGTCACTTTCAACCTTGAGTTGATTTCCGTATTTGTTTTTTATGAAAGCGAAAATGAAAAAAGGGCGTTTTCATATGGTGGTGACATAAGCTTATCCAGAAATTTTTCATACAACACTCCTTGACTAACCCCCCCCCCCCCCCACCGCAATCAAATCCTAAAACTTTTATTCACTTTGTATCACAGCAGCCGTAGTTCACCAATTTTAAACTATTTCAATTTATTAATTAAGTATTATACTGTACTACTTATTACACAATACATATACGAATTTTTTTTTTTAATATTAAAAAGTTGCTAAACCCATTTTACAATTTCCAAACTCCATGTTTTTAAAAAGAAAACATATTTTTCGACACCCATCTCATGTGAGATGAAAGGTGAAGGGAATAGGTGAAGACAACGATACATTAAAAGGGTATTACATTCTATGAGTATGGAAAGAAGAAACCAAGTACCCTGATGTGTATGTTATTGAGAGTGTACTAGAGAAGAAAGGTAACAAATTGTATGTGAAATGTTTGGGCTTTGATTCGAAATACAATTCATGGATTGATAATAATAGTGTTGTCTGGAAAAATAATCATATTGTCTCTGTATTGAAAAATGAACTTGAAACAGCACATATCAAAACTACCACTGATCAACTTTGATAAGTATTTAAATGAGAAGAACAGAAAGCAACAAATGAGACACAGTGTACTTTTGAATTGTGTGTGCACCATCCAATATTGGGAAAATCAATATCGTTTTCAATTTATTATTTGCAGAAAATGGTGTTAATTCTTTAAATTTATGTGTACTCACCAATTCTCACCAGCAAGACTCATGAATTTCTCAAAGAAATTATGAGTCAAGTCCCTGAGATTGGATTCAATTAATTTGTTTCAACAAATGAAGAAATCCCACACCTGATTGATTTCTGAACTATCACAACTACTGTTTGAGGATGAAGTCAATGTTTCTTTAATTATTAATGTTTTAGCTGTTTTTGCGTAAAAGTAATGGATATTTTCTTTTTTCAGCCAAAACAAACTTAAAACAAAAAATTAAAAATCCAATAATTGAAAAATTAAAAACTAATATTAAATGGCAGCAATTATTTTACTCTCTATTAAAACTTGTATAAATGCAAGATTGTATGGCATTGTACCAGGACCGAAATCGAAATTATTAATTTTACTTCAACACCGACCGTGACCACGCAGAAACTGAGCTTCTGGACAGTTGAAAAGCTCAAACGGAAGTCTATAAAATCATTTTGTTATTTTATCATGGAAAAAGAATTCACAATGTCAACATTTGCGAGCTATGCTACTATAATACGTTTTTTCTAGACTAATGACTTCTCCCAGTTTTGTTATGAAATTCTAACCCACTCTTTCTCGATAATGTACCATACATTAAAGTTCTCTCCTCTAACGTATAAAGATAGTCTAAACATGCTACAATAATGGATACAATAACAGCCGCGATGCTCAGTTCTCAACACTCCAATATTGTAATATTAATTCCGTCTAGATTAAATTTTGTTCACTAGAATTATTATCACTGGTATAGAATTATTCTCAAGAACCTTTCCTACAGCAAAAAAGCATTCTATCTAGTGCTTAGTCATCTCAAATGGGGATGGGGGGGGATCCGGACCCGGGGACCCCCCCCCCTTGAATACGCCCCTGGGTGGTGAATACCATCAGAAATCTCATCGCAATTACGGATATTGTTGGATATTCTATCCTCATCACCATCCAAAATGATGTTCAATCTTTCTCCTTATAGCCTGATTAAATGATAGAATCGCGGCAGTTCAATGAGCTCATTTTCCTGCAAAATAATTAATTACTGGTTTTTCAAAAAACTCACCCAAAAAATAAAGGGAAACCTAAAATAGCCACACATTTCAAACTCAGTATTTGAATATAAAACTTCATAGAACAGACTTCTTATTTTGCAATAAAAAATTTGATGAATACAGTATTATTTTTAGAAAGAATTTAATTTTGTTAAAATATTTTAAATTGATGTATCTACATAACACGATTGTGAATAGTTAAATAACTCAAATTGTTAAGAGAAAATGTGTAAGAAATGTTCAGTTACTGTAATATTTTAAGATTTAAAAGAGTAACTGGGAGGTCGTAAGGCTGAGATTATTTAAGTTTGTTGTCCTCATCAAATGGATTTTCAATCCATTGTTTTCATTCTTCTATGAAAGAAAGGTAGTGTTTTAGTTCAGAAGCCAAGGCTTTAAGATGATCATAGATCATTTTGGAAGTTTCTTTATTTACTTTGATAGTTCTGTAATAATTTTATCATCCAAAAAATCGTTCAGAAGTCGTAAGTCATCAAATAATACATTTTTCTAAATGTTATCGGACCACCATTGTATCTCTTTGATAGTATAGCATCAATTTTGTCTTGCACAAATAATTTGTGAATTTTTTTTTCTTAAGGTCAAATTAAGAGTATTTAGAGAACTAAGAATATACGCTTAGTAAGCTAACTTTATTAACCAAACCTCATCATTAAGGCATTTGTCAAAAAAGACAAGAGCTTTCAACTCTCCTACTTGCAATTGTGATACGAAGAACAACCGTACATTATCATGAAGCCTGAATCAACCTGGCAAGAACGTTTCCTATGGATAGTCAATGGACTTCACAATGCAGGAGTAGTTGCTTGTGCTCACTTCAGGGGCGCACCCAGACTTTTGGTTTTGGGGGGGGGGGGGGTCTTACCCGTCCTACCAGGTAAAATTTGTGAAGGGAGGGGGTTAAAATTAGGATTTTTCAGAGCTCTTTTTACAAGAATGTTGCCCGATAAAGTTTATGTGTGGGCAAAAACGTTTATTGTGATCTCTTATTGATTCATTACTTGACTTTTAAAAATAGCATTAGTTAATAAGCAATGGATAAACAGAATGTGTCCATCATGAGTTTATTTGTACAGAGTGTTTCAAGAGTTCAAAACGATTCTGCCATACTGCATAAGCAACTTCTCATGAGGATAAAAAAAATATAATGAATGTACGTCCGGAACGCTTTGTTACAGAAATAAAGAGGGCGAAAGATTACAGCTATTCCATCATCCATTCAGAAATGACTAAGGTCTTTATATAGATGGCGTGAATTTAATTGAACCGGTGTAAAATTATCTGAAACGTGCTACAAGATTCACTACTATTTATTTTTATGATGCCTTATGAGACCTTATATGAGACCTTTATGTTGATAATAAAGTGAACAAAAAATGCCAGTCTGAACGCTAATCGAGATTACCAAATTATTGATATTGATATTTCAATTGATATTTTACAAAAAGTCACAAAATTAACATGATATAATGATGTTTTTTTTATTGTCGGCCTAGTGGTTAACCAATTAAATTGCCAATGAACCAAACATTTTGTTCACTTTCTCAATCAAACCTTGTCAAATCATGTTTTGAAATTAAATATGAATGTACTCAATAGTCAAGAACGGTCCCAAATTTTATAAAGTCGAGTTTTTTTAATCAAAGCATACTGATTTTGAACAGATGCTTTCAACTTGCTATTCTTCTGTTCTTGATCCAATTTAAATTCTGGTTTATTAAACTCTGGGTGCTTTATTCACAATCAATAACCAAACTCATAACCTTCAATCTTAAAAACGCCTTCTTTTGGCCTTTTTTTGCATATTTCATATAACTTTATAATTAGGGAAGTGATAGCCGCGAGCCGTAGCAGGTATCTGTTCAATCAGAGAGATAAGCTGCGTTCTCGTAGGTCCTGTTTGTAACGGTGACCGATTAGATTGGCCAGCAAAAAAGACACTGTTCTCTGCTGTAAAATCACTTCCCGGTGGTTTGGAACCCACCTAAAACTGTAGGTCCAACTCATCAATCACCATCATCCAACTCATTACCCACGCACAGGTCTCAGACCGACGTGGGCTTCATCCTCGAAAAAAAATCGCAGTACTTAATGTTTTAAATAATTTTACAGTCCATTTCGCAACGAATGCATTCAATTCACCACCTAAATGAGGGCTTTAGAAGCCTAAAGCTTTCTGAATGAGTGCTAATTTATTGATCTCTTATTGAAAATGATAACTTCACTCTTTTGCTGTATTTCTTTCTGTATTGATGCGTTTAAAAAGGAATAAACTTTTGCAATTATATTGAATTTTTTTCGCAAAAACCTGTAACCTTTTTTAGGAAATTGTTAGCCGCGAACCGTAACAGGTACCTGTTCAGTCAGATAAGATAAGCTGCAAATTCCTAGGGTAAGGGTGACCGAATAGATCGGCCACCAAAAAAGAGGGTTCTCAGCTATAAAATCACTTGCCGATGATTCGGAACTCACCTAAAACTGTGGGTCCAACTTATCAAACATTAACATTCAACACATTACATTACCCACGCACAGGTATCAGAACTATCTGAGCTTCACCTTCCGAAAAATATTATATTATTAATCTATACTGTAACGTTAAATGTATTACAGGTTTAGGAGGTTCTAGAGGCTAGAGGTCCTGTACTTATTGGTTAAATGATTGCCAGATTAATATGAGTGAGACGAATTATCTTTACCCAGCCGCCTGGTCAAATCTGCCAGGCAACAAACTCTATTTCCACCTATGGTAGTCACTCATAATATTCCTTTTAATAGTATACCGATATTGTTAATTGTTATAAACACTATCCTATTTAAACAAGTTTGAAATGTACAGCCTAGAGTTCATATTACACACAGCCAATTCGCTTGAAAATTATCAACGTTTTGATAAGGATTTCAGGACCTGTGGGAAAGGCTTGAGCCCCAAAGCCCCCCATGTCAAGCCACTAGTTATGAACATTATTCTACTTTAAAAGCTGAATACATGACATGTACCAACACTCATCAGCCTACAGCACATATTCTCCATAATAAATTATCTTGAAAATAATTAACAATTTTTCAAAGAGCTCGGGTTCTTGGGGGGGGGGGGGTTGGCTTAAGCCCTCTAATCCCCCTTCCTTGGGTGCGCCACTGGCTCACTTCCCATTTCATCGCACAACGCACCAAAGACCCTTAAGTTTTTAGATTGTAATTGATAAAATTAACAGGTTCACACGAATCTGTGTGAGTCATCTGGGAGCAGTGGACAAAATAGAGTGGAGTAAATAGAGTTGACTCAGTGGGTGGTGGGTTTACTAACCCCTCCCACGGTCAATCACTCTTACATATTACTCCCTTCAAAAAATTTCTCAGAATATAAATATAATACATATTATACAATATTCATACAGGGTAAAGGAACCAAACGCTGACAAAAGCGCTTGGCTGACTTAATTGAGCCTCAATTGTGGCGCGCGACCACAACTACAGTCGCTCAGTATAGCAAGGCTGTTGGATATAATTAATTTCCACATCTATTACACATTGCTTTGCTTTCTCAAATGATTCCATTTAAACATAAATTAATAATGTAATAGGTGATATTGTAGTGAATGTGAACACTATGTATATATGATGACCATTCCACATTGTTCTAGTTCTTCCTTGGCCATGGATTGAGGCCTACTCATTGATTTCAATTGAATTCCTGGATTTCTTGTTCCATGACGAACTGCGTTGTTAGTATTAACTTTTCAAGTGAATTCAACGACTTGCAGTCAAATTTTTATTAAGAATAAGTAGTATTTCACTTACTTTGTAGGCCAAACGTTTTCGAGTTGTTGAAAACCATCTTCAAGGCATCATGAATATCGATGTTGGTTTTTTGGTTAGAAGAGCTGTGGTTTCTGTATAATGTGGTCAAAAAGTTTGTGTGATTTAAAATTTAACTGTTCGTTATAGAAGAAAATGAGCGAACTAGTTGATTACAATGAGGACTCTTAAGCTATTATTATTGATTTTCAAATTTCTCTACTATGCTTATTAATTATTAGTATATTATTAATCATCAAATAGGCTATATTAGACATTATCATTATTTTAATTATTGTTAATATCAATCTCTAGTATGTTTTATATGTATGATTACTATTTGATATATAAAATTAAATTAGCTCATTCAAGGTATGTCAGCTACTGGTGTCAAGGTATGTCAGCTACTGGAGGTGACCAAAAATAGAGGTGTCAGCTATTGGTATAGATATCAAGTGATTTTAAAATCAAAATTTCTTGTTGAAATTAGTATCTAAATTGTTCCCAATTTCAATCAGCTATTTAAAAGACTTGAATAAATAGATTGTAAACATTTTTTTATTAATCCGTACAATAGCCCAAAAGTAAATAGATAATATTCATGAATTAGGGAAGTGATAGCCGCGAGCCGTAGCAGGTCTCTGTTCAATCAGAGAGATAAGCTGCGTTCTCGTAGGTCCTGTTTGTAACGGTGACCGATTACATTTGGCCAGCAAAAAAGACATGTTCTCTGCTGTAAAATCACTTCCCGGTGGTTCGGAACCCACCTAAAACTGTAGGTCCAACTCATCAATCATCATCATCCAACTCATTACCCACGCACAGGTCTCAGACCTATGTGGGCTTCATCCTCAAAAAAAAAAAAAAAAAAAAAAAAATTGGCTCACTAAGGTGTCAGCTGCCGGTTCCTTCACTCTAGCTTCAAATTGAATGAATGATCTTTCAAATTTTTAGTTTTTCAAATTGTTTCTTACAATTTTTCTAAGCAATGTTGGGTTACGTCCCCAATACTCCTCCCCCCCCCTCCCTACTTATTACGCCTATGCTTGGGAGAGATGCAGTTCTTCTGTAGTCTGCCCCAGATGCCAAAGTCAAGAACCAAGAAAACAATCAAAACACAATTTGATTTTTCTTATCTTCTCTTATAGTGTTTATTCCATGGTTTCTGATAGTCTTAGGATAGTTACGACCCACCTGTAACTCTTCTGCAACCCACCGGTTGGGAACCGCTGGAATAGAATATTCTATTTTCTCTAGTCACCGGCTGGTGCTGGAGCAATGCTATATACATGAAATTAGCAAGCATTGTCTCCCGATATTCATCGGCTAAAATCACAATGATTTCCATTTACTATTTGTGTGGGTTAATGGACATGCATGTCGCTGACCCGGCCATGTCTGAATTTGTTCAAACAATTTATGCCAATATTTAGAACCTATTTCGTACTATTTAGTACCAGCTATAAAAAATTTGTACTTCAACCCCCAACTGAGAAACCGAATTTTTTAGATAACTGGTTAACAACTGGTTGCCGGGGGTTAGCTCCAATACCACAATTACTTGAAAATCTTTTCTCAATTGTTATTTTAAAATTATAGTTCATAATTTTCTTTTCAAACTAATACACTATGATCAAATTCCCTTACCAAGCATATTTCAATTTGTGATATGAAACAACTTCCTTTCTTCCACCACATCCTCCCTTTTGTGAGTTAATAAGAAGTACTTAGGTATGATTTTTATCTATTTCAAAAAAATGTAATTCAGATTTTTGATAAATTCTGTTTAAAAAGTAAAAGAATATCGAAAGTTCAATTGATTTTGAGAATTGACTGAAAATTGAAAATATTAACTGACAGAAATAACTACAAATGGCCCGCAAATAATCGTCAAATTTGAGCTAGTAGCTCAAATCGTTTAATGAGTCTTTATCCAGTAATCATGAGAAGAGATTCTATAGCGACAAAGATTTTTGTTTATAGGAACAGTTGATAGCTATTTCTGTGGAAGAATGGAATACAGGTAATAGAACTAACATATTTCTATTAGAGGTGTGAAAACAACTGCAAAAAAGATTTTTTGGTTTCAGTTCAGCAATTCAAGTGAATTTTAAATTGGGATATTAAAGAGAACGTTTTTGGACTCTAAGATAACATTTTCGGACACATAAGGAATGACACAATCTTAGTCTCCAAAAATGTTTCAAACCCAATTATTATTTTGAAACATAACAAAGCGTTATCAAAAATCGCTTATAATAGAAAAATCAATCTGCAGTTATCTGCTGTTTAGAAAATTTGCAAATTATAAAGATATGGATATTAAAGGCTGTGTAACAGCGGGAAGGTCTATAAATAGTGCCGAAGCTGATTAACAAAACGGGGAAGTGAGAAATGATTGGACGTAGTGATGAAGACGGAGACATTATGGAAAGATGAAGAATGAAAAGGATGTGGGTGAGCGAGCGAGTGAGTGAGAGAGAATTAATGAGAAGGACCGCCACAACAGACTGGAAATAATTATCACGCTCTGTGTTGTGTTATCGATGGCTGGCAGCATGTGACGTCAACCAGCAGTTGTAGGCCTATAAGATGCGAGAATCAGCTGTTCTATGACGAATTAAAGTGAACATCTAAAAAATTCAGTTGGTTTCAGAAACAGTTGGTTTCAAACGGTAGCCATGGCTTAATAGTAAAGATTGACACTTAGCCCGTTATTGTAACGTGTATATTAACCGAGTTACAGCGAATTAAGTTTCATTAACCCAAAAATTAAATTGGCTATAACTTTTTTTCTGAAAGCAGCAGAAACTTTATTTTTACGGCATTAAATAGCAGAAACTCAGCAGAAACTATTGATATGTGCTTTATTAAGTTTTGCGAAGTGGGTGGGGCAGCGTGATTCTGGCCCCACCCAGTAATTAACTTTTTTAAAGTTGAATAACTTTTTTCCTGAAAACAGCAGAAAATTTATTTTTGCGGCATTAAATAGCAGAAACTCTGAAGTATCTCATGATATACAACTTATAGTTTCTGCCGTTTTGGGTGGGGCCAGCTTCACGACGGTCCACCTCGCCGCTTTTTTAACGACTGCTTTTTTTTTATATGCAACCGGGACCGACGGCTTAATAGTGATGATGTTTGAACTGGGTGGTTTAATTGGAGTCATCCAATAGTGTTGCTCCGCGGAGATTTTTGTCCAATCCTATCACTTGGCGCCGAGCAGGCAGCGAAGCGGGAGATTTGAAACTTCCCGCAAAGCTTAAGAACTCTTGTATGGTTTTCCAGCTTAAAAGGGTTGAAGAGAACATGGGAAAATTCTACAAAAAATCATGAACGTTTCCCTTCATACTATTAACATTCCCATGTATTTTTAAATCAATCTGTCCAAAATTAACAAAGTTATAAGCGTTTTTCAAATTTGATTCTAGTTTACAAGCAAAATGAAGTATTATCCGTAGTTCTTTCCTGGACATTGAACTAAGTTTTGGGTTTTCATATTATTTTTGATAAAAAAGGATTATTCATTGATATTTAAGCTTTTCTGAGCTTGGGATCACATTTTTGACAAGTTTCTTCATACCTATATCCAATCAGATATATTTTATATGGTACAGTTCTTCAGTAATTAACATTTATATAATATACTTGTGTATATTTTGCCACTGAGTATACTCCTTACTGGATGAATACTTCTTATACAAATCAATTCATATTCCATATAATTCGATAATATTCTAGTTATTCGAGTTAGAATAAATATTCTACAAGTAACTGTCATACTTGAAAGCTGTTGGAGGAAGTTTATTATAGAATGTAGTAACAGTTTGAAGCATTCGACGTTTTAGTTCTAGTTTACTGTACTTTCTTGTGCATATCACTGCAGTATACTGTATGGATTGAAAGTTGAAATAAATTTAAAAGGAATAAAATAATGGGTGGTGCTTGGCAAATATGAAATCCAAAAACTATTGTGATTAAAATGATTTTTGATAAAACCCTGTTACCCAAAAGTATCCTTTCAACTTTAACAATCAAAACCTTGAAAATTATTCCTAGCAATTCTAGCAAATAAAAAACTCTATGGGCGTTCCCCAATTTTCTCCAGATCTTCACACCATAAAAGTGGTTGGTTACTGAAGAGAAGGTCAAATACAAATTTTCCTTAATTTCAAACACTTTATCGATCCCCAATAATTACTTCAATTCCTGATTGATCTCTGTTAGATTTTCATAGGCTGTTTTTTACAGTATGGTGTTTCTATCTTCAAAAGAAAGAATCTGTCAAAATTTTAGTGTCAACGTCCGTAGCCTGGAGGGCTAAAGCGTCAAAACTTTAGTCTGCTTCTGCTACTGCGGTGATTGGTTCGATTCCCTTCCCGCCTGGCATTTGTCTGTATCATCCCTTACCTCATTACCCAAGCACAAGTCAGGAACGCATGTGAGCATCATCAGAAAAAATATTCCCTATATTTTGACAGTCTCTAGTGCTCTAATAAATGAAAAAATCATTTTTAAAATGATCAGAGCTTACTCACCCTCCCCTAAGTGAGTAAGAATATGAGTAAGTAACCCTCAGAACTCGGAATGGCGTCAACCTTATAAGCACAGTTTATTTTACAGTCTTCCTCCGAAAATAAAATATAATTTAACCAGAATAGAATTTTCCAAAAACTATCATGTTTCTTTAGCCAACAAAATTCATCTCAAACCATCGAGGTCACCTTGTGACTATACAAGAAATAATTCACTCTGAAAAGATAGTAATGCTCCTGTAACAACGTAACAACAATGTGTGATATTTTGATATTTCGCGAATCACAAAGGCATGAAATGATGGTGACAGTTATAGTTGTAATTATAGTTAACAAAAGAGAGTTAAAATTTTAGTTTTTGGAATAAGTTGAATAGTGCAAATTAAACATTAATATCAAAACATCAAACATGCAGGTTTAGCTGAGGAATTCACTTGATAATTCTTCTGTATTTTGTGAATATTGTGTTTATTTGAGTGAATAAAGTATTTGATTTGATTTGAATGTGAATGATAAATCAGAGAATTGTTTTCAAGAATAACAATAGTGGGTGATGAAATTTTACAATTATACTGACCATAAGAATTGGTATTGAAAATCATTTAAAACATGCACGAATCTTTCTGTGTATATGAAGGCTATTAATAGCTGGTATGGATATTGAAGATTTACTTCATTCAGATGGAAATATTGATTAGATTATTTACTTTATTCATGTAGATTACAAAAAAAATATAATCGGCTCAAATTCTTGATTACGATAGTTGAAAATATAAGTGACTAGAAGGTTACCCGTGCTTTGCTACGGGGTTCAAGCAAGAGACTGAATGCTACCAATCAAAAAATATAACTGTCCTTAATTTGAAACAGATCGGCTGGAACTGTTTGCAAAGGACGATTCCCACCTATACACTTGCTGGGTACTGTTACTGAAAGATGGGAAAAGCAAGAACGTTCAGTCATTCCACACACTTACCCTCTGAACGGAGTTCGGTCTCCAGATATTAGATACTGAATTGGAAATATCAAAATGATCAAAAAAGTTGCTCTACAACTTATTTATAAAATAGTCAGTTGTTTTCAGCTTCATCAAGTACCCACATCGAAGCCTCAATCAACTGAGATATTTTAATAAACCACGTAGCAAAGCACGGGTGAACTGCTGGCAGATCACCTGGTCTTGCCCGCTGTTTAATAAAGAAGGGCGTCTCTATTATTTTTTCCTCCTTGACCATTACTTTTCATATTTCTACTCTATTCATCCTCCATGATCATACCTTTTCGTAATGTAACATATGATCTTTATGATTAATATGGTCTTCATAAGATTAACATGGGATCCTTTCTGGTCCTTTAGGGAGGAACCCATTCAAGTCAGGGCGCCCCCAAACGCAGAAGTTGAGGAAGAAAAAGAAGGAGAGAAAGAAGAGGAAGGAAAAGAGAGAGAAGAAAAAGAAGGGAAAAAGAAGAAAAGAGGAACGAATGGAAATGATAGGAAACAGTGGAAAAGAGATGACAAGAAGTAAAAGGATAGAAATTGGTAGGAGAGAGATGAAAATGAAAAAAGACAAAAAAGAGGAAAAATAAGGATAAAATAAAAAGTAGAAGAAAATGAGAGTTTTAAAGTTGCTGACAAGGGAGAAAATTGAGACAGCAATGCCTGACCAACAATTAATTAGCTATTAAAAATATTGTGTACTACAGTACTTGGTCTAAAAATGGTGCCAGTTCTGAAAGTTTTTTCTGGATTACTATTTTCTGTTTTTCTGACTGAGGACTACTATGGCAGAAAAAGCCGACTGGTTTTACTAGCACTGCTTTATATCTATTAAGATAATCACCCTAGAGCCTAGATCGAATCTTCAAAAAATTGTTGGGAGATTCTGGGTAATTGAATAGTTTTTCAATTGCGAATACTGTATGTAATTTTTCTTCTAAATTTCATTTTTCATTTTTTCGCAAGAGTAAAAGAAAACTCGTTAAAAATGCGGTTTTGTAGGAATTTTATTTTAAAAACGTTTTCAAGTAGTACCCCTCAATTTTATTGAAATAAATTTTTCAAGTAGCCTACGGTACTGTATTGTGCCCAATCAGGATCAAATATAGAAAAATGGATGTTTAAAGTTAGGACCGGATCTCCTATTAACAATAACACAAGAACTAGATAAAATTTACTTTGCCACATTACGTGGGTTGAAGTGTATGTTAGAAGAATTAATGAATAGAATCACTTGAAATGTGGTTTAGAGATGATTTTTTCCCACTTTTCTCGGGGAGTACCCCGAACCCCCGTTTTGGAATAAAAAGCCATGTATATTGCTTCAATTTATCGTTAGAGGTCTATTAATCCAAATTACTATTTTAATTATTACACCGAGAGTCTAACCTTCCCAGCAACATCATTGGTGATATTTTCACTTAATCTTTATTTAAGATAAAAACATTAAATAATTATGGGTTGAACTTAAATTTTTTGCTGCATTAATTATTATTCTATTTACACCCATTGGTTAAAGTTTCGGGTTGCTTGGCAGTATAGGACGTGAATTCATTTCATCATGAATCATTTCGTATTAACAGTATAATAGGTGAACAATTAAATTTGTTATAATTTCAATTGAAAATAACCTTAAATTACTTCAAATTCATGATTTTAGGTATTTTAACCCCCCCCCCCAAAATCTGCTGCTGGATCCGCCCCTGTCCGAGTCTATTAACTTCAAACAAACAAACCAACTTTCTCTTTTTTATAAGATTATTCGATGAATTTCACTAAATAAATGAATAAACTGAAGAATTGTTCAACGATATGAGGATTGAGATGCAATTTGATAACGCTAATATGATTGTGATTTATCTATCTACATGAAACGTCGAAGTTTAAAGATTTAAACGTCAATTTCGGAGAAGGATATTCAAGGATATCAAGAGAGATAGAGAGAGAGAGTGAGAGAGAGAAAGTGAGAGAGTGAGCGCGATTGATTAAATGTCCTAATGACAGAGGCGGAATTAGGACTTCAGACTCCAGACCCTCTCTGCCACCCAACCCTACACAGAGAGAGACTTAGTGCCAGAGAGTGATTGAGTGTGGGTGGTGAGAGAGAGTGAAAGAGTGAGGGAGAAAAAGAGTGAGAGTGAAAGAGAGAGAGAGAGAGAGAGAGAGAGAAAGAGTGAGGGAGAAAAAGAGTGAGAGTGGAAGAGAGAGAGAGAGAGCGAGTGAGACAGATAGAGAGAAAGTAAGATTGAAAATCAGAAACTAATGTAGAACTAGCAATAATATGAGAAGGCTTGGTATTATTCTTAGCCGAGACACTCAAGGGGGAAATACAAGTTCATTTACCCATAACATGGTTGCCGGTTTACCGGCTGCTACTTAATCAGCAAGATGTATTTTTTATATACATGGCAAAATATACACAGGTGATAGTGGCGCCGGCCTGGCGTTAAAACACTGAACCTCAAGTTATACATTTCATACAGAATCCAGTATTATGGCAGCCAAAAAAATAATTTTCATTAATTTTTATTGGTGTTTATTTACTTCAAGAAATCATAAAATCAATTTTAGTGAGTTATTTGGATCTTAAAGATTATCAAACATAATTTATTAGTTGGTTTTGGGTTTCGGGAAGTTGATTATAATGGGAAGTTGAAGTGGCAACCGTATAAGGCTGCCACAAGTCGGGGCTGCCACTTCATATGGGAAATTTACCATTGACGGCTGCCACTTGTACAGGAAGATGTAAATATATATGTATATATATATATATATATAAATATATATATATATATAAAATATTTTTTTTCCAATTATATGATTATTACATCATGGGATTAATTAGTTTGATGGATTAAATAGCGAATTATATCTTTAAAAAAATCAAATTAGATTAAAAAAAATTTAAATCAAACATGTCATAATAAGACTATAATATCCTATATGATTACATTTTATTATAATAATGGAAATTATTATATTGAATTGGAATATTTTTCAAAAAATAATTGAAATCAGTTAATCTCAATATTTTCAATAAATAATTGTAATTTCACAATGTAACTTGATGATCATTATGGGAAATATTACAAGAGGCCACCTGACTGAAGATATTTCCAGTCACCTGGAAATAAGTAATCTAGAATAATAATAATAATAATAATAATTCATAAGACTTAACTACTCTTAATTAGTAACAAGTCCTTCATATCCCATGCATGACATAATATGTCATGCATATTTCCATTATAGGAAAATTTGAACTTTTTATTGATTAGATTCCAAACATTTTGAGGGGCCAATGTATGATATTATATGGATTTGAACCGCCTTAACAAGATAAGTAGTAGAATAAGCTTTGACACTAAATAATCAGATGTACAATTTAAAAAGGTCAAAATTTTACCCCTTTCCCTGTTTTAAAAATGTGCTATTTGATAGTTTCCACGTTTTGTTGTCTTTCTGGCACCTCTTACTATAGTTTGTAATATGATAGAGCCTAATTCTCTTCAAAATGTTGCCTAAACATCAGCTCAATTCCGCTCAAGAGAAAATGGGGATCCATGAGTTGATGAGGAGAATGAGTTATGGAAAATAGTAGATGTAGGTTGTATTGGCGCTTTGCAAAAAGCAGGGTCTCCCCTGCACACCTGATTGGCCCAACTATTCCATAATAGTATATAATCGGCCAAACTGAGTGAGGTCTATCCTTTAAGACAATCTGAATTCTCTCTGTTTGTCTGCCTGTCTGCCTCACTATTGTGGACGAACGCCTAGACCAATAATTGTTATTTTTTCATGTGGATGTACCTTATTCCTAGGCACAGCAATGTATATATTTGATTTTTTCAGATTCAATATGGCGGCCGGTTTGTGAGATATGAAGCGAGATTGAATCAATATGAGCTTTCCTCTTATATACAGTTAATGGGATAGGTACTCAATTTTTAGCATTCTTGTAGTGCATTTATAAACAGGAAACTTATAGTGTCATGACATGCAGTAATGATATGGAATTACTAGAGCATGAATGAGAGTGAACAAAATTCATGAACAACATTGGAATCTAATGATTCAACTGCTCTTGAGAGTGTTTGAATGCCTCTGGACTCTAGCATTGGAGAAAAATGGTTAGGGAGTTCGACACTCGTAGCGCTGAGTGTTGGGAAAGAAATGTTATGTAGGGAAGCTCGCAATTCAGTCTGTCTCATCCCTCACTTTACCAACAGGCCACTCACCACTCTCACAAAGACCCACTCAATCCTTCTTTGTTGATGCGCCTACCTTTATCTATCAAACCTGCTAGTGAACGTCCACAATCTGCTATTGCGTTACAATATTTATGCAACCACCTATGATCAGTGAAAAAAAATGTGATCACAATAAATACACCAACCACATAGTATTATTGATGACAAAAATTAATTGCACTCGAAAATTATGATAGAATAGTAATAGACTGATGATAATAATAAAAATAGGATAATCATTATTGACTATTAAGTCTAATGATAATAGACTCATAATAGTGATAGACCAATAATGAAAATAGATTAATAGGCTTGATGATAGTAAACTAATAATAATAATATAATAATAATAATGATAAAAATTATAATATTAATAAAAATGATAATGATAATAATAATAATAATAATAATAATAATAATAATAATAATAATAATAATGATAATAATAATAATAATAATAATAATTATAATAATAATAATAATAATAATAATAATAATAATAATAACAATAATAAAAATAATTATAATAATAATAATATAATAATGTAATAAACTAATAGGCCTGATAATAGACTGATAATAATGATAGTTATAGAAAAAAACAACAACGATAACATCAACAACAATGGTTTTCAGGGTTTTCCAGGGTAATGGTTTCCAGGGGTATTTTGTTCTATAGTTGCATGTGGTTACTTGAAATATAAAAACCTAGTCATTCTTGTACAGTCAGTCGTGGAGTAAGAGTCTGTTGTGTGTATGCTCAAGTTATTCTTGTGTGTTGTGTGGTAAGTGATGGCATGTGTGAAGTGCGATGTGACTTCTCTGGATTTGATGAGAATAAATGATGAAGACATTCTCAATTTTAAAATGAAACACAAAGTGCTGAAAGGAGAAATTGATGGTTCAAATTGTGGAGATGATCTCAATGTGAATTGGGGCACCCTCATGTTTAAATGCCAAAAGAAGGTGGTGTTTGGCAAGAAAGTGGAAAGAATTTTTGTGTCCACTGGGTCAGTCAGAGTCTAGTCTTTTTTGAGAACACCAAATTGTCCCTTAAGAAATACTTCACTCTGATTTCAATTTTACTGAACCTGAAACCATCTAGGCAGACTTCCATCACTGAAAAATTAGGTATCTACCCCAATACAGTAGTTTATAGTAGATTATTAGTCTGTTTGTTAGATGCGTGGTTGGGTCTTATGTATGAGGTGGTTCAGTCACATCTAGCTTTGTTAGCCACCCAGGGAAGGTTTGGTTAGGCGTTGAGTGCTCACTGCATTTGGGGTGGAAGATTGAGTTTGGTTGGGAAATGTTATTTCCACTTGGTTTACATTGTTTTATGATTTGAAGCTCCTCATATGTTTGAAAATTAGGAATTCTTCAAATAAAAATATAGATTTTCATGGAAATTATTTTTTTTTTTGAGAATTCCAATTTTCTTGTGACAAAATTGCAAACAAAAAAAATTTCAATGAATTGTTGCTTCCTGGGGTGTGCAGTTGTCACAAAAAATGACTACAAAATACACAAAGTAACATTTCTATATAATCACCTTGTTTTGGAATGACTTCATTTGTGACAAAAATCACTGAAGAACAAGGATTAATTCGAACTTTCAAGGTATTTATAAAGTTTGGCTGTTTGGCAGAATGAAGTTTGCTGGATCAGGTTGTGAATATGAAGCACAAGTCACATCAGCTGATTCAAAACTATTTAAATCAATTCGAATTTCATATCAAGTCCAACAACCATGCATTCTAGGTTATGTTAGTTTGGGTGGGCTATTCAAGTTAAATCTAAGCTTTGGTAATCATAGTTTAAACATTGTATGCAACAATATTGTATTGTTATGGGTTCTAATGGCTAAAATAAGGCTGGCAACAATAAAGTTCACACTTGCACTTTATTTACACGAATCAGTCTATTAATACACCAATTGTAAGTTCAATTAATAAAGAAAAACAGATCAACAAATGACAAGCTTATACTCATTTTCAGTAATTATTTACAAGAGTTAATGAATAATTAATTACAGGCTGATAAATAATAAAAGAAACAAGAGTCCAATAAACTGTACAATAATTAAGAAAGAAATGATAAAAAAGAGCAACTAATCACTTACAAAACACAGTCCAATTCATTATTTGACAGTCTCAAATAATATCACATGACACAACGTCTTTAAACTATCAGTAAGCTGCACAAACAGTAAACACTTTTCGGCACTTTACACTGGAATCAAGCACACTGTTTACTCAATGGCATGAGATCTGTAACACAATCTGACACACAAGCTTTAAGACTGACTAGCTTGTTTACGTAGACCTCATTATATAGCTGTTATGGTTGTATAATTCCAAGGCAGCCTCTCGATGCTTCAAGAATGCCATGGAAGGTGACAGAATATAGTAGAGAACAACTGCGATTGTTCAGGAAGTCTGTAGGAATTTCAAGAAATTCAATTGAGTAAGAGAGTTGCACACTTGAAGAATAAGATCGACAAAGACATGTGAAAAGCGACAGAATGGAGATCAGACTCCCAGCCACATTTGACCATGAAAACAATGGAACGATCTACATAGAACAAGTGCGTAAATAACTGCTTTGTTTGCTTTCATAACAGTATTTTTCCTTCAGGCCACTTGTAAGTATCTTGTAGATCTTTATTGCTTCACTCATTTTCCAACTAGCATCCCAATTGTGATGGTTTGAATTCAGTTATAACCTTATATCACAATATTTGGTATTTTCATAACATTTTCATTAAACTGAAGTGAACATCTATCATGAGTTGAGTATAATTTAATTTGCATTTTATTGTTTACAGCCTGTCAAAAGTATCCCCTCTTCCATTATGGAGAGATGCGAAGGAGCCAACGAGCTTGGAAATATCTACTTCAGGAGATTCATTTAAGATAGGTTCCACTTGGAAGGGAAACGAAAAATACCCATTTAGAGGATATCGCGGTGATTATATGAGGTGAGTCTATCAATATTAGATGCAGTAAGTAGCCTTAAATCCATATTGTGAATTTTGATTGTTGCATTAATATACTTTCTTACCTGATATACAGTTAATTTGATTTTTGAGACTATTTGGCATTTTTGTCAACAGTGGAAAATTAAGCAAAAGTAGTCTGGCCGGGTTGATGGAATTAACTGTATCTGAAACTAAACAAGTCGAACTGCCAATATGTGTACTCTTTGGGAACTGGTTGTATCATGGGTGCAACAGACGGGGAGATTTCAGGAGCAGAATGTGATGTGCTTATTGGTTGCGCGCGCATCCAAGCATGGGCCTGTAATGTGTATGACGTCATACTTTGAAGATTGGTCTAGCGATCACTGCCATTTTGATATGCCACTTGTAAGCCAATAGCTCAATGTTCATATTATATACATTTGAATAGTATTATTTTATATAAATGTTTGTTTAAACACCGTAACATTATTTAAAATAATATTTTTCTATCTAATTTATGATTTGTACAAATTTAATAACTCTAATTTCATTCAGTAACCAACACAGTTTCACTTTTGTTTTATATCCTCAAAACTACAACATCATAACTTGGATGGGAACACCGCTGAGCGATGCTCTTTCATTTAAAAAAAAATCATCAAAATTGGTTCAATAGTGTTTGAATGATTGATGTACAAACATAAAAAAAAACAGGTCGAATATAGTAACCTGGTTCTTTTTGGAAGTCGGTTAAAAATTAGGAGAAAGTGCACTAGATGGGCTTCTAACCAAACCTAACCTAACCTGGCTAGATGTGACTGAACCACCTCATACCTTTATTATCTTGATGCATAAGTGCCATTTGATGAAAAGTGCCTAGTTCCCATTAATTTACATTTTGTGATAAAGAGTTCCTTTTAGTTTATTGTTTTGTCTGTTATTAAATTTTGTTGAAATTTAATGTTTTATTATTATTAAAACCTTTTCATCCAAAAAAGAATATCATAGTATTAATGAATAGCCTAATACTTATAGTATTCACATAATCATAATCGTCCAAGTTATTCAATTTTAACACTTTATTGACAGAAGCCCGCGGGAGTGCAGTATATGGGCTTCTCTTAAAAATGACGCGATTAAGTGAATTACCGGTATTTCATGTCTTTATCCGACTAGATATCCATCTGAAAATGAGTATAATCATAGTATGTAACTTCTAACGTGTTCAAATAATCATAAACATCCAAGCTATTCAATTGACAAGTTATTGACAGAAGCCCATATAGTGCACCACAGCCAAAAATTCAACGGCCCTTTTTAGGGCCAAACTCATTAAACAATCAACAGTCCTTTTCAGAACTAACCTCCATGGAAAATCAACGAAACTCTATAGAAAATCAACTGCCCTTTTCAGGGCCACACCAGTGCGAAAATCAACAGTCCTTTTCAGGACTCAACTCAAAGGAACTCCATTCCTCAAAAGATCTTACTATCAATTATGTAAATGAACAAACTTTAATGAGGAAGAGACAACAGGTTGAGAATTATCAATCTTATTAGGGTTTTTGATTAAAAGATAAACGGATAAGTAGTTGTCACTAGTCAGACGATGTTATTCGCTTATTCCTTAACCTTAACCTACAAAAAAAAAAACATTCTCGTAGTCGAGCAAATGAAGTGACGTCATTGCTCACAGCTGGTGCTGAATGTGTCTGCACTCAGAAGCTCCTGCCGTGCCTTGATGCGTGCGCAACTAGTAAGCACGTCACATTCTGCTCCTGAAATCTCCCTGTCTGCCGAACCCGTTGTATCAGGAAGTTGCTGTATGTGGAACACCCACTCTACCATCGCTTGGAACGGCGGTGTCAAAGTGGGAGGGGAACGAAGTTGACCAACTACAACAACAACCTAGACTGGTTTCCATCATCATCATCATAATAAATTATATTTCATTTCGTAAGGCGATTCTTTGTGTCAAAATTGTTGGCGTCTGAAAAGTCGTAGAGAGATGGGAGAGGGCTCCAGTTAAAGGTCTCTATTCCATGATGGCGGGAAATTTTTTTTGAGTTTTCAAAATGCTAACATAGAATCACATATAATGTGAAATGTTATCCATAAGAATAGCATTGCAAGTCAAAAACGTCTGATTTGCTTACATCAATACAAGTGATCGTTGTTTATCTTCAAGTCAGTGCTCAATATTAACAAGTGGGTTACTTGGGATAGTATATACTCTAAATTTAGGCAAACTCAAGCTAATAATTCCAACAATTGAGAGAAGAAAAACCTCGTAATGGACTCAACCAGTGACAGAGGAGTTGATATTATAGATATTCCAGAAAAGTTTGTGCTCAGAAATGATCTATGATTAATTTTATTTTTCATACAAAAATAACTATCAACAATGTTAATATGTTTTCAAACAACATAATGATGTGCTCATTGAATGAACAATGTAATACTTGAAAATGTGGAGAGAGAAGCAAATGACCAATTTAGTGTGGACAAAATTATCACTGATGAACCTGCTGGATATATTGCAGTGTACATGCCAGGCGTATTACTCAACTATTTGGAAAGTTATCACCTCAAAATAATATTTTAATGAAAATGCAGAGAAAATTGAGATGCAAAAGCACAATTTCAAACATGAAACACTTTTCTGAATATTAAATGGAAACGTTTGAAAATTACATGAGAAACTAACTTCTAATTGCAAATCCATCAATAATGTCAGTAACAATATCCTAGCACTCTAACAAGTATTTTATTCTTGATTAATGGGTTATAGTATTCATTTAGTTGACATTCAATGTATTTTTCAATTTAAAATCATTTCAAAATGTGTATGATCATGTAGTTCATCACACCTGTTGAAGTTGGAAATATTAATATCACTCTTGACTATGCACAATATTGCAGATTAATATTATTTTGACTTCTCTATAGTTTGTCAAATTGAGTATTCACCACGGTCTCATTGACTATATCATGACATTATTTGACTTCAATGATTGATGTTAAATTCCTGGATTTCTTTTTCCATGACGAACTGCGTTGTTAATATTAACTTTTCAAGTAAATTAAACGACTTGCAGTCAAACTTTATTAAAAATAAGTAGTATTTCACTCACTCTTTGTAGGCCAAACGTTTTCGAGTTGTTGAAACCCATCTTCAAGGCATCCTAGATATGATGTTGGTTTGTTGGTTAGAAGAGCTGTGGTTTCTGTATAATGTAGTCAAAACGTTTGTGTGATTTAAAATTTAACTGTTCGTTGAGGATGTTTTGCTTATTGTGTGTGGTGTGTTTGTAAATTTCAAATTGTTCCAAGGTGTTGAGTTCGTGTCCTTTAGATTTTATGTATAGAATGTGTAAGTTGGTAGTGATGTCAGTAGAAGTGTGTCCAGTTTGAATGATGTGGTCGGCAGAAGTCGATTCTGTTTTTGTATGTAAAGCTTGTAAATGTTCCTTGTAGCGTTGTTTGAATGCACGGCCTGTTTGTCCTATGTAAAATTTGTTTCAGTCAGAGCAGTTCAGTTTGTAGATTCCTGGGAGATCGTATTTGTTCATGTTCATTGTGGTTCTTGATGCAAGTGCATTTTTTATTTTGTTTTTTGTTCTGAATGCGATGGTGTGGCCAGTTTTTTTGAAGATTTTGGCACGTCTGTTTGATTGTGGATTGATATGTATGTCTTTGTGATGTATTTTTTGTTGGTGTTGTTGGTGTTTTGTTTTTTTGTTATTTTATGGTTGAGTTTGTCAATTAGGTCGTGTTTGTAGCCGTTTTCTTGTGCTAGGTATTTTATTGTGTTTATAGTTCAGTGTTGTAATTTTCAGTGGATAGTGGTGTGTTGTTCAGTCTGTGTAGCATAGATCTGAATGCTGAGTGTTTGTGTTGTGTTGGATGATTGGAGGTGCTGTGTATTAGGGTATCTGTCATTGTCGGTTTTCTGTAAATGTTGAAGCTGTGTTTTTGGTTTTTGTTCTTTGTAATTGAGAGGTCTAGGAAATTTATTGATTTGTTGTGTTCATATTCTGCTGTGTATTGAATGTCTTTGTGTATTTTTTTCATGTGTGATTGGAGCTGTTCACATTGTCTTCTGTTCCCTCTGTATAGTAGTAGAATGTCATCTACATATCTGTGCCAGTATATTATGTTCTGTGAGAATCTGTTGTTGGAGAGTATGTATGGGTGTTTTCGCAGTGTTGGAGATAGATTTTTTTTTGCTGGATGTTGGTGAGCCCATTGGCAATCCATCAGGTTGTGAGTAAAATTTGTTGAATGTGAAGTAATTTTGTTGAGTGATGATTTGTAGGATGTCTATTATTTCATTTATATGTTCAGTAGCTGTATCGTTGTGAATAAGCATGTTTTTTATTATTTCCATTGTTTAATTGATAGGTATGTTGGTGTATAAATTTGTTATATCAAAAGATGCAAGAGTGTAGTTGTGAGGAATTTGTGTGTCTTTTATTTTTGAGATGATGTCTTTTATTTTTGATAAAATTTGACTGCAAGTCGTTCAATTCACTTGAAAAGTTAAGATTGATATTATTAAAAGATTAAAGAAGATATTATTATTATCATTGAAAGTTAGCTTAATAATATTCAAATTTTGGATGATAAATATAGATAAATATATAAGTTGATCAAAATCCAATATTACAGGAAAATTATAGTCTTTTTATCATCTACGCTACTACAAATCAACATTTTTGATGGATTGGTCATTCTTCATCACTGTCTTTATCAAATTTTCAAATGGAAAAATGGCTATTGGTGTAGAAATGAGTTTGAAAACAATGATTTAGGTTTAATAAAATGTTGATAAAACCTACCCACTTAATCCAAACCTAACCTAACTGAAACCTTATCAAACCAGAGTCAATCTAACCAAAATTTAACAAACCAAAGCTAACCTTACCAATGCAAAGCAAACAAAAACCAACCTGACCAAAGCTAACCTAACCTCACCAAACCAGATCCAATCTAACCAAAGCTTCCCTTACTTAACCAAAGCTAACCTAACCAAACTAAAGCTGACCTAACCAAAAGCTAATCCAACCTAATCTAACCAAAGCCAAACTAGCTTTGGTTTGGTAAGGTTAGTTTGGCTTAGGTTAGGTTAGCTTTGGTTTGATTGGCTTTGGTAAAGTTAGGTTGGGTTAGCTTTGGTTTAGTTGGGTTGGCTTTGGTTAGGTTAGCTTGTGTTTGGTTAGGTTAGGTTGACTTTGTTTTGGTTAGCTGAGTAGGAGTTAGATTTGGCTGGATATGTTAAATTCGGTATAGTATCAAATTGACAGCTTAGACTCAAGAATTATTTTCAACACTATAACTTATTCATTATTCTTTGAAAATGTTGTCATTACAATATACCTGTAAGTTCAGGTCAGGTTGAGTGAGTTACTTGTGCACCTTCTTACCTCTTTAAGTGCACTTGTGCACCTTCTTACCTCTTTAAGTGCACTTGTGCACTCACAGTTTTATTACAAAAACAAATAAATTAAAGTAGATTTGATACAATCAGTTCCTAAATCATGTTTTTCCTCAATTGTGGCCTTCAGCTACCTCTTACTAGCTACTCTTTTACCTCTTAGGTGAACTACCCTTAATCTGACTCACCCAGCTCCTGTCTTAGAAAACTACACATTGAACAGAAAACTATTATAATAATCACTATTTGTGTCCAGGGAGGGATGAACGTTTTGTACATGAAATTTTCAATTATGTTAATAAACTAAAATTTTTGTTGAGTTAACTAAATCTTAAATCACACCTCAAATTCATCAAATTAGGATCACAATGAATTGAACAACATAATAAGCAAACTGTGGAGAATTATTGTTTTGAATCAATAAAATCAGATTCTATGAAACCTGAGTGTTTTTTGATACTGAGTTATTCAACATTTCATTCAGAATCAAAATTTTCACAAGATAGAAATATACAGGTTCATACTTGAAATAACTTATTTGTAAATTTTGTTTAATGTCTATAAAACTACTGTAGTTACCAGTTCATTTATTTATTTAGTATACATTCATGAAAGCAACAGGTGTAGTCCCAATCCTGCCTTCCTAACTTAAGAGTAATGTGACAAAACATTAAAAATTGTAAGATTAATTCTAATTCTAATAATGTTTAATAATAATTGCATAATAGTGATGATGATGATGATGATGATGGAACTTTAGTAGGTATTGAACAACATTTTTAAACAATTGTGTCTGAAACTGTACCGACTCTCATGGAAAATATCCAGATTGCCACAATGCACATTATATAGTCTAGTACCTTTCTTTATTGGGGAGTAGATTTATCATAGTACGGCTCCTACTTACATGAAATAGGCAGTGCCTCCTTTAGTGAGTTTATGGGATATGCAGCCCTATGAGATTTACCAAATCCATACATTCAAACCCACCATTCACAATTGAGTGCACTGTAAGCAGAGAAATTAAATCTTTCTGGATTTCTTGTTCCATGACGAACTGCGTTGTTAATATCAACTTTTCAAGTGGATTAAACGACTTAACTTAACAACTCGAAAACGTTCGGCCCACAGAATTAAGTGAAATACTACTTATTTTGATAAAAATTTGACTGCAAGTCGTTTAATTCACTTGAAAAGTTAAAATTAAATCTTATCTACTCCTGAGAGAACGAACCTCAAAACCCATCCTCAACTCTGCACTTGGGCGATCTTATGGGAACCATATGTTTCAAACTTTTTAAAATAAAGGAATTGAAGGAATTTATTCTGTATAGACTCTAGCCGATTACTTAAAACACTTACATATGGATTCCAAATGACTGCAGCATATTCCAGTAGACTTCTTATCGATACTTTGTATAGAAAAATCAGTGTATTGCAATCATTGAATTGCGAGCATGTTCCAAATACGAACCTCATGAGTTGATGTGACTCACTTATCAGACCATCCACATGACTTGAAAATCTAAAGTCAGCATCAAATGTAACTCCCAAATCTTTTATTATGGTAGATGTATCAAGAACTACTCGAGTCATTTGATATTTTTCCCTGGGAATAGATCTCTGCCTAGAGTATGATACCACCATGCATTTTAATGGATTTATGACTAACTCATTTTCCAAGCAAATTGTTGATGTCACTCTGCAGCAGCAAACAATCATGTGAGTGTTGAATTTCACGGAATATTTTTACATCATCTGCAAACATCAAGCATTTAGTGTTTTCTTAACAATTAGGCAAATCATTGAAAAATGTGACAAACAGTAGAGGGGCCAAGTTCGATCCCTATGGAACCCCTGAATGGTTGTAATAGCAATCTGATTTACAGCCTTGTAGTTGAACATATCCTTTCCTGCCAGTAAGATAGTTATTTAATAATCTGACAAATTGTGACCCAAGTCCAAATGCATGTAACCTTTTTACTAGAATATTATGTTTCAACTTATCAAAAGCCTTTATAAAATCTATATATATTGTATCCATTCCACCCCCCTTATCCATAACCCCTGCTATTTCATCTGTGAAGCACAAGTTAGTGACTGGTGTTGACCTTCCCTTTTGAAATCTATGTTGCAGAGTAGACACTTGAGGTTTTATTAGAGCCTGTGACCTTTTAGCAAGGATTCGCTCAAACACCTTGGCAAAAACATTTAGAATCGATATTGGCCGATAGTTTTCCACCAAACTTCTATTACCTGATTTGTGAATAGGAGTGACTCTGGAAACCTTCCATTCACTTCACTTCCATTCACTCAATAGTTGAATTTCCAACTTCTCAGTTCATTTTACTTATAACCTAACCAATTCACAAGTGAATGAATGAGGACAACGATTACTCATATTTTGTTAGTTGTGTCAAAAGCCAATAATTATTGCTACATATCAATCATGAAAAATAGTGTCAATAGAGCCACATTTATAATTGGGACCCTGTCAATATTGATTAGTCAATCTGATTGATCTAATAATTGCCAAGATGTATGGTATACAATGGGAAGTATTCGTTTGTACCTTGTTTTAAAAACCTATTTTTTCAATTACCATATACATACATGATGAAATATGGAAAAAGCATCATTTATGTGATGATTGTTTCATGTATGCAGATGATTCATTATTGAATTTATAAATACTGTTTTCTGATACTTTTTGACAAATCTGCTATTAGAGTTTAGTTTCTCCATGTAATTCTTTATAATATTTTTTTAATATAACGAAAAGAGTTTTACATTTGAAATTGTGATTCTGTGGCTCATTTTTCTCTGTATTTTCAATTAAATATAGTTTTGAGGTGATAGCTTTTCAAATAGTTAAGTAATATGCATATGCTGTGATATATCAAACCCTCTGAATGTTTAAATATTCCAATAGAATATCTAAACTCAATTAAACCATCAGGAATGTCACCACATAAACTTCACTTAAAATTGGCGCTGTTGTGATGTTGATAAGGAATATGAATCTCAGGTCAGATTTGGTCAATGGCGTGAAACTAATTGTGTTGAGCCTTCACAAAAGGTGCATAAAGTTGGAAATAATAAGTGGGTCTGGAAAAGGTAATATAATATCATTACCTAGAATTGGGCTTATCTCAACAGACCCTAATATGCCTTTTCATATCTCAATAAAACAATTCCCAATCAGTCTAGCTTTTTGCATTACCATCAATAAGTCTCAAGGCCAAAGCTAGGATATACCTAAGTAAACAAGTATTTACTCATGTACAATATATGTTGCATCTAGCAGAGTTAGATTACTGGAAGAAATCGAATTGTTTATTGAAAATAACAACAACCAAAGCAACCAAAAATACTATTCTTACACAAAAAATATAGTATACAGGAAAGTTCTGACATTGATAATTTGATTTATAATGGTACAATGGTTTTTTATGTATTAGTGTCTTTATTTAGGGATTTTTGCCCCTACAAGTCACTAGTTATTATCAACAGCTATATAACTTGAAGTTATTTGATAAAATCTCAGTTGCCTATCAACTTGTTCTCATAAATAGAATGTCATTCTTTAACAATAAAGACCCAACAATACCCAGTAAGCGTTTATAATATAACAGCAATAGGTCATCAGTAAAAAAAAAATAGAAATTTAGTTCCCATTATCAAATTTCAGTGCAGTTATTCATAACTAATTCATAATTTTTCAAGCTAATTTCCTCAATCACAATGTCAAACTCTGTTGGATTTTATGTTCAATGATGATATGTTGAATATCATAGTTGAATTACAGTGGACATAGAAAAATTATCACCTTGAATTCTGAAACTTGCTTTGAAGAAATATAAATTGATCAATTTCATTGAATAAACTTTTTACAAAAAGTAGATGTATGAGTCAATCTATTATGAATAGAGAAGCTTCAGATTTATTAAAATAATTGAATAATATGAAAGTTGCAGTGGAAAAAAACTGACATGGAAGTAACAGGGAATAAAGAATAAAACTGAAAGACTAGGAGAAATAATTTTTAGACGTTATGGACAAAGAAGTGAATCCTGTATTCATTAGAGTACCATGTACATTATCTGATGGTGTAATCAGGGCCAGAAAAACAATGGAAGAGCCAGAATCATCAACAGCAAAGAACCAAAGTGATGAAGGACAACACCTCACTAAAATAAGGAAAACGAAAAAAATAATTGATAAAGAAACCAAAAACTTGTCAATCTCAGAATAACAAAGAGTAGTTCAGTACTTCTTCAGCAATTGAAATTGAAAAATCATAAATTGGAAAGATATGGTTCAGTTACAGTTAAATCAGCTCCTTCATTCATGATTCAACATTGCCAGATCCTAATGAACAAGTAGCAGAAAATGTTGATGAATGTAAAAATTCTGATGGGAAAGTAGGAAATAAATATATTGCCATCTTAGCAACTGTTGAATCTCGCTCAGTGCATTTGAAATTTTCAGATCTCCCGCCCGCATCAGCTGTTTGTATGTTGCATCTTATCATCTACCGCTCATAATTTGTATAATTTTATTTTGTCCACATGTGTATTTTTATTGGTCTTAATATTTATTAAGAATTGTTGGGTATGTTAGCATTATTTTGGTCCAGTTTCATCACAACTTATAATTTGTCATTGACCATACTGGCTCTTTTTGGCCAAATGCTGATTCCATTTCTTCCTCCACTTTGTCGTTTCTTCTCCCTTCAACATGATTGAACAGATTTGATTTATTCTCTTCAAAATTCACATTTTTTCATCAAGTTTATACTTTTACTCAACTCAGTGCAGTGCTTATATCTAGTATAATGTTATCAAGTTGTTGGTGTTAAGACCTGAACTTTTGCCCATTATTTCCCTTTTTCTATGATGTGTTTGAAATTTTCTGTGGTGCTTCATGGTGACTTGTTTCAACTTCCAAGTATATTCGTGAATCTACAAAATAACAAGAACTTCTTCACTTCTTCCAGTGTTACCAATGCATAATTACGTTTGTCCAACTTAGACTCTTGAGCTTTTATGTCAAAAGCAGTTTTTTCACAGGGTCTGGTTATGATGTCAGCTAGGTTAGAATCAGTCTAACTTCTATGGGAGATGCCAAATGGTTCAGGATCTCTATAATTCTCTAGCATGAGAGTTCGCCTTCATCTTCTTCATCATCATCAGAATATAGCAGAGATATGCTCATCATCAGAATCATACTCACCTTGGAGAGATGCCTACCAGTTAGGATCTCTATTGATTCTCTAATGTGAGAACTCATCTTCATCAGCATCAGGGTCTTATGGAGATATGTCCATCAATTCTCTAGCATGAGAGTTTGCCTCCATCCTCTTCATCAATCATCTTGGAGAGATGCCTATCTGCATAGAAGCTCTATATGATTCTCTAATTTGAGAACTCATCTTCATCATCATTGGGGTATTGTGGAGATATGCCCATTCACTTTTTGTCATGCTGATTTGTCATAATCACATGCGTCTTCTTTGAGAGATGCCTACCAGCTAGGATCTCTCTAATTCTCTAGCATGGAAATTCGTCATCATCATCATTATCATCATCATCATAATCATTGGGATATCATGGAAATATGCCCATTCTCCCTTCTGCAAGGTTGTTTCTGCTGACCTTCCAAATGATTTCACTGAGAAATCATATGCACCTGTAATCAGACTTCCTTCTTCTTGACATTCCTTCCTGCCTGAGGTCTGGTGCTCATTTCTGTCTGCAAGGTCTCAAGGGGTCCTGTAGCATGCCACTGCTGCCACAATCTGCACCACCATTCCACTTCAAGGTTGGGTCATTGGACTCAAAATCTAGTTGCCACTACTGCCTGAAGTATACTAAGCAAAGAAGTTATAATAATATTCACTAGAAGGAGCAACAGCGCTAGTATCGCTCTGCAAATTAAAGCTGACTTTGGACGCCATAACCGGGGAGCATCCTCTGTTGGTTTACATTGGTCAAAGCACTCAAGTTCTACAAAAAAAGTTGAATTAAGTATTATTTGCTTTTACCAGTTGTATAATATACAATATAATGTATCAACTTTTCATGTGAAATTCAACGACTTGCAGTCAAATATTTGTTAAGAATAAGTATAATAACTCACTTAATCTGGCCGAGTACTTTCGAATCTATTAAGTGATTCGAAAGTACTCGGCCAGATTAAGTGAGTTATTATACTTATTCTTAACAAATACTTGACTGCAAGTCATTAAATTTCACATGAAAAGTTGATATTAACAACGCAGTTCGTCATGGAACAAGAAATCCAAGAATATAATGTAATATAATGAAGTATTTGCTATTAACAATTTTAAATATACAACAAAATTAATAAGGTGAAGTCTTGTGCAGTCTTCAACTGTACTAATAATGTTACGAAATCCAAGGGTCTCTTCATATTAGACTTAGAATGTTCCATATCACAAAATTAGAAAATGGCAAACAAAGTATAGGCCTATCTATAAGGAACATATTGAATAAATGTATATTGTTCAGAAATGAATAAACTGATAAAAATTTATATAAAATAGCTGCTTTGAATATTTGTTTGTGTTTTAATAATACAAATAGAATAATGTGCAAATAAGTACATTATTTGTAAATATAAATTATGTGTAATTTTTTGTAAATATATGTGTAAATTATTCAATAAAAATTTAAAAAAACAAGTAGAAATCATAACTTATGTTATGGCGTGACGGCCGTTTCACTCTGATGTTAAGGCCATCGTCAGACGACCCACACAGTACACTCATATGGATAATGTACACTCATACGAGTCTACTGTGGGTCGTCTGACGATCCTCTTAACATCAGAGTGAAACGGCCGTCACGCCATAACGTGAGTCATAATTTCGACTTGAAATTGTTTTTAAGTTTTCATTATACATTAGTGGAAACAATGTGGATCTTCAACATCGTAAATTATTTATAGATGTGTAACAAAACTTTTTTCCAAATTCCTGACTCATAGGTAGGCTATGCTATCGTATTATGGGGTAATTCATCAAAACAAAACCTTGATAGGGTGTTAAAGATCCAAAAGAAAGCGGTTAGGTGTTTAAAAAGAGTAAAATGATTAGATTCATGTAGGCCGTTGTTCAAGAGACTTGGTCTCCTAACTGTACTCTGCTTATATGTGTATGAAGCTACTTATTATATGTAAAAAAGAGTGATATTAACCAAAATCTTGCCATACATTGTTATAATACAAGAAGCTGAGGAGATTATCACTTGGTGAGCCACAATAGTAGCTTATTCAAACAAAAACCTAGTTATATTGGTAGGAAACTCTACAACAAGCTACCACAGTTTTTAAAGAGTCTTGAAATTATAGAAATATTGAAAAAAAATTGAAAATATATTTAGTTGATAAAGCTTTTTATAGTGCACAAGAGTTCCTGTCAAATCAAATTTAAACCTCACCTGAATTAATTAATATAGTAATTATGGGAATTAGTGTATAAGATAGTATAATTAATTGTCAATCTGACTTGTCTTATAACTGGTGTCTCCAAGACATAATCTACAAAAAAATATATAATATATTATATTCCAATGCAAAATGTATTTCAATAGTAGATTGATACACATGTTCTCTAATTTTCAACTATTTGTTGAATTTTGGAAGAGGAACAGTTTTGGGCTGAAAGCCGATTATTTCTCTTCCAACTACTCAACATCAATAGCTGAATAGATGTACCATGCATCTTACTCAAACATGGGGTTTATCTACTTCTACCTCAATATGAAATACTGCAATGGTTAAAATTTTCCATCATAATGGTAGAACTATAAGAACTTAATGGTACCGTAATCAGGATGATCTCAAAGCAGAATCTTCAAATTAGACACATTCATTGATCATTATTATTAGTCTTCTTGGCTTGTACAATTATGATAATAGTGTAATACTGTGCTACCTTTAAAGAAATCGTACGGGAGATAAGTATGCCAAGACTTGAGATATGTCCAGGTGTAAAATTAATCTTAGAAATATATGAGTGGGTGGATGTAAAGTTATGAAATTTTGTAGTTGAAAACCATCATTTGTTTTACTTACCAAGAAATATTTGAGTAGGTGGCTAAAACTTTGAGAAAGAACCTGAAAAGGTTTCCAAAAATCCTTCACTTGTATATTTTTAATAAGCTTCTTTGGCAAGCAACATGTGCAAGAACAAGGCTGGTGAAGTGATCTATGAAGAATCAAAAGTACTGGAAAGATGGGCAGAACATTTTCAAGATTTACTTAATGAAAATGAAGACACTGACCAGGAAGATGTATGGACTCCTCATTACCACACTGCTGAGATTGAAGCCAAAACTCCCACCAAAGACGAAGTGATAGAAGCAGTTAAAAAACAGAAAAACTGTAAAGCGCCTGGAGAGGACGCTATAACTGTAGGAATGTGGAAAAACGGAGGTAATAGAGTGATTGATAGAATATTCAAACTAATCCTAATGATATGGAATCAAGAGATGGAGTATGGGACTTATTTGTCCAATTCATAAGAAAGGATAAAAATTGATATGTAGCAATTGCAGAGGAATAACCCCGTTGAGTGTTGCTTACAAAATTCTATCATCCATCTTACTTAAAAGAATGAGCTCACTATCTGAGAATATCATAGGTGAATATCAGTGTGGCTTCCGACCAGGAAGAGGGACAACAGATCAAATCTTTGCTATACGCCAATTAATGGAGAAGTGCACGGAGTATAATGTAGATGTGCACATGCTATTTGTTGATTTCAAACAGGCATTTGACTCTGTAAAAATAAACAATCTGCTGGATGCTTTGGAGAGTTTTGGTTTCCCAAGGAAAATTATAAGATTGACGTGCATGATCTTGTCAAATAATATTGCAAAAGTGCATGTAGGAGGAAAAATGAGCAGAGCATTTCAAATAAAACAAGGCGTTAGACAAGGTGGTGCATTGTCTGCACTACTTTTCAACCTGGCTCTGCACAAAGTAGTTCAAGAACTGAAGTTAGCAGGAAACATAATCTTCAAATCCAGACAAGGACTTGCATATGCTGATGACGTTGTATTGGTGGCTCGAAATGCAATGACATTAAAAGAAATGTTCAGCACATTAGAAAAGGAAGGACGAAAACTAGGACTTGAAATTAATTCAAACAAAACAAAATACATGAAAGTCACTCCAACTCTGGCAAGAAGAAGTGCAGAAGAATTTCAAGTCGGAAATTACAAATTTGAAAGTGTGAAGAACTTTATATACCTTGGAACTGAGCTCAATGTGAATAACAACTTGAGCGAAGAAATTAAAAAGAGAATAGACCAAGGTAACCGAGCCTACCATGCAAACAGAAAATTGAACAAATCTAGACTTATATCAAGAACAACAAAAATGAAACTGTATCAAGCACTAATAAGACCGGTAGTGACATATGGCTGTGAAGCTTGGGTTCTCAACTCACATAACATGAATGCATTGAGAATTTTTGAAAGAAAAATTATGAGGAGAATTCATGGTCCATTATGCGAGAATTGAGTGTGGAGAATCAGAAACAATGCTGAAATTTATTAATGTCATCTTGCTAGGCAGAGATATAGTGCGATTCATCAAGTCTAGAAGAATCAGCTGGCTAGGACATGTCCACAGAATGGAGCAGAGTAAGATGCAGAAGCAGATGCTTGTTGTAAGAATGGAAGGAACAAGAAGAAGAGGTCGTCCTAGAACTCGCTGGCTGCAGGATGTGGAAGGAGATCTGATGTGCATGGGAGTGAGAATCTGGAAACGGAGAGCAGAGCAGAGAGATCACTGGAGGCATATCATTGAGGAAGCCAAGGTTCACCCAGGACTGTAGCACTTCGTATATATGTATGTATGTTCTCTAGCAAGCTGCATCAATATATTTATATATTATACGCTTGCTGTTAGAATAAATTTATCATCAGATGATAACATTCTTCACATGATCACCCAATTCTATTAATATTAAGTTATATTATTAGATACAGACTGCTGTTGTAAGCAAGCTATCTAGTGAGTCGATGTTTTTTTTAGGATGAAGCCCACATAGGTCTGAGACCTGTGCGTGGGTAATGGGTTTGATGATCGTGATTGATGAGTTAGACCTACAGTCTTAGGTGGGTTCCGAACCACCGGGAAGTGAGAACAGTGTCTTTTTTTCTGGCCAATCTAATCGGTCACAATTACAAACAGGACCTACGAGAGCGCCGCTTATCATCTCTATCTGATTGAATAGATGGTACTTTTCTCAGATGTGAAATGATCTAGGAAATAGCATTTCTCAAATAAAAATGTTGATTCATTTTAAAATTAATCCAATAATAAATTGTGGATGGAGTTCCTAAAGTAGGCTCTAGAACTATTATTGTTTTGATTGTTGAAACAAACCTAAGCTTCTAGCTCAAAAAGTCTATCAGTCTATGGGTCAAGCAACAATGTGGAGCCTGTAATGGCTCATCCATGATTTATAATATTGATATTATTTATCCATTTTATTGGGATACGAACCTTTGGGAACATTATAGTGGTGAATTTGAAATGAGTTATAGGTTGTTAAGATTATAATTCGAATCAACAAACCATACTTTTTCTCATTTCTTGCATTACGGTTTTTGAATTGCCGCTCAAAAGATCCCCTAAAATGGCGCCTACACCTATTCTCAATTTGCAGAATTGCAGACTGTATAGTGCTATAGGGATGGTAGGGGCTCGATAATGACATAGGGGCTCTGACTTCTCTTATACTCCTTAACTGGAGTCTCCAAGACGTAATCTGCAAAAAAAAAAAAATACTAATTTGAGCATTAGTAATAACCTTTTTTATTTCCCACTGTATCTCTTACATAAGTTATATCAGCCTAAAGCACACATTTTTCTTCTATTTTCATTGCATGTTTTATAATTTATCTATGAACCTACAGCGCACTCAGCGCATCAATCAATTTTATTGCATACACAGCGCCTCTATCATATTGTACTTTTTATGTGCTGGTGTCAGTTTACTGTGCATGCAGCTTTCACTACTGCATTGCTTCTCATAAGTTGTATATCATCTTATCACGCACTCTGCGATTCTACTGCTATATTTATTTGGAATAATTGACTATCAATTCACTGTGCACATGGCGCCTCTACCACTGTTCTATACTTATTTTGAATTGTCTATCAATTCACCATTGAAATGGCGCTGCTAGTGCTTTGTATTTTGAATGATAAGATGGAATTGTCACAACCACGTTTACTGAAACTTTGAGAAACTAGTTTCAGTTGTTATACCATTATCAATCTCAATCAAACTAAAACTAAAGTACAGAGAAGCTTAATATATACTGAACATGAAATGATACTATTGGCTAAGCAAGAGAAAGGCTGACCTTCATCGAACGTTGTGATTGGCTGGCAAGTCACGCCTCCTGGTAGGAGGAGTAACAAGAAAACATATGAGTCAAATCAATAACTAAAAAATGTGAACATCCAGAAAGCAACAAAGAAGAAAAATACGTAATAAGGCTAGAACTGAATCAAATTAAAACTAAAAAATTGGAAGTCCACTGAAATGGGGTTGATAGAATTCGCTAAGTCAGAACTGGTTGAGTCTATGTTAATACTGCCATAAGAGTCGAAACTGCATCGAGTGGAACTCACTAAGTGTGAATTGACTGTTTCTGCAAAACCGGAATCCGGTGATTCGGAATTCACTGTATCGCGCGCTCTTCTACCAGCAGTGCCAGATAAAACCAGTTACTGTGGGACCGTATCATATTTTGATACTGTATCAAAATTGCCTATCATCATTGCGATTAGCTTATCATCCTATTTCAGTATTATTATAATAATAAAATTATTGCACTGTTGAGTCGTTGCCTTCGAGGAATATTCCTCCTTCCCCCGCCGCTGCTACTCAGTTGAGCGTCACTCACTCCCTTTTCGAAATTATCGATTTAATTTCGAAAAATCCTGACGTCACAAATCGCTTTGTGACAATAGTTGAAAAATCAGAATAAGCAGGTGTCAGTTAGAACAATGAGTGAGTCTAATGGTATTATTGGCTCATTTGTTGATGAAATGGTTCCTTCCTCAGATATTGTTGGTGGTGAGTATGAGGTGAATGATGGTGATTCGTCCACTGAAGTCTCCAGTTTGGTCTCAATTGGGGTTCATCATGTTCACAAAGGGGCTCCAACTATGGAGATATTAGTTCTTGCAACTCTGAGGTCTTTTTCAAGAGGTCATCAGCATATTGAGATCTATGTTCAACTCACATTGAACTGAAAGAGATCAATGCGCTCAGTCATCATTCTAGGAATCAAACAGTCTCAGTCTCTTCTACTAGTGTCACTGATGGGTACAGGGACAGGACATATGATAAAACTAATTCAAACAAGAGAGAAATTTCTATTCTAGACTGGAATGTTCAAAGTCTGAGGGAAAAACTAGACTCGGTTGAGTATCACCTTGGTAATCTGAATGTTGATGTTGCCTAGATTGTTAAGACTTGGCTGGAACTTGGAGAAATAGACTTTTATGATATTGATGTTCTTGTTATTGAAAATGCTCATTGTAGAGAAACCCAGAAACATGGTGGATGTCTGATATATGTGTAGAAATATTATTGGATATAATATTCTTCTTACATCTTCACAGATGTTTATTCAAGCTTGTTTGTTTATCACATGAAGACTATTATTAATGATGAAGTAAGGTTTTACTGAAGGAAGATTGAAATGTTAATTTATATTGTTCACTATAGAGAATTTTGTTATATAATTGACATTCAAATTGATTTTCTTGAGACTTGGAAAATCGTTTTAGTCATTCAATTCAAGGGTATTTATATAGAAACTTTACTTGTTGAATTTTGTGGTGAATTTTTTTTGTGACATCTAAACACCCCAGGAAACAATAACCCGTTTGAATTTTTTGGGGGTCGCGATTATTTCACATTAAAATTTAAGTTTTCCAGTGGTACTATTTTTCTTAGGCGCAAGAAAATATTTCCATTTGTGAAAATCCGCAGTGTCAAAAATCGTGTCTTTCTTCAAGTTTGATAATCAGCTGACACTCATTCTAATGAATTGGAAGATTTTAATTGATTTGTATCAGCTGTGTTTCTCTTTTGAATAGAATCAATTTTCCTAACAATGTTTAAAAAAAAATATTATTTGCAATAAAATCTGTCCTATATCTTTTGCAATATTCTTAAAATATAAGTAATTTTTTTAAAATAATTGGTTTTGTAGTTTCTGTGTAAAAGCGTTATAAACAAAAAAAAATCATTTCGCTTTTAATGATTTCCAGTAATTAAGTTAGTTGCATGCGGTTACTTGAAGAAGAAAAAACCTAGTCATTCTTGTACTGGGTGTCGTGGTGAATGAATCTCTTTTGTGTGTTTGCTCAAGGTATTGTTGTGTGGTAATTTATGGCATGTGTGAAGTGTGAAGTGACTTTTCTGGAGTCGATAAGATTCAATGATAAAGACATTTTTAATTTTTTAATACATCACAAAGTGACAAAAGAAAAAATTGGCTGTCCAAACTGTGGAGATGATCTCAACGTGAATCGAGGCACTCTGATGTTTAGATGCCAGAAGAAGGTGGTGCTTGGCAAGAAGGCGGCAAGAATTTGCGGGTTCGCCGGGTCAGCCAGAGTGGGGTCTTTTTTTGAGAACACCAAATTGTCCCTTGACAAATACTTCACACTCATTTCAATTTTACTGAACCTGAAACCACCTAGGCAGACTTTCATCACTGAAGAACTAGGTATCTCCCCCAATACAGTAGTTGATTGGTACTTTTATTGTCGGGAGGTATTTTTGTTCTCCAGTGAGAAAGTCTCAGAAAAGCTAGGTGGTCCAGGGAAGGTAGTTGAAATTGATGAGGCGAAATTCGGGAAGGCAAAGTATAATCGTGGAAGATATGTGAAAGGTCAGTGGGTATTTGGAGGGGTTGAGCGCAACTCCAACAAATCATTTTTTGTGCCAGTTGAGGCCAGGAACAGTGAAACTCTCTTGAATCTGATTTGAGAGTGGATCCTGCCTGGCTCAACCATAATAAGTGATTGTTGGAAAGCATATCAATCCCTCAACAAGGACCTATATGACCACTTCACGGTCAACCACTCGATGAACTTTGTTGACCCACAAAGCCAGGCTCATACAAACACCATTGAGAGAGCCTGGCGTGAAGTACAAGGGACAATTCCGAGGTTTGGTGTTAAATAAGAGACCCATTTCGCTGGCTACCTGGCGGAATTCCAATTCAAGCGCTGCTATAAACACCAGGAACGCCTACACCACTTCTTTGAGGCAGCAGCGGAGTTGTATGCCCCCTCACATTGAGAGGGATGGACCACAAGGTTGGTGAGTGTTGCTCTTTTATATATGCATGTAACAGTGAATTCATGATACCAAAGGTTAGGTGCGCGGTTGGGTCTTTTGTGAAGTAGTTCAGTCACATCTAGCACTAGGTTAGGTTAGGTTAGGTTAGGTATTGTTATATTAACAAAATTCAACAAGCAACGTTTCTATATAATTACAAAAATAATAAAGGCATGAGGTGTTTCAGTCATATGTAGCTAGGTTAGGTTAGGTTTGGTTATGAACGCTTTGTGCGCACTGCATTTGGGGGCGGTAGTGTTTTGGAAATGTTTTATTCACTTGGTTTACACTGTTTTAAGATTTGGAACTCCTCATAATGTTTGCAAATTATGAATTTTTCAAATAAAAATATAGATTTTTATGAAAAATGTTTTTTTCGAAAATTTCAATTTTTTTCTGAAATAATTGCGACCCCCAAAAAATTCCAACGGATTATTGTTTCCTGGGGTGTGTAGATGTCACAAAAACAAGATCACCACAAAACTCAACAAGTAACGTTTCTATATAATTACCAATTCAAGATACTAGTGAACAATATCATTAATCAATTTTTTTGTCAAAAAGATGCCAGCTATGGGTAAGCATAAAAAACTTCCTATCTTACCATTGATTGATATCGAAGAGAAATTTATATTAGACAAATTCACTGGAAGAAATCAAAACGCAAAATTTTGGTTAGAAGAGTTTGAGAAAGAATGTATGCATTACAATATTAACACAGACAAAGGAAAAATTCAATGTTTGAGGTTATTTGTACAAGGCAATGCTGAAGATTGGTATACCTCTACCAAATATAAATTGGAGTTTGAAAATTGGAATCTGTGGTCGATTGCATTTCTTAGGACATATTCTAATAAAGGTTGGTTAAATGTTTGCTGTGCATATAAATTCAAATTTATTGAAGGTCATGGAACTATGATAGATTATGCTTTAAGGAAGGAACGTTTATTGCTTGAATGTGAAAGAGCAATGACAGATGAATCAAGAATTTCACACATTGTTGTTGGACTTCCAGTTCATGTTCAAAATAAGCTGGATAAGGATAATATTGAAACAACAGAAGATCTTATGAATGAAATACAAAAATATGATTATTTTACAACCTCTTGTAAATAAAGCAACATTCAAAATAAAGATAAACAAAAAATGGAAGATTCAAAAAAGAAGAAACTCCATTGTTGTATATGTTTGGCTTTGGGAAAACCAAATCGTTTTTATCCTGAAGAGATATGTAGAAATAAACAAAAGTCAGCAAATCTCACAGAATATGAAGAAGATGTGATGGGAATTAATGATTCAAAAAACTAGAAAATCTGGCAAGTAAGTTCATTCCATTAATTACAGTCAATGTACTTGTTGATGAAAAGAGAATTGTACAAGGAGTTTATGACAGTGGCTCCAACATTACACTCATAAATCAGAAAATTGTTGATGAACTAATGACAAAACTGATGAATGATCATAATATCTTTAAAACTATTAGTGGTATGAATTTACCGGCTAAAATTCGAATGAAAATAAATAAGATTGAAGAGACATTGGATGTCTATGTTGTTAAAAACAATAATTTTTCATATTATCTACTTCTTTGATAAGATCCAATAAAAAATTCAAATTGATTCAAAATGAAAATTTAGAAATTTTACAAAAATTTGATGATAAGACGTATGTTTTGGATTCTACTCCAAGAAAAAATAAATATTAAACAAAATGTTAATCATTCTATAAGTGAGAACAAAAATTTGGAATATCTTGATATTGATAAGAGACAAACTGCGATAGAATTGATAGACATGAATCAATATTTGCAAAACACAAATATGATGTGGGTGAAATAAAGAATGCAGTTGTAGAAATAAAACTATCAGAAGATAAATATGTTATCAAGAAGCCATAATATAGGACATCTATACCAGATAAGAAAGAAATAGACCACCAAATAACACAGCTTCTAGAAGCAGGATTAATTGAGTATTCTACTCTACCATTTGCATCCCCTGTTACACTTGCCTATAAATGAGAAGAACAAAAGAGATCTTGTCTATGCATTGATTTTAAAATTTTGAATAAATTAGTAATATCAGAGTCTATTTCCAAGAATAGAGGATATAACAGTGAAGGCAGGTAATTGTAAGTGGTATACAGTTCTGGATGTGAATTCAGCTTCTTGGTCAATACCAATAAAAAAGAAGACAGGATGAAAACTGCATTTGTGACAGAAGAAGGGCATTATCAATGGTTATGTCTTCCATTTGGTTTGAGAACAGCATCTTCACTTTTCCAAAGAACATAAGGAAATACTCTACGGAGAAATAAGCTAACTGATTTTTGTACTTGTTATATTGATGATATCCTCATATTTTTAAAAACACTTGTTCTAAATGCAATTAAAAATGAAGGTTTCAAGCTAAAATTTGAAAAATGTAATTTTGCAAGAAACTCAATCAAATACTTGGGTCATATAATTGAAAATAATTCTGTTCGTCCACTTAATGACAATTTTAAGGCAATAGAAGACTTTCCTCAACCAAAGACAAAAAAAAATGTGCGTCAATTCTTGGGAAAAATTAATTTCTACTACAAATATTTGGAGAATGCAGTGCAAACTCTTGAACCTTTACACAAATTATTAAGAAAGGATACCCTTTTTGTCTGATCGGAAATGTGTGAAAAAGCATTCCGAAATATGAAGAGATATCTATGTTTTAGTCCTATATTGCAGATTAATGAATTTGAAAAACCAGTATACATTTTTACAGATGCTAGTGGAGAAGGATTTGGAGCTGTATTAAAACAACCAAAAGAAAATAATGAACTTCATCTGGCAGCATATTTTTCTAAAAAAATAAGTCCTGCACAAAAAAAGAAAAAGGCTATCTACCTAGAATGTATGGCGATAAAAGAGGCAATAATATACTGGCAATATTGGTTGATAGGACGGAAATTCACAATTATGACAGATCACATTAGAAAATCTAAAAGTAAAAGCAAGGACAGATGAAGAATTAGGAGATCTTGTATATTATCTTTCGGAATATGATTTTCAATTGATGTACAATCCAGTGAAAAGAAAATGTGGAAGCTGATGCTTCGTCTAGGGATCCTGTTTTGGAACATTTTGAAGGTAATGAAAACATCTTAAAAGTTGTAAATTTGATAACAATCAAAGATATCGTAGAAGATCAGAAGGAAAATAGAGAAACAATAATGAATAACAAGAATCTTTATCTTAAAGATGAAATATTTCACAACATTTTAAGAGGGAAACAAAAAATTTTCCTTTCTCAGAAAAAAGGACAAGAATTGATTAAGAAGCTCCACTATCAATTAGGACACATTGGGATTAAACATACATTATTGAATATACACCCACATTACTATTTTTTCAATATGGATGAAATGGTTAAAAGCTATTGCAACTCTTGCCATATATGTAAAAAGAACAAGACAAGAAAGGGTCGTCAAATAAATAGGTTGAAATCAGTTGGGAAGCATTATTCTTTGATAACATGTTTTCTGCTAATTTTGAAAGAGATGAGTTTAGAAATTGTAGTGAATCAATGAATCTTTAAGTGTTATTTAGTGTTATTGAAATTATCTTCTCACCTGTCCTAGCTAAGCAAGTAATTTTATTTTTATATTTATTCAGAAATTGAACAATGAATTGGGAATCGTAACTGGTGAAATTGTGGAATATTAAAGGAATGAACTCTACTGGCTTTGCATTGAGATTACACAATTGATGGGCAGCTCCAATAAACTTTCCAGTTGAATGGGAGTGTTGTCACACACAATCAATCAATAAGTTTTTATTACAGAGGCAACACACGTCTACCATTTTAAATTTGCATTCTTCTTCTACTGTTATCTGCATTGGCACTTTCCTTCTCAACTGCTCTTTAAATTCATTACCATGCTTATCTAATTCATCTAAAAACTGTTCTATTAAATTTGATAATTCAGAGAGGTTGGATGCTCTAACTATCCTTGGTCCATAATGAATTGATCTGCTTTCATTAACTATTACATACCCATAACCACATGGTATATGTTCTTTATCTCTAATTAAACATTCAAAGTCAGCGTATATGGTGAAGGGTGTAGGTAGGGTGTAGGAGAAATTTTTGAACTTTAAAACAGTGTTTTGCTATGGAATTTTGATGCATTGTGTGCTGTGTGATGAGCAGAATTCAATATGTTTTTCTAAATTACGTTTTGCATTTGTATAAGTGAATCTTTGGAAACAGTGGGGGCAAATTTCAACTTTACCTTCATATTTTGTTAGATGTGATAGTAGTTTGGATAGATTTTTAACAAGGGTGTAGTGTTTTTGTTCTTTGTTAGATGATAACAACAACAGGGTGATTGTGTGCTCTCTGTTTCTGTGTTGGGATGCAAAGATTGGATAGAACATGTCTTTCTCTTCTTCATATGCAATACCATCAACAGCTATTGTTGTGTTTTGGTTCTCAAATTTGGATATGTCTTGTAGTTTTAGTGGAAAACATAAATTTTCAATATTAATCATATGTTGTAGTTTTCTAAGTGCAGATACTTGATAATTCTTAGTGGTGTTAAAATTGGAGAGGATGGACCACACAAAGATCATCTTTATTTCTCACATTTATAACAGCTTTTCTATTAATAATTTTATCTGAGGTGGGAATGTATGATCCAGAATCACTTATTGGTCTGTGTCTAACCATGTTGAAATTGAATTGTTTGAATATATCTACAGTCCAACCACTCTCAAGTTTTGTGAATTCATCTAAACCTTCCATAATTTTTCCCTCTGTCTCCTCCCATTGCATACTAAATTTATTAAGATTCTCATGAACAGAGATTACAAACCTTGATTGTCCATGGAATGTTGGTTCTATGAACAGCTCTTTGCCACCAGAAATATTTCATAATTTTACTGTCAAGCTCACATACCATTTAATGTTGTGGTGGAATTTTTCAGATTTTTCAAGTATTATATCAATTATATGAGGTTTAAGGTTTTCAAACAATAATTTCACATCAATTGTGTTGAATGAGTTCCATATGGAGAGGAGACAATTTTTGTTGATACTATGTTGTTGAAATGGTGATGAGATGTTGTGGGTGGATGGAATTATTCTATCCATTTTTATATATACAAAAAAGTTGCAATGATAAGACAGCATCGGCCTGGTACAGATCTGTTAGACCTTTTATTTCTGTACGACATGTGGGAAAATTGTGTCTAACACTTGCATGTAACTCTTGAGCAAACCTCTCTCTTGTATTCATACTATTTTTTTTATAATGAGGGAACTATGGGGTTAGAGTGGGGTGTGGAATTACCTCCTCATTTTTTTTCTTGTAATTAATTATCATTGGAAATTTAAAACATGAATTTGGGGTGCATTGGAAAGCTGAACGGGATGGCACTGTCTAATTGCACAAATTTTTGCATCAAATTTACCTTGTATTACAGCAATACCTTGTACTACAGCAATACCTTGCATTATAGCAATACCTTGTGTTCAATTCGTGATTTTCAAGATTTGATACATGAATTGGACTACACCGCAAAGGTGTTGTTATACCTACACTTGGTTATGCAGAGGGGGGGGGGATCCGTTGTGTTGGAAAAGAGCATGAGAATTTTATTTCCAAATAATCGTGATCGAAAATTTGTATTTTATACATGAATTTGGGGTGCCTTGAAAGGCTGAACAATATGGCACCCTCCAATTGCACAAATTTGTGCATTGAATTTCCCTTCAAGGGTTAAAAAGTTTAATTTTTTTGTGATTTTTAACTCCTGTGAAAATGAGGATTTTTGAGATCTGATAGATTTTGTTAATTCGACTTGGGCTTACCTATGTTAGGTTTGGGTGAGTTGGCTTAGGTTAAGGTTAAATTAGAGGTTAAAGAAGAAATAGCCTGAGTTGGTATGTGGGTGTGGGAAATTTTTTTCCAAGTAATCGTGATCGAAAATTACATGAATTTGGGATGCATTGGAAAGCTGAACAGGATGACACCCTCCAATTCAATTAACCATCAGGGGTTGAGAAGTATAATTTTTTGTGTGATTTTTTACTCCCATGAAAATGGGAATTTTCGAGATCTGATAGATTGCGTTGATTTGACTTGAACTTACCTATGTTAAGTTAGGTTAGGTTTGGATAGGATGGGTTAGGTTGAAGTTGAATTAGAGGTTAAAGAAAACTGAGACCGAATCCCCATTTTACCCTTATTACTATGGTAATAATATACTTAATCATAATATTTTTATTTCATTAATTGTCATCAGAGTGTATGATACATGAAATTGAACTGCCATTGTGAGCTGAATGGGGAGGGGGTCTCGTTGGGTTGAAAAAGAGGGTTGGGTTGACCTCCATTAAAATTTAACCGCTGTTAGTTAACCACTGTTGAAATTCAACCACTGTTAAAAAATAACTCAAACCGTTAGGTTAGGTTTGTCTATGTTAAGTTGAGTTAGGTTGACCTCCATTAAAATTCAACTGTAGTTGAAATTTATTCGTGGTTAGTTAACTGCCATTAAACTGAGCCAGAACCACCGTTTTCCCTACTCGCATTGTTAGTTTTATGTCAACTTACCACATGCATTACACTTTCATTATTGTGTATTTTTGTAGCTTTACTATCAGCCTACTATGCATACTGCATTCTATTTTTACTGCATTGTAATTTTCAGAGCTGTCAATCAGCATTTAGAATTCATTTAATTACGTCAATTATTCATATAATTACTTTGTATGTACTTATCATTTTTTGGGCAATCAAGGTTTGGCCTGAATCTACTACTGATTCTTGTTTGTATCATACTGTACCAGAGGTTGAGTATTTACAGTTTTGCACAGACAAGGAGTTTGTGCACAATGATTCACAACTTTTTAAAACTTATGTTGAATTGCGTCTCACACTTCATTCAATTTTCAATCTCAATTCTGTTAATACAGTCCACTTTTCCACCATGAGCATAACACAACAGCAACTTAAGTATGAAGTAGCAGCTAGTATAAAGCTAGCATCCTTTTCACAGGCTAGATGAAAATTAGGAATATTTTTATCGCCTCTAGTTCGAACTAACCTGTTTATCACTAACCTGGTTAGTTGTTACTAACATGTAACACTTATTTAAATTATTCACCATTTCTGCTTAGTAAATACTTGCTGTTCGGAAATAATAAGAATTTACTAGGGGTATTTTCCAACGTTTTTATTCAACTAAAACCTGGAATATACTTGAAAACAGGTGGGGTTTAGCAAATACTAGGTTTTATTCACCTCACCAATTGAGCATATATAATGAATATTCAAAATTTCACTTCATTTAACTTCGACATATTGGACATACAATATGATTTGACATTATTCAATGTTCGGCATTATTTGACTTTGACAATTCCAAAAACAAATGAATATAAAATATTTAATTTGATGGAATGAACGTTTATTTGATGTCAAATGAATATTCTGTGCTATGAGGGTATGATTCACTAAGATAAAAACACAATGAGACAAAGCTGACTAACAGACTGAACAAGACACCATAAAAACCAAAAGCATTCCCTAATGGATACACAGCGAAATTCACAGACCAGCTTCACTGATACTCAAATTCAAAAATGACAGACCCAAACAAGAACCCAACTACAAATTCATAACCGTACCCTATCATTTCATATAGAATGCATGTGTGCTACATCTACAAGAAAAAACGATGCTCACTTCATATTTAGAAAAATAATATATTGTTTTATTTCTTGCTCTTCTAAGGTGCTACTGGAATTATGAGATCAATCCAGAACTTTTCAGACCAGAAGTTTTCCGAGTGTATAGATTGAAAGTGTCACTCGGAATCTATGGAAAAATCAGTGATAAAGAGTTTGAAGAGTCATTTATATTAGTTGAAAGAACACTATATCACTGTAGTCACTTTTTGGAATTGGTAAGACTTGAATTTTATCTGTTATATGTTTTGTTTTAAATAAAATGATAAATTTTGAATATATTTATACTCAATATATAAATATTGGATTTGACTTCCAGTATTTGTGATAAGATTTTGATGATAGAAGTACTTCTTATGGACTTGTGTGGGGTGAGTGCATTGTTTATTATTAAGTTCACTGGACAGTGTCATTCTTATTGATTGGGAAAGTTCAAGGGCTTTGCGGATCAAAACACACAAGAATAACAAGTTGGGAGCAACCACACAGATTCAGAGTGCTTCCACCAATAAAACCCAGTTCTATGAACTCTAGGTGCTTGTTTTTGCTATTGCATGATTCAACATTCTATTCCCAGAATTAAATTTCATCTGGAAAAAATTGCTGGTTTTTTGAAAAATAACCAAGTTTATACTCAAGAACTCCCATTTCTATAACCATTCCTGAATACTTTGTGAAACATTTTTGTAATAAATGATGTTAGTTTCATACTTGTAACATCGCTTCAACTCGCTTCACATGAAATCAACTAGTTTCATCATCTGAATAGAGGTTCTAGAGGTTTCTGGATGTTATTTATTGATAAAGAGAGATAACTGCAACATTCCATTAATTTTATACTTGTTGCAAAACGTTTTTGGACCTATGTTTTATTATATGATTATTTGATGAGAGAGATAACCTAGAGAGTATTCATTTTCTATTCATTTGGAAGGAATGCATTCATAAATAATGAACTGTCTAATATTAAAACTGACACTTTATTTCACTTTTTTATATTACTGTTTCGCTCACTAATATTGGAGATGCTCGAGGGATGCATTTCACTTCTGAAAAGAAGCTTTGTTAGCCTCTTCGTCAGCCATTCATAAATAATGAATGGATGATGAATAATGAACTTTATTTCCAACCAAGAAAAACAAATAATACAAATTAAAAAAAAAAAAATATCCAGGAAATTAACTGACCACTACATCCAGTAACTTAAATGTGGCCAGTGTGCAACTAAGCTTAGAACTTAACTTTTACAAAAATAGTTTGAGTCTAGTCAGCATTATGTGACCTCAGGAAAGAAGATAAAAATAAGAATATGGAGCAATACTCTAGACTAGATCTAACATGTTGGAAGTGAATGGTATACCAAAAAAACAGAATGAAGATGTAGCAGAAATCATATGTAGAATGAGTGATGCATTGGGATATAAAATGAGGGCAGATGCGATCGATATTTGTCACAGACTAAAACAACGAAATGAAAATCTACCTCTGCCAATTGTTGTCAAATTTGATTGTAGAACAGATAAACAATTCTAACAATTCAGATTCAAATTCTAAGGCTTTTCTGGACTCCATCATTCAAGGAAAACTATGTAATTCAGATGAGTATATGGAAGAAAATGTATGCATTTTCTGTGGCTCTCAAGTCTACATTCCACCCTTACTTTGCAAGGCATTTCTTGAGGAGCTGCATGATGGTCGATGGACATTTGGGAACACAAAAGATGAAAGCAGTGGCTCGATCTTATGTCTTCTGGGAGAATATTGACCATGATATTGCAAATGTTACAAAGGAATGTCCTGCTTATATTCGCTATTCCAAGTCACCCAATAAGGTCATTTACAAATGGTTACCACCTGATGCACCATGGCAACATGTGCATGTTGACCATGCAGGAACCTTTTTCAACAAATATCTTCTTCTTCTTCTTGATGCTTATACAATGTGGATTGAAGTTTTCATTGTGTCAAACCTTTCATCTGGCAGTAACATTCCATTCTTCAGGGAAACTTTTGCTCGATTTGGACTTCCTAATGTGATTGTATCAGACAACCACAGCTGCTTCACTTCTTCAGAGTTCTAGACATTCTTGAGAATGGAATCCGCCACATGACTACACCAGTCAAGTATCCCTCTACAAATGAACAAGTGGAACGTTTTGTCCAGTTTATCAAGGTGGTAATTCGAAAATCCATATTTGGAAAACATTCAAGAGATGTTCACCATACTATACAGAATTTTCTTCTGCATTATAGAAAAGCATCATGTTTGGGCATAATCTACAATCTAGACTTGACTTCATGCTGCCAAAACAATATGACAAAAATATTGCAAATGAGATGTCCCTCCATTCCGAGCTTTGTGTTGAAGACAGACTTGCTTTCAGAGACCACACAACTACAGAGAAAATCTGGAATGTTGTTTCCATAAATTCTTTTGATGGAAACGCTATTCATTCATCATATGGGGTACTGAGACGCCATATTGATCAAGTACGGAAAATTTCAAAAACTATTCCTGATGTTCCTGACACTTCTGAAATGAATATTCATCCATCTACACACATCACCTCTGATGTTCTTCCACTTCTGACTTGGAGTCTTGATAGTACTCTTGCACAGAAAACTTCACCTGCATGTTCTGTGGTACCTCCACTGGCTAAAACTTCTACTACTATGGTCTCTACTACACCAGTTCCACCAAACCTGATGACATCTGACAACCTGACATTGGACAATTCTAATACTGGTGAGCATTCCAGTTCATTGCAGCAAGTCACTGAGACTGATTCCACCTTGGTAATGGCAACTCAAAGGCCTGCACATGTCAGGTAACCTCCACGCAGATTCTTTCCCAGCCATTGAATTCCTAGTGGGGGGAGGTGTTATATGACATCCAAACATATCATCATTAGAACAATTGTACCACTATACAAGATTGCAACATAAATTTGAATACACTGAATTGTATGATACAACACATATCCACATTTATCTATTCACAATATTAATACATTTCAATGACTACACATAATATTCATATTCAATTAATAAATAGAATTGTTACTCTGATCAAGTAGGCTGATTCAAGTGGCAGTCTGAGTTAGCTTCCGTGGTCCAAGTGTTCTGCAGTCATGAAATGTATTGCTGTATTTTTAGAGTTCTTTCTTCACACAATAAATGCATTCATTCACAATCATTATCATTATGTGTTCATTTCATTTCTTTCACAAATCACGCAGAGACTTAACAAGTGTCAACTAGCAATGAAACATCAATTTTGCATCAAAATATACGCAGTCTTCGAAGCAACTGTGATTTATTCATTGTTTAACTAGAAAAATTAAAAAAAAAACCTTTACTGATAGTGTTGACCAAGATATGGAATTTAGGATATTAGATAAGTTTATATCAGATAGAGTCTATCTGAAATTTTCATGCATTGAATAACCATCTATCTGATATTTCAATCATAAGTACAGAGCCGGAGGTACTTTGATTTACATCAGCCATAAGATATGTTTCAAAACAAAAACATATGATTTCATTTTAGCAGACAGTGTGTCTATAACTAGTTTGTATAATAATTTTCAATTTCAGTTGATGGCTGCTTATAGGTTACAATCAATCTCGCCTTAAATATTCCTGAACGAATCAAGCTTGTATTTCGAATCAGTAGTTAATGATAATAGTAACAATGATACTCCTTTCTTTTTTACCGGTGATATAAATCTGGATCTTTCCCTGAACAATGAAGTAATTGACGATTACAAATATCTATTGAACGGTTTTGGTTTCGGTTTGCTCAATACTGCTGATTATAGGCCTACTCATAGGACCAGGTTATCAAATTCTATAATAAATCATTTTTATGGTCAATTTGGTAGGGATAGAATAATAATGAATGAAATTAAAGTTTTTGCAAAAGTATTACACTTAGATATAACAGATCACAGTAAAATTCTGCTGCAAACTGAAGGATTAGAGGAGAATATGCATCGAAACAGATACAGCTAATCTAAAGAATGTATACCTAATGAATTACGATAGGTTGAATAACATTCGATCTAAAATTGATTGGAATTAAAGAATACCAGTTAGTAGAATATCTGTTGATAGGGGATGGGAAACTTCTATCGATATTTTGAAAGATGCTGTTACAAGAGTTACAAAGGAGTTACAAGAATCTCTTCCCATCAGAAGTGCGGTAACTGATTTGAAACAAAAACTAAGGTCTCCTTGGATAAATAGTTATCTGATAGAACAAATTAACATGAGGAATGAGTTATACAGAAACGTAATCAAGCAACCCAAAAATGACGAATTAAAACAGAGGTACAATACATACAAAAATATTCTACAGAATGAGTTAAGAGAAAGAAAACGATACTATTATTCCAATCTTTTCAGAGAGATTCAGGGTAACAGTAGGAAGACATGGAAAACTATTGTCGCTCTAATAGGACTGGAAAAAAATAAAAAACCACTCAAAGTAATAGTTGATGAACAAGGAAATAGTATCCATGATAGCAATGAAATTGCTAACTTGTTCAATTCTTATTTTCTGAATGTTGTTAATAAAGTGAATGCCAAACTGAATCAAAGCACATTGCATAGTCGGGAAAAGATTGCGAGAGAATCTAAAATTAAGTTTCCGAACAAATCACCCATCAATCCAATCTTTCTACATCCAACCGAAAGAAGTAGCATGTATAATGAAAGAGTTGAGAAATAAATGTTTGCCTGGCTTGATGGATTAACAACCAACATAATTGAGAAAACCTACACGAAATATATTAACAATTTGACTGATTTGGTTATAAATACTGACAGTTAGACACTTCTTCCTATACAAATCAATTCTGGATCTAGCTGGAAATAAGTTAGATCTTCATCAGATGAAGAGAAAAATAGACCTCAGGAATTCATTGGTTATTAACCTACCAAAACCTAGATTAGAGCATTCCAGGCGCCACTTCAAATACATAGCGATAAAACTATACAATTAAATTATGCTACCAACAGCAAAAGAAATAACGTCACATCAGTCATTTAGGAAAAATATTAGAAAAATCATCTTAAAAATAGATAACGCAAATGACTTTTTCCTAAATTAATTAAAAAATATATTAAGTATAAGGTACCCTAAAAATAGATGAAACAAGTGACTTCATTTCCAAATCATTGTAAAAGTTAAAAATTACTTTCAATTTGTAAAAGACTGGTTAACAGCACTTGAGTATTCCATTGAATTGATAGCCAAAATTCAATATATATAATTAATTAATAAGGAAAAAAGCACCCACCACTCCATAGACAGAATCTATTTTTTTTTTTGTGTGAAAGAGTACGAGTGGACGTGTATGTGTGTGTATGAGGTTTCAGTAAGCTATTATGATTTAGTATGTATTGAAGTGTTCCCACACAGGTTTTCCTATAGGGAAACACAAAATATTTGAAGATAAGTCGATTTTTTCATTTTGTAATTGATTGATTTAATTTAAATTTTTTTCAAATTTGATTTGATTGTCCTATTAATGTTGAAGAATAAATTGTTGGGAATTTTCTCTTTCTTTTTGGAAATCCTTGTATGTATTGTGTATCAATTTGTAGCCCTGTATTGAGGTAGTAAAATGATGATCACTGACAATAATTCTATACAAACATGCTATTTACAAAGAAGACTCTGTTTTTATAGGGCTTAAAAAAAAATGAAAAGTTCATCTACCTTGTAAAACAGGAAGTTATTGGCAAAAAACCGATAGAAAAGCTTTTCTATGAAAAAGGAATAGATTCAGTATCCTCCATAAGTATACCTGGAGGGACAAGCATAAGGTATACAGAAGTCAGCCTTTTCAGATATGATAATCTCCAACGTGTTGATGTTGAACTTGGTAAGTTCAAGAATATTCCCACTTTGTTTTAAAATTTCACTTCTGCATAGAGTTATCAATACATCCTGGCTTATTATACTAATCAAAATAAGAAGAAAAGTTAATATCAACATAAATCTAGAAAGGCTAGGTTATTGGGTTGAAGATAACGGAAAATAGCAGCCAGCTCCATAATTTATTCATTCAGAAATTTGTAGGGCCTTTGTTTTAATTGTTATAATATCAGCTTATATGTAAAGTCAGTTGAAAATTGCAATAAAAAAAATAAGGGTATGTAACTAGAGTCGTTCTCGAAATATTCAACAAAATGATGTGAGAATGGCCAAAAACACATCTGACTCATGGTTATTAAAGACAGTGTAGTAGTGTTTTTTGAGACCTGGAAAATTGTAAGAAATAATCATGATGTATTCCAGCTCAGTAGCATTTGATTGCTCATATCATTGAGAGCTGATCATGATATAGATTCAAATCTCTAATCACTAGATACCATAATTACTATATTAATTAATTCAGGTGATGCTTAATTTTGATGTGAGAGGAAATCTTATACAGTATAAAAAGCTTCATCAACTATATATTTTTTCAGTTGTTTTTAGAATACTTCTATATTTTCAGGACTCTTTAAAAACTGCAGTAGCTTGTTGTAGAGTTTCCTACCAATGTAACTAGGTTTTTGTTTGAATGAACTACTATTGTGACTCACCAAGTGATAATCTCCTTGACATCTTGTATTATAATCATGTATGTCAGGATTCTGGTCAATATTACTCTTTTTTACATATAAAGTAGCTTCATACACATATAAGCAGGGTACAGTTAGGAGACTGCAAGACTAAGAGACTAGGAGATTAGGAGACTAAGGAGTTGACTGGTAGCAGTGATACATTGTCAAAACAGGCCCTGTGAATTTTGAAGAATAGAATATTAATTCAAATGGATGAGTAGCATTTTTTATTATTATTAGTATTTATAATATCTTGATGATTTCCATTATTAATTTGTCTATTAAAATTTAAAGTATCTTAATAAAAAGTCAAATTCAGTTTTTGAGGTTAGGTGTACTGATATTGTTAAATTTTTTGTAATTAACTAGTCTCAAGTTTACAATTATAATAAGTTGAGTGATAAGTAATATAACATTGAACATTTTACTTGAATCAATTCAAAATAATTTTTAGCTAGGAAAATGAGTCCAAATAGGACATCCAAATCCAATTGTTCAACCAGAACTCAGGGAACTATGCAATCTCAAATATTAACAAAAAAATCACCAACAGCTCTTAAAGCTACTGTAGATGAGAACAAAAGGTTGCTTAACTATTGAAAGATCACACTGAATTAAAAACAAAATTAGAATCATCACTAAGATATTCTGAGGAAGAATGGATGGGGTTGGTGAATCAAATAAAATCTTTGGAGGTTATTGTAAAAATACAGCAGGGAGACCATACAATTGGAATTTTAAATCTAACAAGTCAATGTAGGTCAATGTCAGAGGAAATTCAAATTCAAATTTTATTCATCTTTCATAAATAAGAAGCATATCAATATCAGAGACATAAAAAATACATCTTGAATATACAAAATTAAATAGTAATTGATGCAAGAGTTATACAATAGTTCCATTCAATGGAACGAGAAAAAAATACCCACAAGACACAGAGTCTGATCATGAGCATAAGTTGTAAAAATTGTGTGGAAAAACAAAAATACTCTATGGATAAAAAAATTACATTCCATTAGAAAAATTGAAGTAGTAGAACAGACAGAAATTATCAATACTAGGTGATTGAAAATTTGAATATTATGAACAATGGTAATGGTAAGTGACACTTGACTGAACGTTTTAGCAAGTGTTAATATCATCTCTGTAGCAAAATTACAGCATCCATAGCAGAAATACAGCAAATAGTTGAAATAACATTCACTCAGCCTACAGGCAATGGAATACAAGAGATGATTTTTTATAATAAATGAATAGAATAGATCAAAATATCAAAATTGTATTGAGATGTAAAAGATGTCAATGAAAATTATATAATGGTAATTTATTTCATAAATGATGTAATAGAATTGAAGTTACAGTATATCCAATCGTCTTTTTAGATTTTTTTTAGATGCTTTGAAATTATATTAAAAAGTCTGTTGCAGTTATAAATGAATTGTCTTCTACAAATGGATGAATCTGTTCAGAGACATTCTGCTCTTGAGCTCCTGATATTGTATAAATTTGAGTGAATAACAAAAGAGGGCGAATTCTTGCTTAAGTGTAGTAGTAAGCTTTTCACATAAAGTTGTTCTGATTTGAGTACATTGAGTTCTTCAAAAGGATCACTACTAGGTGACAGCCAAGGTTCACCCAAGGCAGCTCTGAGTATTATGTTCTTGTGAAACAAACATTTTTTTTAAATGATCCTTTTTCTTATACAATATGAATGGTGTCTCTCCTAAATTCACTTGACCAGCCAGTCGTAATACATGAGAATAATAAATTGAACAAATACTCTAAATTCTTGATCACAACTTTGAATGTTTTATATATGGAAATAAATTCTCTAGTCCTATGGGTTAAGAGAAAAAGGACAAAGGTCCATGGCAATTCTATAATTAAGAGTTTTAATGCCATGCATACGCTTAGCTGCACCTTTCCACATGGATGTGCTTGTCGATGTGTCGATGTGTCGATGTGAATCAACTGCTGCTGCCATCGAAATCATCCGCTGTTTTTAATGTCGTTGATGGCTAGAAGTGAAAGATTTTTTGGGGTATTATTCTCCTCCAAATTCTGGTGCATAGTTTGAATGAATCTTCTTGCAGAATAGTTTCCTCCTTTCAACCCAAAACAATCCCGATTCCTCCACAAATAATCAATTTTTCCACTCAATTCCTATAACTTCTTCAAATATTCATCCTCTCTTGCAGATACTGTGAAAATTCATATTTTTGCAAATTATCTATTTCTTCCTCAATTGATTCATTCTTCAGCAAAATAATCTTTTCTAAAATATGAGGTGATGATCCTTCTAAAATATATTCAATTACTATTCCTTTTTTCATTTTAAAATCTACCTTTTCACATAAGAATAAAATTTTTACCACATAACTTCTGAAATTCTCACCAGACTCCGTTCTACATCTATTTAACTACTGCATGATTTAATCTTTCTACATGATGAATGTAGGTCGCAAAAATGTTGATAATTTATTTTTTATAATCTCAAACTTAAATTCATTTCCCGCTATCAACTGTTCACTAATCATTTCAAAATATTTCCTAGCTACCCCTTCAAATAAGTTAAAAATACAAATAAGTTAATTGATCCTTCTCATCCCAACCATTAGTTGAGGAAACACGTTCAAAATAATCAAAGAAATATTAAATATCCTTTTCTCTTTTATTTGATAATGTCCAAGGAGTTAGTGAGGGCTTCAATTTACTCGACATTTTCAATACCAGATAGTGTCCTACAATGCTTCTTCTAGTAATATTTAATAATTATCTTCACAAAAATTTTTGTTAATACTGTACTCTTTTTTTCTTAGGCATATTCTTCTCTAATATGAATTTTTCCAATAGATGCTTATATAATGTAGCTTTTTAGATCTAAACCCCCTCCAACAACTCTCTTACTCCATACTCGGGAAAGTTCAATGGTTTATGTCAGATAATATACACCGACTGAGCATCCACCAAATATGTCAAATCAAATCAAATCAAATCAAATTTATTCACACATCTTGAATACAGAAAATAAATGAATGAAATAATTTTCACTGTGAATATTCCCCACAAAGACATAAGTCTGAGTGTGGAGAATGAGTTTAACTTCAACTTATCAGAACATAAGTATACAATTGACCGTATTATAAATAAATTATAGGTTGAAGAACAATAAACAAAAATCAAGCATTCACAATTTATTTATGAAGAACCTTATAAACTAATATTAACCAAAGATAATAAATAATAATTAGTAGGAAACTATAAACTATAAAATTAGCAGAGAGTGGCAGATTCATTTTGTTAGACATATGTAGCCTACCATGAGTTCTTACAAATGAAATTCAATATCTATAGGCGGACTGAATGAGTTGCTCAGCAGAATCCCTACCAATATAAAATAACCATGTATGCAAATACCGTTTGTAGAAGTTAATGCTCAAGTCTTCAACTTGTTTTAGGTGGTTGGGGATATTTCTATACAAAATGTGACAGATGTAAAGACTATTATTCTTTGAGACGTTATTCAACAGTCGAGGCTGGATAATACCAAGATTAATGAGGTTTCTAGTGTTGTGTGTATGATTTAGTGAATTGAATATTTCATTTTTATTGTTTCGGATAAAAATCAGTAATACTGCAATGTACAGTTGTCTAATGTCAAGTACATGAAATTCCCGATAGACCAATTCTGTTGAATAGCGACAGTCTCGGTTCAAGCAGGTTTTGATTATTGCACGCTGTTCAACTGCTATGGGCTCTATAGTAGCCAAGGATGCTCCTCCCCAAGCCCGGATTCCATATGTCAGGATAGACTGTACATAAGCAATGTATGTTAATCGTAGTTGATGAACAGGGAGAACCTCTTTTAGCTGTCTAAAAGCAAAAATTAGTTTTCATATTTGCTGCTTGAGATATGCCACATGCAGAGCCCAGCTCAGTCTGTGATCCATCAGAACACCAAGATACTTGTATGGCTCCACACGCTGCAGCACTCCACAACCACATGTCACTGATTGATAATCATCACATGAGTGAAGCCTGAGGATCTCCTGTTCTGGGGCCCTGTTCATCTTGCAATATATAGGTAAATACATTGTTATCACTTGAATATTATGTAACCATGTGCCATGTATGCAAAGGGCTGCGTAGCTCAGGTAGAATGAAATGATTGAAATATAACTACTCGAAATATAATTGTATGTATATTTGAACATAATCATTTTACATCTCACTTTTAACAGTTATATCACTGGCAGAGTATAATATTATTTTATCAAATTGACTTCGATACAAGTTATTAATTTATTAGAAATGAGGAAATTGGCAACTTGCTTGAATATTTGAAATGTTATAGCAAGATAGCGCAAGATAGATGTTGATTAGTTATGGGGTTGGCCTATTCTTTAGTTCATGAATGAAATTGTAAAATTAACAAAAAGGTTTTACCTTTTGTGATAAGATACCATGCAAGAATGAAGCTCCTGTTCCATCCTGCATCCACCAACAATATTCTCCAACTGAACTCTGACTCATCTAAGTAACTTGACAACGCCTTAATTATATTGAAACAAAAATGTTAGGAGCATCTCAATGTCAAACACAAATGAATTCATATATGGCATTGGAATACTTCTGACCTAATTAACATCTATTGCTTCCTCAATGCACAAAGTGTTTTAAAATAGAGCATTCTACTGAAAATAATCCTTGAGTCAGATTTGAGAGATAAACCTTAAACCTTACAAACTAAAACATTAAAAACAATGGTGACAAAAGACATGGCTGTGGAAATGTATTTTAAGTTAGGCCTACTGGTTTGAGAGAAAAATCGACAATAATTTCGAAGAAGCGGTGTGATGTATCAACAGGTCACCAAATAGGAAATGTAGAAATTTTTGCGAACTATTCAATAGGCTTTTAGAGATTACTACTACTCGTTTTACAAACATTAATGTAGCGGGAGATTTCAATACAGACTTTACAAAACAGAATAAAATGACAAAAGATTTAAGGGATAATTATATACATGTATAACTTGGAAATAGAGTGTGATGTTGAAGATCCATCTTGTTTCCACTAATATGTAATATAAACTTGAAAAAAAAACACTTTTAAATGGGAATTAACTCACGCTATGGCGTGACGGCCGTTTCGCTCTGTTGTCTAGAGCATCGTCAGACGACCCACAGTACACTGACTTCAAGGTATGAGTTTGAGGGTTATGTCATAGGACATGTTTGAGGACATAACCCTCAAACTCATACCTTAAAGTCAGTGTACTGTGGGTCGTCTGACGATGCTCTAGACAACAGAGTGAAACGGCCGTCACGCCATAGCGTGAGTTAATTTCCATATAAGAGAGTTTTTTTTTTAGTTTATATTGGAAATAGAGGTTCACAAATATACAAGAGTATACATCACAAGATATAATTGATAACATCCTTACCAATATAGATTACTCTAAATCAAGATAAGGCGGCTCGTACTTATCATGACTATCAAATCTTAGAGGTGCGGTTGCAAGGCCATAAATCGATTAAAAAGAGAAGATTAATGGGAGAAATTGAACAATGTGAACAGGGAAATATCGATTGTTTGCAGGACAATCTGCTACAAGAAAACTGGAGTAGGGTCTATAATAGCAATAGTTGAAATAAGAAATATGATAGTTCCATATATATTTCAAGGTTCCATATTACTATGATTTGTCCAGTCAAAAAAGTCCCTGTAAAAACAAATTAGACAAAATTGAAGAGTGGATAACTGATGATATTATCATTGCAGAAATAAATAGGGTTGAAGATGCATAATTACAAAGCTCTGAAGAAAAACTATACAGAAGAAGTGAAAAGAGCCAAATGTAAGGGAATAGATAGATTTATAATAATAGTGTGTACTTTAACACAGTAGTGTGAAATGTAATAAAGACAAAAATAGGCAAGTAGCTTATGTAGATGCTCATACTAGTGTCCGCAAAATCATCAACAAGAATAACAAAATATATTAATGATAGTTTAGACATTTGTAATCCCTTTAACCGATATTATCAACTGGTTGCTGAGAATCATCAAGAATCACTTAATACAGGTATTGGTGATTCAAACCTGTGGAATACTGAGGGGATTCAGAATGAATTAAAATTCCATCCAGTATCTTAAGACGAGTTGACAGATATCATTGATAATTTGAATAATAAAAAAATTGAAAAATAATAAAAAGGGATGGGGTCACCATAAAATTCAATATCATGTAACAATCAATTGTCAGACCCTTTGATTCATCTGATCAATCATTCATTGAAACACAGTGTTTTCCCAGATAATTTAAAAGAGCAGAAGATCCTGCCAATCTTCAAAAGAGTTGATAGAGAATAGGTGGGAAACTTCAGGCCCATTAGTATTCAAATATAATAATTATTAGTAAAATTTTTGAAAGAGTAGTTCTAAATAGGTTACTTCTGCACCTTCAAAAAGCAAACTTTATCTGTGATGAACAGCATGGCTTCCAAAAAGGGAGATCAACAAAGGCAGCCATAGTTTCTCTAGTTGAAAAATTAATAGATGTAATTGATTCAGGTGATGAAGCTACTGCAATCTTCTTAGATCTATCATAGGCATTCAATTGTGCTAATCAAAGATCTTCATTGAAAATATTGAAAAATGTAGACATAAATCGGGTCTAGCTGAAATAGTTTGAAATCATATTTTATTAGCAGTAAACAATTTGTAGAACTAACAACAGTAGTTGGGAATATTATAGTAAAAAATGAATCTAATAAATAGGAGGTAGTGCCATAGAGTACAATACTTGGGTCCATTGCTTTTTTTGTTATATCATTTACCTGAAGAAACCATTAGTTTTGGAGCACTCTTATTATTTTGCAGACAATACATCACTCATTTTCAGCAATTCCATTCTAGATAATTTAGAAATAAGCTCCCTTATAGGTTTGCAGTCCATTGTTCAATTCTTGAATCAGTTGAAATTAACAATGAATAGTGAAAAATGCTAATAGGCTACCTTCAATTCAAAAACATAATTCAAATGAAGATGGGACTATAAACGTGTTTGTGAATGATAATCAACTAGATCAGGAACATAACATTGCATTTCTGGAAGTTTTGTTGGATAGGCAATTGATCTGGGCTCCATACATTGAGAAAATATATTGTAAAATTTCAATTGAGTATTTTTCCTGCTACAGCTTGCAAGATTGAAAGACAAAAAGCTAGTTTTCACAGCTGACCATGGGCTCTTACTGTCACATATTAGGTATTCTGTATTAGTATGTTGTAATTAATCTATTAAAACAAAACCTTGATAGGGTTTTTAAGATCCAAAAGTAAGCGGTTAGGTGTAGGATGTGTAAATAGATAAAATTCATGTAGGCCATTGTTGAAGAAACTTGGTCTTCTATCTGTACCCTGCTTATATGTGTGAGGCTAATTTATATGTAAAAAAATTGATATCAACCGAAATCTTGACATACATGATTATAATACAAAAAAGCAAGAATATTATCACTTGGTGAGTCATGATAGACGCTTATTCAAACAAAAACCTTGTTATATTGATAGGAAATTCTACAACAAGCTACTGTAGTATTTGAACAGTCTTGAAAATATAGAAATATTAAAAAGGCATTGAACAAATATATATAGTTGATAAAGCTTCTTATAGTGTACAACACTTTTCATCAAAATTAAGCCTCATCTCAACTAATATTGTTAAAGTAATAATTATTATGGTAACTTGTGTATAAGAATGTATTCCATCTGACTTGTCTTACACTCATTAACTAGATTCTTCAAGATGTTATCTACAAAAAAAAGTGCAAGTGTGTCACAAACAAACAAAATGAATTTAGCTTGGAGAGCAATGAGGATAACTTTCTGGTAAGGGAAGACAACCATCATCCTGCCCTCATTATAAACCTTCCCCACTTTTTCATCTTCACATCATTCGAGTGATAATGGTATTAATTCGAATGATGAATATTATGACTACAAACATGGAGATTTTTATGACTTGTACTGTCGCATCAGGGACCTAAATTGGGACTCACTTTATTCTTGTGTAGATGTTAATACTGCTGTTGATATTTTTTATCATAATCTTTATCATTGCCTTGACGAATGCATTACAAAACGACAAAACTCAAAAGATAAGAGTAAATACCCCCATTGGTTCACCCCTGAAATCATCAGTCAACTAAAACAGAAAAATAAATGTGCATGAAAAAGAAAATCCTCCAGGCATCATGATGAATTGTTTAAGAAATTAAGAACTGAAATTAAATTGAAAATTGCTAAGGCTCATCACACTTATTTGGATAAAATAGAAACACAGATGAATGGTAATGTAAAATCATTTTGGAGATTTGCTAATGGTAAGTGCTGTGATAGGTTTTCTGAAAGAATCATGAAGTTCAACGGTGTTACATATGTTGATCGTGATATCCCCAATGCATTTGCTGAATACTTTGCTTCTGTGTATGTCAATGATCCAGATAGTCTAGATGTTGAAAGCATTGAGCCCACACAGCACAATAAACCTGTTCCAACCTTGTTTCAAGCCTATAAGAACAAGCTTACAAGCTTAACTTTAGCTTGGGTAAACAAGCTTTTAAGCTTAAAAATAGCTTGTTTTAAGCTTCGAAGTTACCACTTTCTCAACTTGTTCTAAGTTTGAGGTTACAAGCTTAAAACTAACTTACAATACCAGGCTAATAACAAGCTTGTTTAAGCTAGGCTAAAGTAAGTTTAAAGTAAACTTGCATTATCAAGTTATTAACTGACTTACAATACCAGGCTAAAAACAAGCTTATTACAACTAGTCTAAAGTAAGCTTAAAGTAAACTTACATTCCCAAGTTATTAACAGGCTTTTAGGTAGCTGATTGAACTTTATCAACAAAAATCTGCAAAATAACTATAGTTGAAACACTGCTGTTGAATAACAACAATATTGAAATTGGAGAGCAACATTTAAAAAAACACTATAATTTCCTGGACAAAACTATAGTATTTTAAATTTTTTTAAATAAAGTATATGATAATTAACAGGTTTGATTACCAAATCACTCATAAAACAATGCATATAGTTTTCATAGTTAGTAGGGGTTGGGGATAAATTATATGTACAAAGAAGGAATCTTCATAAAATAATTTTAATGTATACAACACACACAGCAGTGTTTATTCTGAAGTAGCTGCTTGAGGGTTTTCTTCTACAAAGGCCCTGAAAAAAAGAATCACAATTAAAATGGAGGAAGTAGGTTGATAGGGCAAATGTCATGAATGCAAACATGTAATGGCATTTAGAGCCATTATATATTTTAATCAACAGTGATCATCCAAATGCTACAGCTTAATTTAAACCAAATTGTCACTTAAATTAGTGATAGGTGGCAATCATAATATGGCTGAAGTAGCTCACTCTAGATGTGTAGCACAAATACAAAAATATGTGCTGGCTGTTTACCCATTTCTCAATATGGTAATAATATTTTTGTCATACTCATACACATTCACCACTTTACCAAGCATTGAATCGAGCCAGTAAACAACTGTTTACAGAAAGAACAGCAGATTTTCATTACTGCATCCTTTTTCAGTGTGTTAATGGATATTACCACATTCCAGCTGATTCAGAATTTGGAAAAACAGCTGATCTTAGATAAATTTTTAGTATTTTACTACTGTGGTGGATTTTGAGGTTATGTTTAATGATGTTTCTTGTACTTGCTCAAATTTTATTATTTTTATATTTCAGACTAGTATGACAAAAAATATCATTTGTAACTTGTCTGAGAAGATGTTTACCATACTTGTATGATAATATACTGCACTTGACTTCATCTCATGCATTAACTTATAATACTTGTATGGTAAACTCCATTTCCCACACTTGTAGTGTAATATACTATCTTTTTTGTCAGCTGATGTCACTTGATGATTATTACCGCACACTGTGTGGTAAAGATCATCAAATGATTATTACCGTACACTTATGGGTGGCTACTTGCTAATAATTCACTGATAAAACATTTGACCAAAAGCTAGATCAGCTGATCTAAGATCATTATTGCCCACTCAACTTCATCTTGTGCATAAACTATCATACTCATACAGTAAACACCATCTCACCACCCATGTTATGTAATATACTAAACCTATTATACTAAAACTAATACACTATTTACCTCGGGCCACTCCCGTGTTTCGGAGGACACATTAAGCTGTCGGTCCCAGCTGCCTAAAAAAACAGTCGTTAAGTCACGTCAGAGGCCCTGAACTTATTCAGGTGCGACCTGATAACTCTGACACCAGTCCTGAGCCAGCCAGGTCACACAATATTATTATTATATACTAAACCTATGTATTGTAATCTATACATTTTATAATAAAAACTTGAAAAACACTAAGTGGAAATTATGACACATTATGATGTAACAGCCGTTTCACTCTGATGTTAAGAGCATTGTCAGATGACTCACAGCATACTTAGAGTGTACTGTGGGTCATCTGACGATGCTTTTAACATCAGAGTGAAATAGCTGTCATGCCATAACATTAGTCATAATTTCCACTTAAGTGTTTTCTAAGTTTTTATTACGGTATATATTAGTGGAAACAAGATGGATCTTCAACATCATATACACTTTAATTCATTATCATGGACACTTATGAAAAAATGTATTTCTGAAAGGAAAGAGCTATGACACAATTTGGAGGATAAATAATTAAAATAACTTAAATAAGTATTCTTACATTTGGGGATCCTTGAGTTGGCTTGCTGCAACCAGTGACACATGTAGACCTTCAAATCTTGGTCAGTAGATGAAGGGTGAATTTTCTTCACAGCAACTGTAAAATAATAGTGTTTTTGTCATTTCAGTAACATGAAACTACTGACAATAGATCACTTTAGGAAACGTTGTTTAAACGCCTCAACAAGTCAGGGAGTACCATCAATTAAAATTGATGAAATCAATGAATCCACGTGGTCAAGTTAACTTTGAAATGGGAACTCCAAACAGGTGTATCTCAACCCAAGTATGAGTGAAGGATGGGTGATGCCTTGTGTAGCTTTGATACTGACAAAGGCCAGCTGATTCATACGTCAGGATCATTAATTGCTGGACATATGCATGTCAGGATCATTAATTGATGGACATATGCATTTTAAGATAACTGAATCTGAAAATTAGGCATAGTGCATATTAAAAATGTATGTAAGGTTGATCTTTGCATTGCCTTATATTAATCTGACTCTGAATTTTGAATTAGAAAGACAAAATAAATGTTAATGTAGTTAGTTACATGACAAACTTTAATGGGTTATGAAAAACATATTTTGCTGTTTGTTGGGTAAGATGTTTTTTTGTTGGAGCTGGTGTCTCAGGCTAATTGTTGTTCTGAATGCTGTGTTAAATACAGATTCTTGAAAAATATGTGCTACTTTGTGTTGCATAAAGTCAAAAGTCCTGTAGATTTTGAATATGTGTTTTTTTATTGAAATATGTGTATGACAAATCTGTTTTGGTTTTCATTTTATTTAGGATTCTGTCTATCATATTTGTGTTGTATCCGTTTTGTTGAGCTAAGTATTTGATCATATTAATTTCTTCTTGGTGGTCGGTCAGCTTGTGATAGTGGATCATTTAAGAGTCTACAGATCATGGAGTTAAAAGCAGCAAGTTTGTGTTGGTGTGGATGGTTGGATGAGTTGTGAATAAGTGTGTCTGTGAGAATTGGTTTCCTGTAGATTTTGAATTTGTGCATGTTATTTAGTTTTGTGATAGTGAGGTCTAAGAAGTTTAACATGTAGTCTAATTCATATTCTGCATTGAATTGTAGGTTTCTATAGGGTTTGTTAGGTAGTTTTATTTGCATTCTAGCATAAGTAGGTATAAGGTTTAGTTTGAAGCAAGTTTTGTTAATGTGTGAGGCCAATGTCCTAACCTTCAAACAAGCTTCCTGATATATTTATTCAATCTTTAACAATCTTTCTATCAGCAGTGGCACTGTCAGTGATGATAGGTAGGTTGGAATGTAGATTCCAAATATTTTAGACAGAACATTTAAAAAAACCCACCATTAATAACTTTGCAGAGCTGCGTGGTCTTGAAGGCTATTTTCTTGGTCTTTGCCCTGTCCTTAGCTGCCACACCTGAATAAGACAATTTGTTTGCGACTGCGTAGCTTAGACACCATCTCAAGCAATTATAAGTCATTGCCTTAGCATCTCTCCCTCCCACCGACATGAGTACTTTCAGCTGAAAAATAAATACTTTATGTGACAAAAAATTGTAATTTGCATATAAAATATAGATGTTAAATTTGTAATCTACGATATTACAGCAAAAAAGTATAGTAGCATTTGATTATTACAAATAATTATTTAATTCAGCAAATATTAAGTTATTAATATAGGCATAGATAGTGCTGCTTTTGTAACAATATAGGTTCAGGTACGCAATGTTCCAGGGGGTCTGGGGGGTATTCAGAAGGGGTCCGCCCCCAGGAAAACTTTTTAAATTGATAAGATAAGAATACAAAGATTATTTGTCTGAGACAGTTTGAAATTTTTTATGCATATCAAACTTGTAGTTCCTTAAAAGTTATGTCTGCTTTTACTGGAAAAAAAACTGTATTTGCTAACTAACTGGCCTACTGTAGAAATTTAATCTTGTACAGATTTCAAGGGCATATTATAAAAAGCGCAGAATAACCTAGTTTACATGTATTATTGCATAATTTTTCAAATAACAGTTTGTTACAAAAATGGAAAGTAAGGTAATCAGTGTGTTTTTAGATAGCTAGATTTTACAAAAAAAATCTATAAATTTGATAAACTTAGGTACAGTCTCGCACCAAGTAGACACAGTTGCTAGTTCTACATTGCGTCAATTGCATAATGGCTCACCTAAAGTTACAAAATATATATATTTTTTTTGTTTTTTGTCCCTAGAGGTACCAGTACGGCGTAGGCCTACTGTCACTAAAACAGCAGTGGTCATAGATGCTATTTTAAAAATATGCTTGCACAAAAAACGAATTCGTTTCATTAAGTCAAATTCTCATTCAGTCAAAACAAGAAATTCTATCTATCAGATCCAAAAATGTTCATTCTTGCTGTTGCACAGTGCCAAACTTAGTCTGCAGGCAATAAATTTAAGCTTGATCTCCTAGACTTCTGGCAAAGCTAATAATATGCTAAATAAATAATAGATCGAGACCTTTGCCTACCTAGAAGTTTACACTGCTTTAGCTTGAAGCCTAGAAAGTGATGACTTCACTACTACACAAAACAATGGGAGAAAGTTAGGTTTCTGGAATAAAATAAAATAAAGTAGGGTAAGTAACACCTTATTGTAGACTAATCATTGAAAAAAAAACAAATAAAAAAACTGACATTGATGATCTAGGAACACGCCTCTGAAAACGGATCTCAAAGATTCGAAAGCCTACAGAGTAAGTAAATTTTACTTATTCTTAATGAATATTTGACTGCAAGTCGTTAAATTCACATAACAAGTTAATATTAACAACGCAGTTCGTCATGGAACAAGACATCCAGGAATCTAATCATTGACTTGTGCTTTTTTCTGTATTGTTTAAATGGCATCAAAAATCGTATTGAATCATAGTCTAAGGATGCTGATAATATGGAATTATAAGAGTCAGTAAGACTCTTTATTTTCACCGTTAATACATGATGCACAATGGTTTATCCTTACCTAAAATTAATATTATGTGCATATGCACATATACCGTACTTGCAAAATACATGAATACTGCTCAGTAATCACTTACCTTTTGGATCTTGATGTTCAACTAAAACTCTGCTCAAGTGGGCAAACAATTGAAATATTAAAATTGAATAACTTGAATAGATTGCTGAAAGATTGCAAATTGCTGCTTGAGGCGGTGATCCGGTAATGGAGCAATCAATGGCGGACCTATGAAATAACAACGATGTTGACGAGATCACGCTATGCGCTACTAGCAAAACTAGCGCACAAAAAAGAAACTTTATGAGTTGCGCGCGCACCAAACGCACCTCCATTATTATGCCGTGAAGCCCAAGTTATTAATAAGCTAGGAAATACCAGCTTGTATTAAACAGCTTGATTTGAGCTTGGAAATAACTTGGATCGCCAAACTTGCTTGACAGTGTTAAAACCAAGTAAAATACAAACTTAGTTTAAGCTTATGTGCTGTGTGGGAGTGTAGCAGTGATGCTTGCTTTTTCAACTTGAGCTCTGTGTCAATTAAAGATATAGCTGATGCAATTGCAAGTTTGAAACCAAGAGCTTCAGCGGGGCCTGATGGTTTACCAGCATTTATAATTAAGGGATGCGCAGCATTACTGATGCAGCCATTGAAGTTTCTCTTTGACCTGGCACTGCAGACTGGAACTTTCCCCTCTAGATGGAAGATGGCTCGTGTTACTCCAATATTCAAGAGTGGTAATAGATTAATGGTCAATAATTACAGGTCCATATCTATATTGAATGCAATAGCTAAAATATTTGAAACTATATTGTACAAAAACATATTCAGTCATATCCACTCATAAATCAGTAGTCAGCAGCATGGTTTCATGCCTGGGCGGTCAACTGTAACAAACTTGATGGAATTCACTAATATTGTGTCATCTACTCTGGATCAGGCAGGACGTGTGGATGTAATATATAGTGATATGTCCAAAGCTTTTGACAAGGTGAATCATAGGATCCTATTAAATAAATTAGCACATTTTGGATTCAGCAGAAAAATTTTATTGTTTTTCAATAGTTACCTCCGTGGTAGAATCCAATATGTGTCAGTTCATGGTGCTGATTCAAACTATTTCAAGAACAACTCTGGAGTACCACAGGGCTCAAATCTTGGGCCATTATTCTTCTTGTTATTTGTCAATGATTTACCTGATGTTATCAAGAATTCCCATTGTCTAATGTTTGCTGATGATGTGAAGGTTTTCAAAGTTATCAAGTCCATCCATGACTGCACATTGTTGCAAGAAGATATTGACAGGTTGCATGAATGGTGTACAAAAAATGAATTGCTTTTAAATGCTAAGAAGTGTAATGTGGTTTCCTTTACTCGTAAAAGAGATTTATTGAATTTCACTTATGTGATAGACAATAATCAATTGCCCCGTCTTTATCAGGTGAAGGATCTTGGAGTATATTTTGACAGTAAATTGAAGTTTAATTATCATATTGAAAAAATTATCAACAAAGCCAATCAAAATTTGGGATTCGTTATGAGGACTTGTAGGGATTTCAAAAGTGAGGCAACTCTTATTTATCTTTATAAGACACTTGTTAGGAGTGTAGTCGAAGATGGAGCCCAAATCTGGAACCCATATTCATTGGTCTTATACTTGACTTGGAGAATATTCAAAAAAGATTCCTCAAATATTTGTTTCTCAAGAGATTCAATGCTATATGCCCTCTGGGATTTCCAAGTAAAGAGCTTTATAAGTTATTCAATATAGAGCCTCTGAGTGTGAGACGGTCTGTGATTGATTTAATGTTTGTTTTCAAGTTGTTCAATGGTGATATCGATGCACCAGAACTATTATCACTAATAAATGTCTATATTTCACCCATATCACGTCGATCTGTTTTTTCATTTCGGGTTGATCATTGTAGATCACTGAATCATTTTTTTCCCCCTATGAACAGGTTGCCCAGACTATTCAATACTATTGCAAATGAGGTAGATATATTCCATTTCTCGAAAAAACAGTTCTTTAATAAATGCAACCAAGAACTATTAAATAAGTATGAACCTTGATTTGGCTGATGGATGAGTCAAACAGGAAATACGTTATCTGTATTTAATAATTATAATATTGTATTTTGCTCTGATGGGCGAAATATCAGATAGCCTTTTATCCAATGGTTTCATGCCCTACTGGTTTTCAAGGATTTTTTTTTTCTCTCATCGTGATCATTATCATTTCATCATTATTGCACTTTCTTAGCCTTCATCCTAAAGAGCTTTTAGGGTAGATTTCATCATGTTCATCATCATTTCATTTTTATTACCTATATAAAACATTTTTCATAACTTTTTTTACTATTGTAATTTTACTGAGAGTAAGCTTATCATATTAATTATTTTGTTCTAGGAAATATTATTGCTTTATTATTTTGCTAAGTACCTATTGTTTATCACTTGCTTACTTTTATTTTTTATACTTACAATAATTCGCATAATCATGTCTTATTTTCATTTATCTGTGTGTCATGGGAGCAAAATGGATCGATGTATCTGTTGCTCCCACCAGTGGCGTACCGATAATGGAGCGAGTGGAGCAGTCGCTCCAGGGCGCAAGGCTGTGAGGGGCGCCCCGTTCTTTAGAGAAAATTGCTTTTTACTTACAAAAAATGTATTAATATAATGAAGGCCAAAAGAGTAAAATGCAACACAATTTTAAAAAAATCGTATGTATACATTGCTGTGCATTACTAAAGGGAACATTCATGTCAAATTTAAAAGAAATCGGTTCACGCGTTCAGCCGTAAATGTGTTACAAACAGACAGAATGCAAAACGGTCGAGTCAAAAGAAGCAAATAGTCGAAAGTACCAAGCCAAAACAATTTAAATTGGGTGACAAAAGGTATAACAATTTCAAGTAATTGAATGAAGACTTTGAAGTTATTCTGGGAAAATAAATCCACAAGAAGTTAACTGGTTTTTATATTAACAAGAACAGGACTGAAATACACCACTTTTGAATCCTATTTCCAAAATATAAGAAAATTTTTGTAAGAACGACAAAATGATAAAAAAATAACTGCAAATGAATTTATAGAGAAGAGAAAAAATCCAAAACAAGCTGTTTGGAAATTGATAAAAGCAGAATCTGGCCTGGCAAAAAATCATTCATTGGAGATTCGCATCTCTGACAAATAAGGTGTAGTAAGAGGCGGGAAAAAGCCGCTGATTCATTAAATGACCACTATATTAATATCAGCCCAATCGGGTGGTTGAGTGTAAAGACTGATTTTTTTTGGGGGGGGGGGGCATCGAAAGACCCTTCCGCTCCAGGGCGCTTGAAACCTCGGTACGCCACTGGCTCCCACATGAATGTAACTTTAAATAAATAAATAAAAAATAAATTTTAAATTCAAGCAATTAATTGGGTAAGGAGTTAGCAGATTTCCACAAGTTGACCAAAAAAACAGAATATAACAGAAATATAACAAATATAACAGAAATACAGAATAACACTACAATAAATTATCAAAGAAGAGAATTTTGATCAACCAGTAAACAGAGCACCAGCTGACTGATGTCGCCAGTACAAGCAAGCGTTTTATTATGATTATTATTATTATTATTATTATTATTATTATGTATATGTGCAGCACCATAGACGTTTTCGACTCTAGGTGACTCTTCAGACCTCAACATTATGTTCACTACGCAAACGAGGAGAGATGTAGGTTATGATTACTTTCCTCATTGAGCTAACAGAGTTGTATCAGTATGCCAGGCCCACCAAACAATTCTGAATCTCTATGCTCAACAGTCCACTCTCACCTTTACACAGGGTTTGACTGTGCAGGTAAGTGTGTATACAATCTAGTACACATCTGAGCTACTTCCTGCGTCCAAGCCATCATTCAACAGAGACGTTTGGAAAGCAACACAGAATAATTATTGATGTAGCCTTTTTTGTATCTGAGATGTATCTAAAGCGTTTTGACTTAGAGGCTGACCTCTTAATAGTAATGTTGATAATCAATGTTCAGCTCATACATTTCTTATATGGCAAACTCTCTGCAAATTTTAATGATACAACAATAATAATGATAGAAATGACAACATGTAAGTAACAAAAGTCTCTTAATTTCTATTCCTTATCACATTTGGTTTTTCTTAGTTGTCTTGAAAACTGAGCTCAGTATTTTTTGCACCATGACAATATATATATTGTCAGGGAACAATTCGTGGTAGTCCAACTCCCCAAAAGAGTGATCACAATTGGCATTTCAAGACATACAATTAAAAAATGAGTGCCATAGTAGATGGCAACGCTGTGCTATTTATGACGTCACTTGGACATAAAATTAAAAAATTATGGGCATTGTAAAAAATACTTTCATTATTTTAAATACTTGGCTCAGGCTATCACAACTTACTTTTTCACAATTTGAGAGGCCTGTTTTTCAATTTGAAACTGAATTTCAGTTATAAAAGGTGCATAACAGTTAGTCATAAATTTACATACTCATCCCAGCTTTAACCCAATCACTGAATTGGTCATGATTGAATAAATAAAAGTATGATAGTAACGTCAAGATTATAACATAATTCCAATAGTATAGTTCATAAAGAGATTGTACTCACTTGTAGTTTGATCAACGAATTTTATTTGAAGTGAAATTTATAATGTAGGCTAAACTTTTCCACTTTGTAGGTTAATTGAGACATGAGTTTGGGATTTGACATAATTTGCATTTAATTCATGATCTGATATTTTTTTACTTCACTATTATTGTGAAGATGCTATTTGAAACACTTTTCGAACACTTTGATATTATAAATACATTTTCAAGCCTCAAGTGTCAATGTGGTGGTCTTTCAGTTCTTATCATCTCTGAACCGGCGAAATTCAGGCAGACAAAATATTTCTTCATTCTACATAATGTAGGAATGTGGAAAAATCGCTCTAATTCTGTGATAACCTACTGATGATTTTATTTCATCTTATATCTTGTTTTTAATCCAAAATTCATCATCATATAGATCATATAGATCATAAGTCAAAGGTGACTAAATCTACTAAAATAAATTATTTATCTCTTTCTCTCCTAATTTACTCCCTGAATTTTTAGTGAAGTTTTTTGTTCTCATGACTTGCTACCTGGAGCTGAGAGGATCTGCCAGCAAAGTTCTCTATAAAGTTGTGATCCATTTCGATTGAAATTAATGTCTTAAAGTTACTATTATTCAAAAATGTATGCTCTTGTTCAAATTTACATTGAATGTCTTATTTAAAAACTTTGTAAACTTTATCAATGGTGAACAATCTATTCCAAGAGGAGGGTGACTAGCCAGATTAGCAAACAACTAAGGAGTCCTTGTCCCTGTACTGTGAGTTATCCTGAAATGATTCAACCTGACCTAGCCCAACCTGGCCATACTCTTGTGTTTGAGTTCGCCAAAATATCAGTAGTGTCAATTCACCACAAACCAACGTTTATGATACAATCTCTAATTATTATTGTAAAGGGTTATTCCAACATGACACCCAATCATACCCTCCATGTGGGGATTTGAAAATGATAAACTCTAGTAAATCTAACTAATAAAAAAAAATTTTTGATAAAATTTATTCATCTGAAAGATAATATCAAATCGTCAGTCTTTGTAGAAGAAATTATCTATTTGATATAATTTGTTTCTAATGAGCCTGCATAGATCTAATTCTTTACTTGTGTTTCTATTTGGGCCACCTTGCTCAATTAAATACACTTGTATAGTTACAAGCTTGTCGAAATGGCAGGGATTGGCAAATATCTTCCTGGACTCCTACAAATTTCAGGTACATGTCACTGCAAATATTGGGGAGATTCAGGGCATTTTCATCACACTTATTTGTGGATTTGGAGTAGCCAAGCTGTCACATGTGAATGGCCACAAAAAGACTTTACTTCAGGAGCAATCAGATGTTATTTTTCCTTTTCAGAAAAATTTATTATATCTTATCCTCTGCCATGAAAATTGTATATGTCAAAATATATATACATATATATATATATATTCGAAAATTCATTGGTGCATTCAAATCAATTGATATTAGTTTTGATTAATATTGTTTTTTTTCAGGGGCAAAATTTGAAAATCTTATATCATTATTGAAAAGCCGAGTATTTTTCCTACCATAGGAGAGCACAGGTGAGCATTTGGAATAATTAGGTTTATTTATGATATAATTGAATAGAAGGTTAATAGCTATTTCTGTAACTAGAGTGAAAAATGAGGTTTTTCTGAATTGAGAGGAACAGTTTTTTCCATGAGCTGAAGGCGAGTGAAAAAAGTTCCTTGAGTGCAGAAACAAAACTTTCCACTCGAATTACACATTAAATTTTTCCCACAGTACCATATAAAGTAATCAATTCAAACAAAACAAAATAGAGCATTCATAACCTGGCAATTTCTTACTCAACCTATCTTTAAATCAAATCGATTTTCACAACAAGTACAGCTGACTATTTTGTAGCTGAATCAGAGTAGCCAACATATTTTTGAATGCATAATAGGACACCTACATGTTCACTATTTTGTGTTGTTAGGTTGCAAACTGAAGTGCAAAAAAGTACTTTCACACACTGGAATTAACTTTTCCGCACTGGTGCAGAAATATACAATTCTACGTGCTACAGTTAGTGCAAAAATAGGCACTATTTGGGTCACTGTAGCTCGAAATATGATTTTAAATACCAACAAACATGAATTACCATGTATGAAGATAAAAATAATATTTTGCATCTTTATTCATATTCCGACTATTTAATTTTGAATAATGCAAGATACATCCCAGCCAGCACATTCACATATAATTTACGTATATTATACAAAAGTCTTATGTGAATGAATCATAAATTTCACATACATGAAGCATAAATTTTACGTACATTTTACATACAAATGTCACCTCTTTTTATGTAAATGATACGTAAAATTTAGGTCTATACATATGTATGATTTATGTAGTATATACATAAAATTTGATCTCAAATTTCTGATTAATGTACGTAATTTCTTTATAAATGATATGTAAATTTGAGGTCCATACATATGTATGATTTATGTAGTATATACATAAAATTTTATCTCAAATTTCTGATAAATATATGCAATTTCTTTATAAATTATACATAAATTTGAGGTCTATACAACATATAATTTACATAATATTTATATAGAATTTAATCTAAATTATCAGATAAATATACATACATTTTCTGAAAAGGCTTTTATAAAAGCTATCACAAAATGCTTTTCAGAAAATTAATGTATAGTGGGTACTAGTAAACACATACAAATAGCATTATACTAAAAAACATAAATTCTATAGAATGAACTGTTCAAAACATCCAACAGAATTCAAGTTGTACCTTAAATTTATTATTTAAGTTCAACCAGCAATTAGGTGGTTCGGAACCCACCTGAAACTGTAGGTCCAACTCATAAATCACCATCATCTAACTGACCTCAGAACTAACATCATCAGGTCTCAGACCTATGTGGGCTTCATCCTCAAAAAAAAAATCATGCATGCTTTTTTGGTAATGGATATATAGGCCTACATACTGAAAATGCATATATATTTACTGTATATGTATGTGAATTTGAAAAATTCAAAGTCATTTTCAGATAAATACACTATTGTTTTATATATGAAATGTTACACCATCAAATACTTCCCATTTCCTCTTGAATACCAGCTAACAGAGCTTTGAAATTTTTCTTATATTTCAACAAAACATGATTATGATCCAACTGTACTCACTACTTTAATGATAGCATTTGTTTTTTTTCTTTCTTGACACACTAGTTCTGAGACTTGAAAAATTAGTGGGGAGTTTATCCAGAAAAAAAAACTGTTTTATGATAATACATATTTATTTTTCTAGTTACCTAACAGGGTAGCTATTTATACAATCATTACACATATTTTTCAAGTAGTAGCCGTTTTTTTTTTAAGAATATCTTGTTGAAGATTGTCAGAACCACTCCTGAACTTTAGTCTCAAACTTCTTCATGGGGAATGACCCTTGATGGACATTAATCATCATTCCTGTGGAAAAACAAAAATAGATATTGACTGGAGTCAGTTTAGTTGACATGCACAAAACCTATCCATAAATTAAATGTTACAAAGTGCTAGCAACCTATCTCTATGGATTGATATGATTTTGACAAATGCCTTCATAAAATGTGTGTCTGTAGCCAATTAGCTAGCATAACAGACTTTGGGACCAAGGTATGGAGAGGGTTTGAAATGAAGCATTAAACTCATTAATTCACACCAGTAGGCCTACTATACTATTTGCTTGTACTGAATCTCCCTTATTCTGTTCAAAAAGTTCGTCATAGATGCTGTACAAAAAGAATCTTCTAATCCTAAAAAAATGTCAACTACGGGTATGGGGATGGTTTATGTATGCATCATGGTTATATTTTAGTTGGTTGTTCAAGGTTATAGAGAAAAAGGAATTAATTCTGCCTGTCATTGAATTTTTAATTTAGCTCATATGCAGGTTGTGCAATACTCTGCCAATTCAGAGCATGCACTTCCCTCAATGTTAACATAACAAGGTTATCAAGGACCAGAGAATATGAGCAGTTCTTCAGAATTTACAGGAACAACAGATAGCGTTTTAGTAGTTTAAAAATACTTTGTAAATCAAGAGTTTCCATTAGTATTTATATCTTGCTTCTTCATAGATTAGATGCATATGAGCCACTTTCAAGTTGTACAGGCATACAGGTCAAAACCCCTTTTCCATGACACCATAATAACAAGAAAGTTCAAAGTTACTGACAATTGAACAAACTGACGAATTTACTTAAACAGAATTTATTAATTTCGAATTCCTTTAGGTGCTATTAGTTTATACTGAAGACTTCCGCAAAGTTTTGTAGTTGTACAAAAATATCAGTCACCACCGGGAATCGAACCACGGACCTCCCAATTGCCGGTCGGGCGCCTTAACCACTAGACCATGGAGACCTTTCTGCACAGCAGCATTCATTTTTACTTGGCCATATCGGCTCGTATCTCACAAGAAAGTTCGAAGTTACTGACAATTGAACAAACTGACGAATTTACTTAAACAACGAAATTAATAAATTCTGTTTAAGTAAATTCGTCAGTTTGTTCAATTGTCAGTAACTTCGAACTTTCTTGTGAGATACGAGCCGATATGGCCAAGTAAAAATGAATGCTGCTGTGCAGAAAGGTCTCCATGGTCTAGTGGTTAAGGCGCCCGACCGGCAATTGGGAGGTCCGTGGTTCGATTCCCGGTGGTGACTGATATTTTTGTACAGTAGCATTCATCGATTTCCATCAGCTACTGAATACTGTTGTCAATATCCGCCATTGCGGAAGTCTTCAATATAAACTAATAGCACCTAAAGGAATTCGAAATTAATAAATTCTGTTTACCATAATAACATTAACTCATAATAAAAGTGGTATTTTTCTGACAACAGCTTTAAAAAATATTTATTCAAGAAACAAATTCTTAAAGCTTAAATCAAGTCCACTTACTTTTCATCACATCTACAACTGCCATGTTGCAGTTTCTTCTTCCCTCTTCTGCCTTCCCAGCTGAATTGGATGGCAAAGTTGTGTCACCATCCTCTGGAGAATCCTTCTTATGTGGTCTTCGAGGTTAACATCTCTTCAAAGAAAGCAGCCTGTAAACAACATTCAAAATTAGGTATTAGAAGGAAGTAATATTACAAGCAATATGGCAGGAAACAATTGAATGTTAAGCCTACCAATTAAACAATACAGGATATGTCTACTGGAAAGCAATCTAACTTGGTGATTCTAACTGTTTCAAATCAAGTGGTTTTTATTTCTAACCTTTGTTAGAATTAAAATATAATTATTCTGCTTTTATAAAAGCTTTTTTTATATAGCTTTAAATATATAAAGTCACTTAGCCGTTTTTGGGAGAAATCAATAATAGTTGGAAATTAATTCTGGTTGTTATTCATTTATTGAGCAGATAACTCATTATTAAAGGTCTTGAACTGTTTTCTGATGCTTTATTGTGGCATTACAGCATGTAAATTGGTACCTTCATGTAGTTTTTGAACATTTGTCTGTAATACTTGGAAAGAGTTTTACAGTTGAAATTGTCCTATTGCACCTTAATTTTAACTGAAGTTTAATTTAAAAATAGTTTTAGCCAATAGCATTTCAATTGGCTGTGAAAAAAGTGTGCCCATACTCAGAATAAAATGACAAATTATATGAAACCAGAAATTTGAAAAATATTTTCACAGAATTTATTAATTTCGAATTCCTTCAATTGCTATTACTTTATACTGAAGACTTCCGCAATGGCGGATATTGACAACAGCATTGAAAAGCTGATGGGAATCGATGAATGCTACTGTACAAAAATATCAGTCACCACCGGGAATCGAACCACGGACCTCTCAATTGCCGGTTGAGCGCCTTAACCACTAGACCATGGAGACCTTTCTGCACAGGAGCATTCATTTTCAACTTGGCCATATCGGCTCGTATCTCACAAGTTAGTTTGAAGTGACTGACAAATATACATAAACAGAATTTATTAATTTCGAATTCCTTTAATTGGAAGTCTTCAGTATAAAGTAATAGCAATTAAAGGAATTCGAAATTAATAAATTCTGTTTATGTATATTTGTCAGTTTATTCAATTGTCAGTCACTTCAAACTAACTTGTGAAATATTTTCAATTTAAGCCCCCCATCAGCTGCAATTTAAGCCGAGCTGGTGATAACAAAAAATGAAAGATGTTTACATGAATTCTTACAGAATCATTACTTTCAAATCACTAATTACTTCTTACTTGAGTAAGCCTAAATAAATTGAATTTAGAAATAAATCTACTTAGGCCTATTCTTTTTTTGGATTTATGTTCCAATGACTGTTCGATTTCTAGAAAGTCCTGCAATTCTTAGCAAGGAGGTTTGCTTTGAAATTCACTCATTTCTATGGTTTGATCATCAATAATATTGCACTTTCGTGTTCCCTTTAACCAAATCCAGATGAACTAGTAATTTTTTGGTCCAACACATTTTAGCTTCATGGAGAAAATGTCTTGCTATCTATTACACACATAAATTGGGTTAAAGCATTATAAGAAGAACTTGTAAGAACTTACCAAAAGGATTTATTCAAATTTCAGTGAAAACTTTCTAACCTATAAAACTGCCCAAGAAAGATAAAGTGGGTAACCTGAACACTCAATAAATTAAATTCAAAGTTGTACTAACCTGTTTTTGTAATCCTTGGAACTGTTTCCAAATTGTGTTTTATTTGTATCAAAACGATATAATTTCAAGGATATAAATTTTCACTAGACAAAGAGAACAACAAACAACCACCAAAAACTTCACGTGCGGCGTGCCTAACAGAGTCAGAGAGAACAACGAACAACCGCCAAAAAGTTTGATACGTATCGATGTACGAAACAATCAATAATTTTTTAATCGATGTTCATGAGCCTTGATTAATAGAGCATCGATTATTATACATCACATTTAGTGGAATTCTGATTATTTACTTTTATTGGAAAATATCAAGTCTAACCTTGAATCATAGAAGAATGAATAGTTATGAAATAAATTAAAAGAGTTTACCAATACATATAATATTACTCATCACGTTTTCGCAACAATATTGGCGTATCGATAAATTACTTGGTGAAAATCATCGATATTTTGTAGCTCGATACACATCCTCAAACTTCAGAAAGGGACTTTTTCCAAAAAAATGCATAGGATCATTTTTGTAGATACTTTTGTCAGCTTCAACAGAAGAAAAAAATTCTTTGAGTTATCGATACTGAATTATAATAAAAAACTGAAAAATTGTATCTTTCCACCAAAAATGAGTTCAACCCAAAATGAGTACTTTTGGTTATTACCCAAGGTTAGAGAAAATTATTGGTGAAAAATTAATTTTTCCATCAATAATTATTGTTCCTCTTGACGACCATATTGTTGTCTAATTTGACTAGGCTAGGGTACCGGTATATAAAATGAAGTTGGAGTTTGTATCAACGAATAGAGGAGGGATATTTGCGAATAATCTGTACAATTTACGTATAATTTATGTGAATTTTGCAAACAATTTTTACATAAAATATACGTAGTATGTACATTAACATATCTCTGTTTTTGAAATTCGAATTGATCAATTATAGAAATGGGCTTTCAATAAAAAAATCTACTGTTAATTCGATTTTGCATTCCAGATTGTTTAACAACAAATTTATAAATTATTACTTACGTGAATATTGTACGTAAATATTACATAAATTTTACATTAGATATTTATCATTTACATATGGACCTAGAATTTACGTAAAAGATACGTTAAGTGCTGACTGGGATATGTAGTGTAGCGAGTACAATCTAACAGCAGGCAGAAGAACTTAGCATTTTTTTCAATCACATCTATTCCAGAAAGGTTTACAAAGAGAAGAAAAGTTAAAATTGAGATATGAGGTAGATGAAAGATAGTTTTTATTGGTAGAATATACCAAATAGGTGTTTTCCTTTAAAAACCACTGCTCGATCCACCCCTGGCCAGAACAGTTATCATAACTTGAAACTCAATTGCTGTCACAATTGATAAACTGAGTTCTCAGTGTGTGAACATAATGAGTTAAAGGTGTCAAATAATTAGGAACTGCATTGAGTGGGAAGGAAAGGTCCCACAATTGGTGACTGCATTACCAGGAATGGAAGGAAATTTTCTGCCTTGGGGAACTGCATTGAGTAGGAAGTAGATGTCCCTCAATTGTTGACTGCATTACAAGGAATAGAAGGGTATTTCCCACCTTGAGAAACTGTGTTGAGTAGAGAGGAGAGATTCCGCAATCAGTTACTGTGATACCGGGAATAAATGAGAGCCCCTTGCAAGTAGAAACTGAAAGGAGAAGAAAGGAGTGGTCCTACACTTGGAAACTGTGAATTATCATGTTTGAAGCTTCTGCAAGATACTCCATACTCCAGGGGACCGATGAGGGAGGCCTACAAGACTAGGGCACTTGTTGGTAGGGTTGCCTATTGCACAGTAGGCCTACCCTTGTTTGCCATACCCGTATACACACTCCATGGAGGTAACAAAAACGTCTAGTGAGGGTTGACACTTACTCCTCCATCACAGAACAGTTATAAAACTGTAAGTTGTTTCATGAATAATCACAGGGACGTGCTGATGGCCTCCTCAATTTTTAAACAAACCTTACAAAGTCACACAGTTACATTCTCATACATTATAAGTTCAAGACCCCCTTTTCCAGTGATGGTGTTGACATTTCATACCAACCTCTGCCATCTGTATACCGGTATCTAAGATAATAGAACACTTTGTGAAACTATATAATTTACCATATAATATGAATATGGCCAAAAAAGCAAACAAAGATGCTGCCTTTCATTTACAGATCTATAATTTCTAATATAATATAAATATGGCCAACAAAGCAAACAAATATGCTGCCCATCACACAGATCTATAATTTTTGATTTTTATTTCTTTATTCTCCATTTATATATTGATGTTCAATTCATTTATTCAATCAACTGAATCATTTTTAACCTTTTATAATACTGTATTCTATGAACCTCTCAATTTTGCAAGAATGCAAGCAACCAATTCAGTTATTCCAACCTCCTTCTTGAACAATAATTTTGTATTGTATTCTTGTATGTAAGTGTGCAAGTGGCTTGGAACTGTTCAAAAGCCTTTTTTAGCATTAATAATAATAATGGGTTCATTTGCGCATCCTCTCTAATATCAATCTGGCATAGAGTGATATTAGGATCACAAGATCTATATTATATGAATATATTGCCGTTTTAGGTGAATTCAACGACTTGCAGTCAACTTTAATTAAGAAAAAGTTATATTTTACTCACTCTCTAGGCCGAACGCTTTCGAGTAAATGGGAATCATCTTCAAGGCCGTGACGATGAGTTTCCTTAACTCGAAAACGTTCGGCCTAGAATGTGAGTAGAATATTACTTACTCTTAATTAAAATTGACTGCAAGTCGTTGAATTCACCTAGAAGGGCAATATTATTAACAACGCTGTTCGTCATGGAACAAGAAATTCAGTAAAGTTCAGTATGTTGCTTTTTCTCTATAATATTTTGCTACCCGCCTCTCCTATTTCATGACGTTTGATTTCTTCCTCATTTTAATTGTTGATCTTTCTAATATTGAAACTGCTGACACTGTATTTCACTTTCATATACCGTATTGTTTTACTCACTTACATTGGAGATGCTTGAGGAATGGATTTCACTTCTGAAAAGAAGCTTCATCAGCCTCTCAATAGTGGAATGCATCCCCCAAGAATCTCAAATATATGTGAGTGGAACAATATATAAAAGTGAAATACAGTGTCAGTCTTAATATTAGATTGTTCATTAAGTATTTCGTCATGGAAAACATCACAGGTTAAATCTTTCTTTATAATAATTATTCTTAAAATTGTATAGACTAGTCTTTGAGGTGAATGAGGATTGCTTTGGTGTTGAGCTTCAAGCTTCTTTGGTTGTAGATAATCAATCAAATTCCAGTAATTTCATTAATTATATTATTGAAATATTAAAAAAAGTGGCCCAAAAATACGTTCAAAGTTAGTAAGATGCTTATTAAAATTTTAATTTTCTCTGATAAAAACTTGCAAAGAATTTCATTTTGAACTAAGAATGTTTGCTCAATAGTTAAAAACAAACCCTTATTTTTTTAAATCGGCAATTATTGGAAAAATTATATAATTTTGCACAGCTTGTATTAGAATACTATTTAATTGAGTTTGAATATATTTTTGTCTATTAAGCTTCTGACATTTTTTGTTCTAAATTGAATTCTCTATAAGTTTTGCCAGGAAAAGTAAACGTTCATTTATTGTGCATTTAACAAAGAAAGTTTTCTTCAAACTTGTAAACTTCTGGGCAATTGTTCTATATTTTGTGAATACCTCTAACACTATAGGCTGCAGTACTTGTCAACTTCTAACTTGCTTCATTCGTTTTCAGCTTATTCCATATATAACCTAAAAAAATCACAAGTAAAGTGAAGGTGTATGGGTAAATTAATGAGGCTAACTGCTAACTTTCATAATTTTTGATTCTGTAGGATAATAAAGCATTTCCGGACTCTTGTATTGAATAAGTATGTGCCAAATGAATTTCTTAATCTACAGTTACAGTGAATAGTAGAATAAGACTGCAACAATATTCTATACTGTTTGATAGTTTTTTTTTCATATTTTCAGAAAACTGGAATACAATCTGGGATATAATGAAGTTTTCAGAACGTTGATCAGCGGCGATGGCCTTGACCTAAGAGTTGGGTCAGACAAAGAACGAAAAACTTATGAAGGATGTCCTACTGCTATGTAAGTAACTTCCAGATATATATACTTGCAGGCTGCCCAATTCAATTGAATCAGAATAACTGAAATATATAACCTATTTACAGATTCAATTTAGTAATCAACTTTCTATGGTAAATTCAACAACTTGTAGTCAATTTTAATTGAGAATAAATTATATTTTACTCACTTCAGGCTAAACGTTTTCGAATCATGAAGACTTCTCTTCAAAGATGAGTCGCAAACGTTTGGCCTGAAGTCAGTGAAAACATCATTCATTCTCAATTGAAATTGCCTGAAAGTCATTGAATTTACAATAAAAAGTTGATATTAACAATGTAGATCGCTGTGAAACAAGAAATCCAGGAATTCAACTGAGTAAGTTGGACATTCTTTTTTCTTATCCCTCCTCTTCTTCTACTACTCCTCGAAGGGAATTTTGGGGCTATTATACCGATGACTCAAGACTAATATAAAATTCTCTTGGACCCACAATGTGCGTTAAGATGTATGTATTCATGTCCAGAATCGCTTAAAATTATTGTTTCAATGGATTGTTTATTGAAAATTTCACCCTAGTGATAAACACAAATTGTTTTTTCTAATGGATTGGATTGTACCTCCCTTTCTGGTTCATCACCAATGTCTTCTTTTTTACTTGTTCAATGAATGTTTAGAATAAAAAAAAAAAATATGATAAAATTAATCCTGATAATAATAATAGCTGAAAATGAGTGATATATCGTCTACCAATAAGAAGGCTCTACCACTTATCAATTCTTCAGGTGAACGGTTGACATATAACAAGGGAAGCAATGGACCTAGTATTGAACCATAAGGCACTTCAGCTTGGACATCTAATTTATTAGATTTATTCTTCACTATAATACTATCAACTACTGTAGTTAGTTCTACACATTGTTTTCTCCCAATAAGATATGATTCGAATCATTTCAGTTCAACCCCATCTACTCCTACATTTTGCAGTATTTCTAATAAAGTTCTATGATTAACACAATCAAATGCCTTTGATAGATGTAAGAAGATTGCAGTAGCTTTATCACCTGAATCTGGTATATGAATTAGTTTTTCAACTAGAGAAACTATGGCTGTCTTTGTTGACCTCCCTTTCTATGCTGTTCATCACAGATAAAGTTAGCTACTTGAAGGTGTGGAAGTAACCTATTTGGAACTACTCTTTTAAGAATTTTACTTATCACATTCAAAATACTAATGGGCCTATAGTTTTCCACCTTTTCTCTATCACCACTTTTGAAGATTGGCAAGAAATTCCCCTCTTTCAAATTATCTGGAAAAACACCTTGTTCTAATGAATGACTGATCAGATGAATCAAAGGGTCTAACAATTGATCTTTACATTCTTTCAGAATTTCACTGGTTACCCCATCCATTCCTACAGTTTTTTTTATTATTTAAACTATCAATTATATTTGACAACTCGTCTTGGGATACTGGGTGGAAACTCAATTCGTTCTGAATCCCCTCAGTATTTCATTTATTTAAATGACTAACGCCTGTATTTGGTGATTTTCAAAAATTCTTGGCAACCAGTTGATAATATCTGTTGAAGAAATTACAAATGTATACACTATCATCAATATATTTCGTATTTTCATTAATCATTCAGGGGACACTTGTATATAAGCATCTAAATTAGCTAGTTGCCTATTTTTGTTTATCACATTCCACACTGCTGTGTTAAAGTACACACTATTATTCAAAATTCCAGCAGTTTCCTTACATTTGGCTCCTCCCACTTCCATGGTATAGTTTTTCTTCAGAGCTTTGTATTAACATATTTCTAGATAGTTTGAATTTATCATATACATCTCCAACCTTATTCCTTTCTCTAAGGATATCATCAGTCATCTTCTCTTAAATTTTTTCCAGTTTTTATTTTACAGGGAATTTCTTTAACTGGAAAACTCAAAGTAATATGAAACCTTACAATATAAATAAAACCATCATATTTGTTTTTTAAACTATTGCTATTGTAGACCGTACTCCAGTTTTCTTGTTGCAGATTCTGCTGAAATTTTCGATATTCCTCTTCTCACATTGTCGAATTTCTTCCATTACTCTACTCTTTTTAATCAATTAATGGCATTGCAACCCTACCTCCAAGATTTGATAGTCATGATCAGATAGTTCCAAGTCCCCTTATCTTGTTTTAGAGTAATCCATATTGGTAAGGATGTTATCAATTATTGTATGTGATGTTCTTGTTACTCTTTAATATTCATGAACTTCTATTTCCAAATTATTCATTTACAGTATGAAATATTACTTGAATTTTCTTTCATTTCATTCTGTGTTGCAAAGTTTGTATTGAAATCTCTCGCTACAATAACGTTGTAAAACGAGAAGTATCAATCTCTGAGAGCCTATTGGATAGTTAACAAAGATTATTCCTGGATTTCTTGTTCCATGACGAACTGCGTTGTTAATATTAACTTTTCATGTGAAATTTAACGACATGCAGTCAAATATTTGTTTAAAATAAGTATAATAACTCACTTAATCTGGCCGAGTACTTTCGAATCTATGAGATCCATCTTCAGAGGCGCGGGTTCCTAGATCATCATGTCAGTTTTTTGGTTAGAAGTGTTGTGGTTTTTGTAAAATATGATCAAAAAGTTTGTGAGATTTAAAATTTAGTTGTTCATTGAGAATGTTTTGTTTATTGTGTGTGGTGTGTTTGTATATTTCAAATTGTTCCAAGGTGTTGAGTTCGTGTCCTTTAGATTTTATGTGTAGAATGTGTAGGTTGGTACTGATGTCAGTAAAAGTGTGTCCAGTTTGAATGATATATATGGTCGGCAAAATTCGATTCAGCTTTGGATGTCAGGGCTTGAAAGTGTTCCTTGTAACGTTGTTTGAATGTGCGGCCTGTTTGTCCTATGTAGAATTTGTTACAATCAGAGCAGTTTAGTTTGTAGATCCCTGGGAGATCGTATTTGTTTGTGTTCAGTGTGGTTTTGAGTGTAAGTGCATTTTTTATTTTGTTTTTTGTTCTGAATGAGATGGTGTGGCCGGCTTTTTTGAAGATTTTTGCTAGTCTGTGTGATTGTGGATTAATGTATGTCATTGTGATGTATTTTTTGTCAGTGGTGTTGGTGTTTTGTTTCTTGTTTCTTATTTTATGATTGAGTTTGTCAATTAGGTCGTGTTTGTAGCCGTTTTCTTGTGCTAGGTATTTTATTGTATTTAGTTCAGTGTGGTAATTGTCGGTGGAAAGCGGTGTGCTGTTGAGTCTGTGTAGCATTGACCTGAATGCTGAGTGTTTGTGTTGTGTTGGATGATTGGAGGTGCTGTGTATTAGGGTATCTGTCATTGTTGGTTTTCTGTAGATGTTGAAGCTGTGTTGTTGGTTTGTGTTCTTTGTAATTGAGAGGTCAAGGAAGTTTATTGAATTGTTTTTCTCATATTCAGCTGTGTATTGAATGTTCTCATGTATTTTGTTTATGTATGATCGAAGTTGTTCACATTATCTTTTGTTTCCTCTGTATAGCAATAGAACATCATCTACGTATCTGTGCCAGTATATTATGTTCTGTGAAAATTTGTTATTAAAGAGTATATGAGTGTTTTCGCAGTGTTGGAGATAGATTTCAGCAAATATGCTTGAGATTGGTGAGCCCATTGGCAGTCCATCAGGTTGTGAGTAGAATTTGTTGTTGAAGTCTTGTCCATGGTTTTGGATGTCAAGAGCAGTATTCTACCTTTCCTAACGTTATTTTCCTTTACTTTAGTTCTGGTTGCTGTTTGTAAAACTTCTTTGACCATTTTCTTTTTTTTCCATTTCATTTATGTTCAATTGTTTTTTATTGATACGAGGTACAAATATGAATAATATTCAGAGTATGATGTTGAAGATCCATCTTGTTTCCACTAATAGAATAAAAACTTCAATAACACTTCCAAGTGGAAATTATGACTCACTGACGAGTTCACTGTGAGTTGTCTGTCAATGCTCTTGACAACAGAGTGAGACGGCCGTCACGCCAAAACTTGGATCATTATTTCCACTTGAAAGTGTTATTCAAGTGTTTATGATATTCAAAGGCTCAGAGATATACATGAATAACTTTGAAATGGAAGTTCATGAATGTACAAGAGTCACAAGAACATCACAAACTATAATTGATCACATCCTCACAATGATAGATTACTGTAAAACAAGATGAGGCGACTCAGAACTATCTGATCATGGCTATCAAATCTCAGAGGTAGCTAAATACTAGGTCCATTGCTTTTTTAATATGTCAACCATTTGACTGAAGAATTAATTAGTGGTAGAGCCCTCCTATTTGCAGAAAATACACATCACTCATTCCAGCAATTCCATTCTAGACAATTTAGAAAAAAGTGCCCATATAGGTGTGCAGTCCATAGTCAAATTCTTGAATCAGTTGACAAGAAATAGAAGGAAACGCTTCCTCCAGTTGGAAAACAAACATAATTCAAATGAAGATAAGGCTATGAACGTGTTTGTAAACGATAATCAACTAGAAGAAAACATTGCATTTCTAGGAGTTTTGTTGCATAGACGATTGACCTGGCCTCCATACATTGAGAAAATATGTTGTAAAATTTCATCTAGGGTATTTATCCTGTGACAGCTTGCTAGATTAAATGACAAAGAGTTACTTTTCACATAGATAGAGTGAATGGACTAGATTCATGTAGGCCATTGTTCAAGAGACTTGGTCCCCCAACTATACCCTGCTTATATGTGTATGAAGCTACTTTATATGAAAAAAAAAATGATATCAACCAAAATCTTGACATACATGATTATAATACAAGAAGCCGAGGAGATTATCATTTAGTGAGTCACAATAAAAGCTTACTTGAACAAAAACCTAGTTATATTGGTTGGAAGCTCTACAATAAGCTACCGTAGTTTTTAAAGAGTCTTGAAAATATAGAAATGTTCAAAAGACAATTGAGAAAACATTCTGTTGATAGAGCTTTTCATAGTGTACAAGAGTCCCTTTAACATCAAAATTGAGCCTCGCCTCAACTAATTGATATAGTAATTATGGTATCAGTATATAACTGTTGATCTGACTTGTCTTATACTCCTTAACTGGAGTCTTGAAGATTTAATCTACAAAAAATTAAATAAAAATAAAACTGTGATGTTTTGCATGACGAAATACTTAATGAACAATCTAATATTAAAACTGACACTGTATTTGAATCCTATATATTGTTTTACTCACTCATATTCAACTCCATGATCCAAAGACTCCTGAATGTTCCACTATCACAAGCTGACCACGAAGAAGAAATCAATACAATCAAATATTTAGCACAACAAAACGGATACAACACTAATCCAATAGACAAACTCTTGAATAAAATGAGAATACAAAACAGATTTGTCACACTCACATATTTAAAAAAAAATCACCCCAAACCTCCCAAAAATCGGGATTTAACAGAGCATTCAGATCAACAAACAATCTGACACTCCATCTCCAACAAAAAGCAGCTCACCTAACAAACAGCACAATTTACAAATTCGACAAACCAGGAATATATGAGCTCAAATTCAACACATGCCAACATAGGACAAACAGGCAGATCGTTCAACACAAGATACAAAGAACTGTAATATGACATATTAAAAGAACCTATATTTATGTAAATAACTTAAAAAGATTCATCACATCCTAAATCCAATGGCCACTCATACAAATTGTTAAATATTTCAAATTTGCCGCCAACTCAACCTTTGAGAACTTTCAAATAATTTTATATTGTACTACTTTCCACTTTGATATTTAATGTCAAATATATTCATTATCATTATTAATTCTGTTGAAATTAATTACATATGAACTACTAAATTTGTAAAAGACAAAATAGAATATTCATCTTGGTCTCCCTTCAAACCTCCAGATGATAAACTGATTTATTGATTTAAAAAAAAAAACAACTGAAATCAAAAATCTAAACTTGTTAGTTAAATTTTGAACTTCATGATGGAAAGGTCAGTTGTGATAACTGGGTTTTGTATATTCAGAAAACTTTAATGAAATTAATTTGAGATTTCATAATTGCTACTCCCTTCTCTAATATTATTTAAATTAACGTTGGGAGTGCGAAATTATCTGATTGATGAATTATTCATTCAGAGAAGAATAAATGAAAGAATCCAGTGTTTGATGAAAGTCTTCCATGTGAAAGATGAGTATTCTTTTTAGTTCTTAAATAATTATCTAGCCTTTCAATCAATTTTTTTTAATGAAAAAATGGAGACATATCCAATTTCATTAAAAAATATTCATTATTATCATCAAGAAGAAAATAATTTGGCTTACACCAGTTTATCAAATTTATAATATATTTCATGTCAAGAAAAATCAAATAAAATTGTATCAATTTCTTTGGAAGGCAAGTTTCTTCATCTATTTGGCTGAAACTCAATCAATACTCAAAAAAAATTTTTTTTTGGAGCCAATGTCTTGAAATTAGTTTAACAGTAGGGAGTCCATTCCAAGGAAATTTCCATAAAAAATGGAATGCAGCATATCACATAGCACAACATTTCAGCTCTGACTTAACATTTGCAGATCACTTGATCAAGAACAGAACACTTCACACTCACACAATAACATGCAAACTGACCTAGAAATTCTACACACATTCCAAAAAAGCCACAAACTAAATACACTAGAGCAATCTGAAATATTTAAACACCATAAACAAGATAGAACCAACTTACTCAACGTCCAGACACAATTCAAATCCAACGCAATTTTGAACTACATAATGGCCGCTCATCCTAACCTCAACAAAGCAAGACCCCTGGCGGCAGGCTGACAAAGCTTTGTTTCAGAAGTGAGATGCATTCCTCTAGCAACTCCATTATGAGTTAGTAGGACAATATATAAAAGTGAAATACAGTGTCAGTTTTAATATTAGATTATATAATATCCCTTGAATCTTCAGTCATTCTATTCTGTGTTGAAAAGTCTGTATTGAAATCTCCTGCTACAATAACGTTGTAAAACGAGTAATAGTTATCTCTGAAAGCCTATTGAATATTTAACAAAAATTATTCCATCCCCTAGTTGGTGACCTGTAAATACCTAACTCTGCTACTTCGAAATTATTGTCGATTTTTACTCTCAAACCAGTAACTTCTCAAAATCCATTTCCATAGCAAATTTCTTAAGATATTCTAAATAAATTGTTTGTGAAGTACCTCACCTGGATTGATGCCATCACTGTTTAAAAGATTTTGAGGCTCTTTGCATGAGGCCCTTTTATCTGCAACGTAATTTTTTTTGAGGATGAAGCCAACATAGGTCTGAGACCTGTGTGTGGGTAATGAGTTGGATGATGGTGATTGATGAGTTGGACCTACAGTTTTAGGTGGGTTCCGAACCACCGGGAAGTGATTTTACAGCAGAGAACGATGTCTTTTTTGCTGGCTGATCTAATTGGTGTAATTGGTTTTACCTTTCAAGTACGGTATCGTATTCAATATCAGAATTGAATTCATCTAGTAGCAATCTCCAACATAACAATTTCTGATGTTTCCTTTTTAGTTGGAAATTTATTTCTGGGATGAAAAAGACTGTTTGGATAGTTTTAAAATGATTCCTATCTTATAGCTATATAGGCCTACCAAGTTTCAAGAGTCTGAAGTCTTTTTTTCAAGACCTAGAGCCAGATGGATGGACAGACAGATTGACAACTGCTCGATTTTGATAAGGTGTTGTTGCAAAAGCAAGCAAACCGGTTATTTACATACTTGTACTATGTAGATCGTTCCATTACCTAATGGTCGAACGTGAATTGAAACCTAATCTTCATTATCTTGTTTTTCACATGTCTTTGTCACTCTTATTCTTCGAGTGTGCAGCTCTCTCACTCAATTGAATTTCTCGAGTTTCTGCAGACTTCCTGAACAATGAAGGTCGTGTTCTGTGACCTTTCACAGCATTCTTGAAGCATTGAGAAGCCGCTAATGATTGGAATTATACAACTATAAAAGCTATATAAAGAAGTCCATGTGAACAAGCTAGTTAGTCTTGAGAGCTTGCATGTCAGATTGTGTTACAGATCTCGTGCCATTGGATTAGAAAGTGCTTGATTCCAAAGTCAAGTGTTTACTGTTTGTGCAGCTTACTAATAGTTTAAAGACGATGTGTTAAGTGATATTATTTGGGACTGTAAAATACAGTTTATTGGACTCTTCTTTCTTTTATTATAGATCAGCCTGTAATTAATTATTCATTAACTCTTGTGAATAATTACTGAAAATAATATTAGCTTGTCATTTGTTGATCTGTTTTTTTTCTTTATTAGTTGAACTCACAAATAGTGTGTGTAGATAGACTAATTTGTGTAAATGAAGTGCAAGTGTGAAGTCTAGTTTTGCCAGCCTTATTTTAGCCATTAGAACCCGTAGCAGTATTGTTGGGTCCTCAATAACATCAAATAATGTGTGAACCTAGATGATGCAATCCACGTAGTATGAGTGTGAGCTGTAATTGGACATAAATACTTTTATTATTTCAAATACCTAGTGAATAAAGCACCAAACCATTCGAACTGTAGTAAATTAAAAAAAAAAAACTGTTGAATGGAACTAGTAGTAGATGATTTAAAACCAAGATATACTAGAAGGATACACAAGGTCTGTCATGATTTGGAGCTTTCATTAATCTATATGGGCTATTATATCAATTATTTTCTTTCTAATACTCGTTCTTTCATTTAACTATAATTATAAAGTATGAACTACACAATCTTGCTGTTTGGCTCACAAAGTTTTCTTATGCCGGCAGCCTGTCATTCAATTATAATTATCAAATCAAAAGTAGAGATGATTAATATGATAGGATGTTGATTATTGAGTTATTTTCATAGCTGGATATGTATGTAAGGTACTCACTATTGATATTAATATTCTATATTTATATTATTTTGATTTGAGTGATCATCATTATTACAGTATGCATGTTTGTATAAAAATGTTGTATGACAATTAATGAACTTGAGTATAAACAGTGATCTCATCTGTAGACGAGAGATTATGGAAACCTGAATGATACTTCACATGAAATGATGAGCTTTGAATTGAAATTCGTCCATTCTTGGAATACTTAATCAATAAAGAAGAAGATACAAGAAAGAATGAGATGGGGAAGAGATATTTTGATTCAATAAAATTGGACTACTCATTAGTCTAGTCTAATAATGATATTCTGATCACGTTGCTTTCTTACAGATGTAGAAAAAGCAATGAATATTTGGATGAATACAGAACAGAAATCAAGATCTTGATCAAGAATGATGAGTTTTACGATGCGCGAGTCATTACAAATGATCACAAGAAAAAATACTATGAATATACAAGTCAAGAAGTATGGAGCTGTACATGTGGAGACTCAGTAAGTAGAGATTATTTCTTCTTCTCTTCATATTGGCTGATTCATTATTATCATGACCATTTCTCCAACATGGGCCATTAATAGAAGACCAGTGGACAGAAAAATAATTTTATTACCAAAATGTGAGAACATTTTTCAACATGAAAACCTCGAACCATTAGGCATTTGTCATTCCTGTGAACAAGCTCTTCAAACCCTCTTTATAGAATGTTACCAACAGTGAGTTCAAATAAGTGTGTAATGTTTTCCATGACGAAATACTTGATGAACAATCTAATTTACTCACTTATATTGGAGATACTAGAAGGATGCATTCCAATTCTGAAAAGAAGCTTCGTCAGCCTCTGACGTAAGGCTGACGAAGCTTCTTTTCAGAAGTGGAATGCTTTCCTCTAGTATCCCCAATATAAGTGGGTAGAGACCATATATTAAATTGAAATACAGTCTTAGTTTTGATATTGGATTGTTCAAATAAGTCTTAACCTTGTCTTGGAATTCCTCAGTAGTTGAAAAGTGCTCACATCCAAGCCATTTCTAGCACAATAATAATTGATGCAGCTGTTTTTTGGTCAGACCTCACAATATTTGTGATAATTCGGTCAGAGCAGAAGAAGATCCATGCTGATGTCTGGAATTTTCCAGATGCATGAAAACACCCGCTCTCTTAATGCCGGTGCAACTTAAATTTTCTTTAAAAATTTCAGTGGAAATCTTTTGCCAACTAACCATATACAATGGATTTTCTACTGTATATGGTTAGTTGGCAAAAAATTTCCACTGAAATTTTTAAAGAAAATTTAAGTTGCACCGGCACTAAGAGAGTGGGTGTTTTCATGCATCTGGAGAATCCACTGTAGTTAAATCGATAAATCGAATTTCAAGGGGAACGACAAAAATTCGATTGATCAAGGATTTCGATTTATTGAGGTTCGATTTATCAAGGATAAATTCGATTTATCATCTTAAAATACTTCGATTTATAGAGGTTCAAAACACTTACCTTTTCAGATTCATAAATACTGTACTGTACAGTAAAACCTATAGAGACTGTATAATCAGTCTGTATAATGATTATACATTATAAATGTATTACTAATCGATAATGTATATACAGTATTATAATGTATTATTATTACTATTAATCACTGATTATACAGACTCTATAGTAAAACCCATCTTTCACAGGACAAGGCAAGTATCTTTCCCAATTTGATTAGCAAATTCAATAGCTTTTTCTTGCAAAGTGGGTCCACTTATGGGCAAGTTCTTGTCACGGTATTGTTTCAACCACTGTAGCACGCACTCATCGATTTCTTTACTCTCAGGACCCTTAATTCTCTTTGATGACGATGATTGGTTTTCATATTTTTCTTTATTCTTCAAAATTGTAGACAGGGCATTGGCAGGTATGCCAAATTGCTTAGCGATGTCCCCCTTTTTTTGTCACCTAAATTCACTGCCACCATAATTTTAAGTTTATCTTCATAGCTTAGTGTTTTATGAACACGTTTTGCCATACTGTATTCACAGTGTACACTAAACGCAAAAGTTCACAAAGTCGCGACCCGAATTCACGCAAATCACGCCAACGCAGCTAACAAACAATAAACAATGACGCGAACGAAAGACAGTGACCGACTGCATTTTGGGTGCAATGTAGATGCATTGTGAGAGCGCTGTACATTAGAAGTGGTGGCTGGTGGGGGGGAAGGATGTCCACTTTTGGCAGTGTTGACATAAAGATAAAATCAGTTACTGTACTCGTGCCACAGAATCTTATCCAATAAGCATGCAACTTCGATTTACTAAGGTTCTCTTATTACAACTTCGATTTATAAAGGTCCGAAAACTGCAAAACTTCGAATAATAAAGGGTTTTCTGCCGAACCTTCGAATTATAGAGGTTAGTATTAAAGCTCAATAGATCCAAAAACTTCGATTTATCAAGGTAATATCCATGAAATCTTCGATTTATAAAGGTAAAATAACATGGTGGTAGGATAGCAAGTTCTAGGGGAATTGGAAAAATTCGATTTATCAAGGATTTCGATTTATTGAGGTTCGATTTATCAAGGTTCCACTGTACTCCCAACCTAGCACCGAGCGGCACCCATCTATTTCATGAACTGAAAAAAATTGCTTGTGGACTGCCAATTACTGGGGTACTTCAAGACTCATTTGGATTAACTGGCCTTGAAATTCTATAAAAAGGGTGACCTATCAGAGGTAAATGGCCCTCATATTATAATCTCAATACAAGTACTGCAGTCAAACAAACTGATGGCTCTCCTAATTGAATGTTGTTGCCATTTGATAACTAAAAGAAATAGTAATACAGTGGAAAGTTTATTGTTCAGTGTAGTTGTGTGTTGTAATTTAAATGTTTCTATTTGCCACCGCCTCATTCATCTATCATCAATTATCAACTAACAGGCAGTTTTGGCAGACATGCCTTCTCTATCCCATCATTTGTACTTCATTGTGGCTCTGCAAAGCCCAAAGAATTGAGAATAATTGAAGAAAATCGCTTTATTATAGCTTTTCAAATACCTATTATAGAATGAATAAGGATTGTTGCTGTCACAAGCAAATAATTTAGATATTTTTCCACTTTTTAAATGACATTCAGAACAATTCTGAGTCGATAAGAAGTAACATTTTTCTTATGTGAGGCAAACAATTTTTTGGGCTGGGGCCCATTATCAGTTCCTGGATGTTCTTTCAGGTTTCTTGACTCAGGTGAGATGTAATAATAGATAAATAAAAGATATCTTGTCAGCTCTGTCATTCAAACGTCATTTTTTTCAGATTATGTCTTGGAGACTCCAGTTAAGGAGTATGAGATAAGTTAGATCATCAACAGTTATACAATTTAGTTTGAAGTGACTGACAATTGAATAAACTGACAAATATACATAAACAGAATTTATTAATTTCGAATTCCTTTAATTGCTATTAATCAATGCTGTTGTCAATATCCGCCATTGCGGAAGTCTTCAGTATAAAGTAATAGCATTTAGAGAAATTCGAAATTAATTAATTCTGTTTAGTTATACAATCTTATGGACAATTACAATATCAATTAATCGAGGTGATGCTCAATTTTTATGTAGAAGGAACTCTATGAAAAGGTACAATATAAAAAGCTCTATCAACTAAGTATTTTTTCAATTATTTTACAATTTTCAATATATCAATAATTATTTTCAAGACTCTTTATAAACTGTCGTAGTTTGTTGTAGTTTCCTACAAATGAAACTGGGTTTCAGTTCAATCAATCAATCAATTTATTTACAGTATCATTACAACAAAGGTCCTCCTAAACCAGTAGGTTTTTCAGGAGGTGCCGTATATTGATTTAATACAAGTAAATACTATTCTTGAACAGACTATTCTTTCCAATAATATTATGACTAACCAAGTGACAATCTCTCAAGTGATAAGTATAATTCATTGCTTATGTCAAGATTTTGGTTTATATCTTCCTTCTCACATGTAAGTAGCTTCATACACATACAATCGGAGTACAGGTAGGAGACCAAGTCTCTTGAACAATGGCCCACATGAATCTTATCAATTTACTCTTTCCATACACCCAATAGCTTTCTTTTGAATCTTAAACACCCTATCAAGGTTTTTTTTATGAGTTACCCCCTAGTAAGATAGCATACCTAATATGGAACAGTAAGAGTCCATGGTGAGCTGTGAAAAGTGACTTTTTGTCATTCAATCTAGCAAGTTATCACAGAACAAATACCCCAGATGAAATTTAACAAAATATTATTCTATCAATGTATGGAGCCCAGGTCAATCGCCTGTCCAACAAAAGTCCTAGAAATGCAATGTTTTCTTGCTGGTCTAGTTGATTATCATCCACAAACACTTCTATATCCCTATGTATATTTGGATTATGTTTGTTTTTTTGATTAAAAGTATTGGCATTGTTTAGTATTTATTGTTAATTTCCACTGATCTCAGAATGGGACTGTGGACTGCACACCCACATGGGCACTTATTCTCGAAGTTATCTAGAATGGAATTGCTGAAAATAATTTATCACCTGCATATAAAAGGGCTCTACCATTTTCAAGTACATGGCACAGGCCAATAGCTTTAATCCAGAATTGATTGACAGACTGATTCTCATATTAACCATTTACCCAAAGAATTTGCAGACTATACATCACTTATTTACAGCAGTTCTGTTCTAGATGATTTGGAAATAAATCCCTCATAGGTGTGCAATCCAATGTCTAATTTCAAAATCAGTTGAAATCAATAATGAAAAATGCCAATACCTTCAATTTAAAAACAAACATGATTGATATGAAAATAGGGCTATAAACGTGTTTGTAAACAATAATCTACTAGACCATGAAGAAAATATTACATTTTTAAGAGTTTTGATGGCTGAACGATTGACCTGGGCTTCATAAATTGAGAAATATAATGTAAATTTCAACTGGAGTTTTTGTTGTGCCACAGCTTGCTAGATTGAATGACAAAAAAATACTTTTCACAGCTTACCATGGGCTTTTACTGTCACATTTTACTGTATATTAGGTATGCTATCGTAGTATGAAGAAATTCATCAAAACATTAAGCCACCTGAGCTATTATTCCAATGGAAAATAGGCTTAGAACCAAAATGATAAGGATAATATTATGAAAGGAAACTTTACATTTATGTGGATCCAGCGAGGGGTCACTTGCACGGTAGAACGAATCAAGATCGTATACAGTAGTATCTTAAGTTGAAATGAAGGAACTTATCAGCATTTGACGGACATAGAAAGGTGTTTTCTGCTCAGCGCTGAGCATTTGCAGACACTGATTTATAATAATACAATGCTTGTAGTAGCCTTATCCTGTCGCTACCCTCCACTGTAGGGTAAAGCTATGGGAAGGGTGAAGGGGAGGAAAGGAGAAAAAAGGATGCATGAATAGGAAGGTTCGAACAAAAAAACCATCTTAGTGTATTCAAGATCCAAAAGAAAGCTATTAGGTGTATGGAAAGAGTAAATAGATTAGATCCATGTAGGCCATTGTTCAAGAGACTTGATTTCCTGACTGTACTCTGCTTTTTCTGTACACTTCACATGTCAAAAAAAATAAAAACTAGAATCTTGACATACAAAATTATAATACTTGCTGATTCATATTATTTGAACAAATACTCAGTTTCAGTTATGGGAAACTACAACACTCTACCACAGTATTTAATTGTCTTAGAATAAAGAGGTATTTGAAAACAAATTGAAGAAATATTTATTTGATAAAGCTTTTTATAGTGTACAGGAGTTTTTTCACATGAAAATTAGCTGTACTTCAGCTGATTAATACAGTAATCATGGTCACTAGTATATAAAATTGTATGCATAATCTGGCTAGTCTTATGCTCCTTTAAGGCATGGCCTCCACTTGCGATTTCTAGTCACACAACTGTGTAGTCATCAAAATGAAGCCAATTATTTGTAGTTAGGGTGAACCCACATGTGCCTGAGAAATCTTCATGACAGAAAAGTTGCAAATCATCCTATTTTGCCTTCAACCCGACTATCAGACTTCTGCAGTGATTCCCATGGTCATGCATCCACTGCCGGCAGTTTATTCACAGCTCTGACCTGTTGCCTGCCTGTTTTCAACTAGAAATAATAGGTTTCATTTATACAACTGAACAATTATTGTGCAACTAGAAATTGCAAGTGGAGGCCGCGCCTAACTGGAGTCTCCAAGATGTTATCTACAACAAAATTCCCCCCTCCATCAACATTTTTATAATAACATCAATCTATACAACAGATCTGGGGTGTACAAATTATAGAGTCTTCTGATTGCTGCAAGTTCTGCACATGACAGGCAGGCAGAACCTTTGAACAATTATTCAAGGATCATATATCCGCCCTCACCAACTCATCTGAATAAGAATATGCAAATCACTTAATAGAACAACAACATCAACACACAGACATTGAAAATAACATGAAAATTCTACACAGAATCAGAAAAGGTCCAAAATAAAGCACTCTTGAACAGATTGAAATGTATACACATAATTGAACAAAAGCACTGCATCTTTAATGAACAGACACTTTTGAATCACACTTACAAATCGCAATTCGCATTATGTGCTCTTGGGTAACTCAAACTTGTGAGTTGAAATTTGATTTTTCTCAATACTCACTTGGATTTTTTGCAATAATATTATTTCAGCCCTAGCTTATCTATCATGAAAATGAAGAGCGCATTTTGTTATTGTTGGCTATTCCTCTTTGTGTGGGTTGATTGACTCGCCCAACCAGTTTTGTGCCTTAATGTCATATGCCTACCAATTAGTCAGCATTGTGCTATACTGTGGCTTGTCATTTTAGCTGAGCTCGAAGTCACTCATCAACATTACAATAGTTTAGCTTTGATGTTCGGTTTTTTTCACATACCATTTTTTCAACTACTCGTATTTTATAAGTAGTTTACTGCTAAATATGTTTGAAAAATGAGTCAGAAACTCAGTGGAAGTGGAATTGATGAGTTTTCACAAGAGAGTACAAGTTATGAATGAATATGAATCAGATTATGATTATAATCATTATTATGATCAATGCATAAGTCATTTATGTCTCAAATCTGGTGAGAAGGGGGGAAAATTTGTGATGAAAATTCACAACAGCCTTATTGATACCTGACATCAGGAGCGTCTCCAATACCCAACTTTGACCTGGAAACTAAGAGAATCTATTGCAGATATCTTTATAGTTCCAGTGTCAAGTGGGGCCCAAGTCCTTCCTCAAAACACGTACACCATGCACAATTTGTGGAATTCGCCCATCAATAAAGATAAGGATGACCACAGTCTACTGCTGCTGCTGCAGAAAACCAATCTGTGCAGAGCATCGCAGAAAGTGCATTGCTGTGTTAACTGCATGCAGGACTGAAGTACCCGGTGGTTCAGAACCCACCTGAAACTATAGGTCCAACTCATCAATCACCATTGTTCAACTCATTACTCACGCACAGGTCTCAGACCTATGTGGGCTTCATCCTCAGAAAAAAAAGTTGTATTATTCCAATTTTACACAAACATGTTTGCATTAATATAGTTAACTCAATTGTGTTGATTAAAACTTTTATTTGTTTAAAAAACATTTTTAAAATTAATTTTCCTACCAAGTTATAAATTTTATGATAGTTTAACACTAATGTGATTTTTGGATAGATTATCTTTCTAGAGTTAAAAAAGCTAGAGGATTAAAAATGAAGAAGCTGTCACCACTTAAGCTCAAGACTTGCAGGGTGAGGTTATTCGATTTTACAAGTTTTATTTAGATTTTTACAAAAAAACAGACAATCATAAGACATGAAGCCCCTTCTACCAGGCAGTTGTGAGAACATTGCATCAACACTAGCAAAAGCTGTTGCAGATTGGGGAATCTGGAGCAGCTTTCACAATGGGTACTTCAGATTGGAGTGCTTTAATGGACTGGCAAGCCACAACTGGCCCTTTCATCTACAACTTCCCAGTGCTGGCTAACTTCAAGACAAACTTTCTCTTTTTTTAATCTGAAGACTGTCTCAACTTAGGTAACTACAGCCCACAATGACCATCTGACTGAAGCATCAGCTCAATCACATTATCTGGGGTGGAGTTTTCCAAGCTGTTCACTGCACCAACCCTGATGTTAAATTAAATTCTGATTAAGTTTTTCCACATTTTGACAGCATTGGCACATGGTTAAAACCCCGTTTCTCACGTTTTACGTTTTTCTCATGATAAAATCAGTTTTCTTCATCCATGTCTAATCTTTTATTGTCTCCACATATATTCTAATTGATCTCTTGAAATTGCTGTAAAAAAATATTTCACACTACTTTTCATTTTTCACTCAATAACATCATTTTGATTTCACTTATTATTTATTCTTGTGGAAGAGATATCCACATTTACTCTTTTCTTGCACATTCCAATTTTTTTCATATGTAAAATATATCACATCATCTTTTCACTTCTTCTTACAACATTTTATTCATGTCAAATAATATTCTCTCACACCTTTCTTCATATTTCAAATGAAAATATATCTTTGATGTCTACATTTTCCCCCTCTTACATCATTTATATTTTTTTAATGTTAGACTAACGTTTTTTTTTCACTTATCACAAATAAGGATGAAGCGAAATTGAAAACACAACGGATTGTGACTGGAAAGAGTACAAGATCCTCCAAAATAAAAGTGAGTGATTTACCTACCAATAATATAGTGGTAAACCACCTTCAATCAAACAATCAAACAATCGATATTTCCCTGTTCACATTGTTGAATTTCTTTCATTACTCTATTTTTTTAATTGATTTATGACCTTGCAACCCCACCTCCAAGATTTGATAGTCTTGATCAGATAGTTCCGAGCTGCCTAATCTTGTTTTAGAGTAATCTATATTTGTAAGGATGTTATCAATTATTGTTTGTGATGTTCTTGTGACTGGTATATTCATGAACTTTTATTTCCAAGTTATTCATGTATATAATATCCCTTAAATCTTCTGTCATTTTATTCTGTGTTGCAAAGTCTGTATTGAAATCTCCCGCTACAATAACGTTTGTAAAGCGAGTAGTAGTAATCTCGAAAAGCCCATTGAATAGTTCGCAAAAATTGTTCCATTCCCCATTTGGTGACCTGTAAATACCTAACACCGCTACTTCGAAATTATTGTTGATTTGAAATTTTATGACAATTTGAAATTGATGTTGGAAATCAAGTGGAATATAGACAATTAACTCAACTCATGAATACTGAAAAACTTCATTATTACTGATGAAAACAAACAAGCTAGACCTTTCAGGGTGATGATGAAAGGTCTCTATCCCTGTTGTGACCCAGAAGCAATTGGAGTTGATTGTGTAAATTTAATAAGAGCTCCAATATATTAGAAGCTGTGAATGAAATTGAAAAACTAAAATAGACAAAAAGAGCACATTTTCCATCTTTCCTTTTGCATGCTCACTCTCGAAAATACATAAGACATAGGAAATCCATTACACTACAGGCTGTATTCTTATTACCGGTCTAAGCTTAGTTAAACTTGAATGCCTTTCCAAACAAAACTAAGTAGAAACTCTGCTCCATATTATCAATGAAATTTCATTTACTTCAAACTGAGATTCAAATGCGACTCAATTTTAAATTCATTCAACTATTTATGTCAGCAATAGTGCAATGCTATCTGCTCATATGTCAAAAAATGTAAGTTTATGCTTGTATCATAACTTGAATGATTTTGGTTCCGAAATATCTTTCATTTGTAAGTTTTGTGTTTGTTTCTGAATTGATAATGATTGACATTATCACAAAGTGTTTGAGAAATCTAGCCATCATGATGAGGCAGAAAGGCAGTTGGTTCAACTCAACTAGTTGATTTTCACGCTCTACTGTTTTGAACTCTACCTTATTGGTACTTACACATGTGTGGAGGCCACTATTCTACAGTGCCCTGTGGGGAAACAAGCTCAACCTAACCTTGATAGATTGTGACGTCCTGTCAATGGGAATAAACAAGAGATTCAACTCATCACCTTGTGTTAGAGCATTATATTATTAAATTTTGTATCTAGGAATTGATGATCCAGTGGGGTTAGGTTGAGCTTGTTTTGCTTGGTCATACTATTTGATTGAATTTTCTCAAGAACTCTGTTGTAGAACTCAATTGACATTATGCATCTTTTCTATGTGATTGAATAACTATGATGCTGTCAATTCTTGCTGTTCATTTCTATCGATTATTAGTTTCTATTTGTAATAACTTATTCATTCAAATCTATTAGTGGGATCCACAGCAGCCCCATTCAATTCCACCCTGAAAGCCATTTGTCTTTCAAAATACGTTGAACTGGAGCTTAAACCATCTGAATTTACTATTCAAATTGAACTGTCTCTTAAAACTTTTGGTTTAAACTGAAATTCATAATATGTACAATCCAGAGTTCAAACTTGAGTTATAACCAAATTGAATCTCAGCATATAGTTTGACCTGTAATTGGGAATATGGCCCCAGATACATCTGCTATATAAGAGAGGAAGTAGAAGCTTTCTATAGCAACAACACCATCTCTCAGTGTAGAAGGTATCAGCAAAATGAGTATACACAAAAGTATTGCCAGCATGAAGTTATCTGTGTTAAATGTGCTATCAAGCATTTAACCATCTTATGTAAGAGTCCAGAGAGTTCTGTGCCAAAATGTCTCAGTTGTATTGAAGCTCTCCTGGAAAATTATTGAGAGTATTGAGTCACTAATGGTATGTTGAAATTTCGAAAAAAATGGGAAATTCCTCTTCACATCAGGTATTGCATAGGAATTCTGGAAACTCTTATTGAAAAAATGTGTGAAAATGCTACCTTTTAAAGTTAGGGGCGGAAATACTAATTCCACTTGAAAAAAGGTTGGTGGGAGTGAAGAAATTTTCAATTTATCTGTTGAACTTTCACCTTTCATGATTGAAGGTAAGATGTATTGAGAGCTGCTGGAAATGCATAATAATGTATCTATCAGGTATAAGAATCAATTTCCAAGGTGGTGTCAACATTTGAAAACACTCTTATATTGATATTCACAGCTTCCATCATCATTTATGGATTAAACAATAAAAATTAAGTTGGAAGTGCTTCTGAATGTGTTTTGAAAATATCATCTTCTTTTGGAAGAGGAGTGTTGGGCAAGTCAGGTCTTCTGTTTGCGGAAGTACTTGTTTAGTGGGAGCCCTGTTTCCAAAAAGTGCATTCAGAATGCATTGCAACTCAATGCTGTTGTATAACATCTCATCATTGTGTCTGTTGTGCTGTTGCAGGATGATGTTATGATCAACTGATCCTGTCTCAGGCAGAGTAGCATTACAAAGTTGCAATGCAGTCTAGACTCACCTGAACAGATTATGATTTATTCCATGACAGAATAGATTGAAGCTCCACCCAAACCTCAATGGGTCAGTTAGCTCTGACTAATAGGGGGGAAGGTCATTGTACCACATGTGCTGCCTTTTAGTTTAGGGTCAACCCTCAGTTTATAGTACGCTGCAATATTCTTGCTTCTGCTTGATTCTAGTTCTGTTGACAGTTAGGCTTGTGAATTATTGGTCTGACCCTGACGTTAGTGGCTCAGTGCGTGGCGTCCCACACCATCCTCTCATAGAGTATCATAGAGATAAAGTTATCAAAGCAAATATTTAGTTGATAAAGCTTTTTATAGTGTACAAGAGTTCCTTTCACATCAAAATTAAGCCTCACCTCAACTAATTGATATAGTTATTAAGGTATCTGGTGTATAATTATTGTTGATCTTACTTGTCTCATACTCCTCAACTGGAGTCTCCAAGATGTAATCTGGAAAAAAGGAAAGTAGTTATTATTCACAATTTACTGTGCACTTTCTGTATTTGTGGTTTTGTCATTTGTACTTGTGACAAAAATTAATAATAGTTTGTCAATTCATGTTATTTTGTCCCTGGTGAAGATACATTATTGAGTAACAATGCAGTCTGAATGTACCTGGACAAAAAAAAAAATAATAAAAATGCAAGATTCACTGAGAACTTCCTCTGAAGTCTCTAGTGTATCAGTAGTTGTATTATCTATTTAAAAAATGTATAGCCCACCTATGCTATTTTTTAATTGAGTTTGAATTTGAATGACTTAACATTGCTGTTATTCTGTCCACTCATCAGCCAGTGCAGCCATCATTCATGAAAATCATCAATAAACTGAAGATGTTGGTGTCAATTCGTGAAATTGAAACATTTGATGGAGTTGAATTGATACATGGAACATCAGACACATTAACTAAGCATACATTGGGAATAATTGAAACAAAATATTATAACCCAAATACTGGACAACCATTAAACCACTGTAAGTGGAAGATGAAGTACAGTAGTAGTAGTAGAAGTAGTAGTAGTAGAAGTAGTAGTTGTAATAGTAGTAGTAGTAGTAGTAGTGATAGAAGTAGTAGTAGTAGATGTAGTAGAAGTAGTAGTAGTAGTAGTAGTGGTAACAGTACAGTTGTGGTAGTACAAGAGAATTATTAGCAAAATAATTATTTCCATGAAGTTAGCAATGAACATGTGCACACACTAACTGGACAGGCTCTGATGATTTTGGAGATTCAAGTAATATTCCAAATGGACCAGCAGTATTCTTGCTGCTTCATAAGTATTCATGAAATGTTAATAATTTTCAGCATTATTTTCTTGAGTATAATTTGAAGTTGAAACAAAGCAGAGGTCGTCAAATTCACTAAACTTGAATAATTTGAGTCACAGGACCATGGTTTCGTGTTTCACCAACACATCTTTGGCTGTACTGGAGAAGCAGGATGCCTCTTAATAACAAATTCGGTATCCAAAAGCTACTAGAAAGTTGGGAGAGCAAAAAATATTCAAATGGGTGAATCTTACTTACATATATTTGATCATAACTAACTAATTGAGTGAATATACCTTAACATAATAAAACCTAATATTCTGTGAAAGCGAAAAATATTTATATGAGTAAATCTAACTGAGACTATTTACAAATATTAAAAAATAATTAACTATAATTGAGTGAATTATACCTTGAGATAATGAAACCTAATATTCTTAATCAATTTTAAATTTAATATAACTACTCTGAACAGCTGATTTGTCATAAACCTATATATCTACCTTACTCAGCTAATCAAGACAATGAAATTCTACTGGAAAGCAATACTCAATCCATTTAAAAAAAGATAGTCAGACCCAGTGGCGGCCGGTGACTTTCCAAATTGGAGGGGCGAAAGATTGGTAGTGGATGACATGAAATTTTTTGCTAGTCTATAAGGAACGTAAAAGCCAAATGATAATTTTCTCATGATTTGAGTCAAGTCATGAGAAAAATTCATGTCAAATCATAGAATTAAATACAGGCCTGTACTTGGAAAATAATAAAGGAGGTAAATGAAGTAAATCACTAGCCCACCATCAACAATAATATTAAATAAAAAACTTACCAATTCAGTTTGAAAGCTCAATTGATGGTCTTGTAAATGAAATCCATCTGCCACTCTTTCTAAATTCAGTGTTTTCAACAATCAATTTTCAATAGATCCTTGGTGGGCCTAATTTTTTAAGTTCCAACCCAGATTCAAAGTCAATACTGTTTGTGGTAGTAGCTAATAATGTCAAAATATATTGTCTACAGTTTTTCATGATGCCGCCACTGCTAAATAGGAATACAGTATGAGGCCGCACCCACAGTTACATTGGATAGGTTGGAACTTGTATGAGTAGAATTTCACTCATGCCTACTAATACAAGTAGAACAATATTGAAAAAGATAAAACCTATTAGGCTTATTACAAAGCATGCGTGTTGAACGAGCACAGACGTTCATGAACGAAAGGTTTTTCAGAATTTCAACTCATCCATTCACTTTCATTATTGAAATCAACCACTTGCACAAACTATGGTCGGAGCTCCATAACTGAATTTCAATTAAACTATATTATACAATAATCCACTATTACACTTCAAAAATTGATAAATACTGTATTGTTTACGAACTATTTAACCTCAATTAGGATGGTACAATTTGACGCGACGGTACAATTCGAATGATAGAGGCAAGTTGGTAATAGTTTCATAGCATTGTAGTATTTCAATATGTAATGTTTGCAAGCCTTGCAAGGACGGCGTCCATCTCGAAGCTGTATGGCACTAATATGTATAGATATATCAGTGCTATCTGGTTCCACCCATCATCCTCACAAAACCCCTCCAAAGTCAGTTTTCCCTCTCCTAACGACCAGGACGGAATCCAGTTCACCCGAGCCATGAGCTATCAACTTATTCAGTCATGGCTGGCCGCTAAGCGCAGTTGGTTGGGGTGTCGCAGATTGCTGTCATTTAAGCGGTCGTGGGTTCGAATCCCGCTCCTCCATCTGGCATCTATGTGTAATCATTCACCTCATTACCCACGCACAAGTCCTCATTCATTCACTTATGGATGACATAATATTTAAACTGCATAGAAAAGAGTATTCATCACAGAATATTATAATGCTCATTTTTATATTAAATTAAATTTTTACTTTTATTATTTATCTGGGACGGCGTCGTCCGAGCGCCCAAACGGAGAAGCCGCCTCTGGTCAGACCTACTAAAACGCCCTGAAACTTGCAGGAGAGCTATCCTCGAAACATTAAGAAAATTTTATTCAAATCTAATAATATTAAAACAGCCTAGAATGCATACCTACTCAACCTATTTGATATTCAGTAACCTAATTTGTATCTGGCCTATTAACAAGTGATTTTGAACTATTCTACTGATGTTATAATTAACAAACTCTGTTTCGTCATTGAGGCTTGTAACAGAAGTGTCCTTCTCTAATTTATGAATTTGAATAGCTTCTAACACATCCAGCAGCTTGCTTTTTTGGCAGAAATGAATGAGTTCCACATTATCAGCTGGATTATCACCAGAAAATCACCAACAGCTCTTAAAGCTACTGTAGATGTGAAGGAAAAGGTAGCAAAACTATTGCATGATCACACCAAACTCAAATTGAAATAAGAATCAACACTACAAAATTCTGAGGAAGAACGGTTAGGGTTAGTAATGGAATTAAATCTCTTCAGGTTATTGTAAGGGTACACTTATGTAAAAGAGGTGAAGGTGTAGCTGTGGATGTGAATGTAGATGTAGGTGTAGGTGTGGGTCAGTATTGTATGACAAGGAGGTCTATTGCAATACTTTTCTCCATCATATTCTTGCACTATCATAATAAGTTTTAAAGTAATCTTTAATATTTTTGTCGAAGTTCTGCAATATTAGTTAAAAATAAAATTACTCTTCAATTACTTTCAACATAGCAAAATTACCTTCTTCTAAATAAATATGATGATTAGATGCAACAGAGTATTCAAGGACCCATTGAATTCACATGAAATAACAATTATTATTGCCCAAAACAACACAGACCACGTTGGGATGAAGAAAGAAAAAATAAATTTTCCCAGACAAAAAACAGTAGACCCATGAAGTAGAATACCACTACTCACTTCACAAATTATATACTTAGTGTCTTCATCTTGAAAGTTCTATCGCCAATAATAATAATAATAATGATAAGCCTTCAGTTTTGGCATATACAAAACTGTTAGCCCGGTCTATGGGACTCAGATATGTTATCTGAATCCACATAGATAACTCTCGGTGGGCGCATCCTGGTCGCGGGGGTGGACACCGCCTGTTGTGGAACAGGGGTGACTAAGTTCTACCGGGTACCCAGTACTGCAGGGTATAACGCAGTCCCCTGCCCAGGGATACGGGTGAAGACCTCAATGGCGGTGAAGGCAGAGCGAGGAGCTCGCGGTATGGCGGATCCGGCGGACAAGGCAGGCCTTTGTTTTGGGCTTGATATAAAACACAACTAGAATCCTTTAGTGTCTGTACTAGCATCTAGCGGCTAACGGTCGGCGTCTGTTCCTCAGGTTAGAGGCGGCTGTGATCAAAAGCTTTAGAACAAAAACCCTGATTCTATTCCCTGGCATGCCAGAAAAATTGAAAGTGAAATATGAGTCGTGGAAGTGAAAACAAAATTACCCCAGGTGGTAAAATCCACCGCGAGTGGCATCTGGGCATTCGGATTCTGGGGAGCCCAGGCTTACACGAGGATTGAGTGAATCGGAGCACTCTGGGAAAAAAACCCACAAAGATCAACTACATTGGAACACTGAACATACAGACCTTAATACAGACAGGAGAACTATTTGCATTGACAGAAGAGTTGAAAAGACAGAAAATGGAAATTCTAGCTGTACAAGAAACAAGATTTCCAGACACACAAGTTACTGATTACAATGGATTCAGAATATTTAAAAGTGGGACTGACAGGAAAATCGGCAGAGGAGCGAATATGCTTCGAGTGGCTTTTATAGTAACAAAATCTTCAGTAAATGCAGTGAAATCAATAACAAGAAGCCTAAGCATCATCCTTGGTGGAATTTATTGTGTGAAAAAGCACTGAAGGACCTCAAGAAAGCTTTGTCAATCTATGATTCTAACAGATCTGAAGAGGGGTACAAGATTTTTCTAGATGTTCGTAGGGAATCCAACAAAATTATTAGGCAACAGAAAAAAAATATGTAAATGAACAATTGAATTCCATAGAAACCGACTTCAAAACCTACAATACTCGAAATTTCTACAAAACCTTTTCCAGTCAAATTAAGGGATACAGTCCTCAAAATATATGCTTCAGAACATCAAATGGAAATCTGGCCTTAACTGATGAAGAAAATTGCCAAGAACTAGCCAATTACTTTGAAAATCTTTTGAATTGTCCAGAACCCACAGAAACATATTATAAAATTCAATTTAAACCCCCCAACACACCCTCTCCTACACCAAGTAATGAAGAAGTTACCAAACACATCAATAAGTTGAAAAATAACAAGGCTCCAGGAGAGGATGGAATTGTTGCTGAGTTTCTAAAAAATTTGGGACCTAGAACCCACCAGGAAATTATGGGAATTATTCAAAATGCATGGATCACCAGTGAGATTCCAGATGACTGGAAATGTGCATTAATCCATCCATTACACAAGAAAGGGGATAAAGCAGACATGAATAATTATAGAGGAATATCTTTACTGCCAATACCATACAAGGTTTCATCATCATAAATTTTGGAACAAGCACAAAAGCAACTGGAACCACATATATCAGAATTTCAAGCTGGCTTTAGACCTAGTAGATCCTGTGCTGAACAGATATTCTGCCTGAAATCTGTGATAGAAATCCGAGCAATGAGAAGTAAACCCACAATCTGTGTTTTTGTGGATTTCAAGAAAGCCTATGATTCCATACATAGGCCTTCCTTATTCCAAATTCTGGAGGAAAGAGGATTAAACCAGAAGTTGAGAGGGATGATTGAACAAACTTTAACAAATACATCATCTGAAGTTAAATTCATGGGTAAAGTATCCGCACCTTTCGAAATAAAAACAGGAGTCAGACAGGGCGATGGACTCTCTCCTCTACTTTTCAACATAGTCCTCAACAAAGTAATGATGGAATGGGAAAGAGAATTAGAGGCACAAAAATTATGGAATCCTGTCAGTCTGGGCCCCAAAAAGTTGAAATTAGTAATCTCATACCTGGCTTTTGCTGATGACTTGGCGATTATAGCCCAAACAGAAGAACAGGCAGCAGGACAAGTGGAGATTCTTAAAGAATGATCTGAAAAAGTCGGTCTCCAGATTTATTTTGAGAAAACGGTCCTCATAAGTAATAAAGTTGAAATTTGAAAATTGAGCACTAGGTATAGTGAAATAAACAGAGTTCCACACTTTAAATATTTAGGAGAAAGTATAGAGCCCAATGGTTCTGAAAGAGATTCCCAGTTAGGGAGATTACAAAAGATTAGAAAAGCTCTTGGACTTGTTCAACATGTTTACAATAAAGAATCCCTTTCACGTAAGACTAAAATTCAGCATTATAACACAGTGATTAAGCCTGCAGCTCTATATGCTTGTGAGACTCTTTCTTTAAATCGAGAAATGGAAATAGATGACATCAAAAAAGAAGACAGGAAAATTATTAGGAAAATTCTTGGTCCAAGGAAAACAAAAAATCGATATAGGTTACAGAAAAATGAAATTGTGGAAAAATTCTCCAACATAGAAAGTGACATGAAGAAACGGCGTTTGAAGTTTCATGGTCATATTCTCAGACTTCCAAAACACAGGTTAACTAAACGACTGTTACGATATCTACTGACGCTAACCAGTCCAGGACCCTGGGTAGAGAATGTTAAAAAGGATATAACTCAACTTAATACAAACGAACAAGAGATCGTGAACAGACAGGGTTTCAGAAAAAAAGTAGATAAGTGGGAAGTCCTCAAAGAGTTGCGCCCAAAACAGTACCAACCACGATGGAATGAAGAAAGGAAACAAAGATTTCCACAACGAATGAAAGAATAATGGGCAGAAAAGAAGAATAAACCCAAGAAATGAAATACTGCATCACGAATCATAGATTGCTTAGCGTCTTCCTCTTCAGGAGTTCTATCGCCAATAATAATGATAATGATAATAATAATAATAATTAATAATAATTAATAATAATTAATAATAATAATAATAATAATAATAGTAATAATAATAATAATAATATTAATAATAATAATAATCATAATCATAATCATAAATAATAGTCATAATAATAATCATAATAATAATAATAATAATAATAATATGATAATAATGATCCTTCCTTCCTTTGCTTCCCTTTTCCTTGATCCTTATAACCCCAGAAGAAGGGACTTCATTAATTTAAAAAAAGACAATACAAATTGCAAGATTTCCTTCTTAAAACTAGAATACAATACATTATACAAAAGCGAATTTTACTCTAAAACCTTCACAAGAAGGTTTAAATGGAGGACTCGAGTTAATTCATATCATATTATAATCAGCAATAATCAATTAATAAAATGATATATAATCAATATAACTTATGTCCATACAGGAATTGTGAAGTCAGAATAAGTTGATAGAAATCTGTAGGAAAAGTTATATAGTTCATTCAAATTCAAATTAAATTCCATCATATAAAAAAATCAGTAGATCAATAAACAATGTGACTTGGCAATCAATATGTTGAGAAGAATCTATGGTCAAAATTAAAAAGCTCTTTCCAAATTCAAATTAAATTGTTATTTGTCAAATAGAAAAATCTTTAGTAAACTAATAAGCAATGTATAGTTATATAATCAGAACCATGTAATAATCTACAACAATAGTAATTATCAACAATTGATAATCATAATACAATCATATGAATATGTTCATAGGAAATTGTTTAATTAGAATCTATGGGAGAAATTTAAAAGTTCTTTTTAACTTTTGATTGCAAAACAAAATTATTCAAAATCACTCTTTTTCTCAATAAGGAACAGTTCCATATTTTTTTAAACAATTGATAGCCTATCAAGAGCAATGAATCAACTAGTAACTCATTGGAAAGTATATGCACCACAACTCTCAATTCTTTTTTTCCATAATAATAATTGAAGTCGGGCACAACATAGTGCCGAAAAACAGCACCATGCCCTATGCTCATCCATAACCCTACTTGGAGTTTTATAATCAGTATTAAAATAGTTATTGATAAGAATGTTAAATTTGTATGAGACATCCATGTGTGAAATATTATACTTTTTGAATAAATTAGGTTTTGGACAACCCTCCTGTTTTGAATGAATAATCTTCAGTAATGAGTAATGCAATCTTTCAAGTCTATCAATTTCCCCACACGTTTACACCATATCTAACAACAGACTCAGCTAAAGCTTTGTAAACAACTATCAACGTTCTCTTTGAAACAGAATACTGCAGGTTATATAACAATAATAATACTGTAATAATAATAATTTTTTAATTTCTTTTATTAAGGCGTTTTGCCATTTGACATGTACATGAGCATGAACTATTGGCTGAAACCACCTCCAAACCTAGAGACCGCCTGGAACTGTTTATCACATTACTTCAGAACGGCCTCTCATTCCTTTAGCTTATTCAAGCTACCCTGCTGCATCAAGATCTCTCTTCTTTGTCTGTAGTATGGTGATTATATAGTTAACCATCTTCACCCATTGCTGCTTGCCTTGGAGCATAACAGAAACAACGTTTTCTGGGGATAACCAACCCAGTTCTGCCTGCACTCTTTCTCTTAGTTCTTCCCACCTGCTACACAGAAAGAAGGTGTGTTCAACATCATCTCTACTTTTAGGACAGTAAAGACATTCAGGTGTATCTGCTTTGCCCAACTGATGGAGAAAAGATCGGAAATATCCATGACCAGTCAGGAACTGTGTCACAAAGTACCCCACTTCTCCATGAGGCCGGTTTACCCACTGCTTGACTCTGGGTATCAGCCTTGATGTCCAGTGTCCACGTGCTTCAAGATTCCAGTCGTTCTGCCATGCTTGGAAAGTTCTGTTCCTTTCAACTCTTGCAATATCTTCTTTCCTTTCTCCAGCTTTACATTTTTGATATATATTATATCGCTCCTGTGCTAGAAGGGTGATTGGGATGACCCCTGCAACCAGCATAACAGCAGGCTCTGTTATGCTGGTTGCAGGGGTCATCCCAATCACCCTTATTATTATTATTATAATAATAATAATAATAATAATAATAATAATAATAATAATAATAATAATAATAATAATAATAATAATAATAATAATAATAATAATTATAATTATAATAATAATAATAATAATAATAATAATAATAATAATAATAAGTTTGTGAGTTTGTGAGTCAGTGTTGGGTGTTTGTGGGGGGATGCGTGGCCTTGAATGGGTCAATCACAAAGAAGCATCGTACTAGTTATTGTGCTAAAATGAAACAAGTTTGTTCTTCCAAAGCATACAGCTGGACCCGCATCTAGACCCACACATCAAACTGCTTGATATAGAAGTGCACATGAGAGAAAATGCGTTTGTTCTTCCTCGCAGTGTCATTGACCTACACCTGCACCCATATCTACACCTTCGCCTCTTTGACATAAGTGTACCCTAATAATGAAGCAGAAAGACCATAAAATCAAGATCCTGAATCTCAAGAGTCAATGTAAGTAATGTCAGAGGAGATAGAAATATTGAAATAAAAAAAGAGCAAAGCTACTGTAAGATCTGAACCTCTCATGAAACAAAAAAGTAGAACCTGAAACAAATGGGGAGAACAAAGAAAATGGTTGAACTGAAAGTCAAAGTCAAGTTTTTCAAACAGCAACCAAAAATAAAGAGATAATAACGATAGGAAAGGTAGAGAACTGCTTTTGACATCCAGTCATGGACAAGACTGCAGTGATCTACTGGGTAAAAAATTGAAAAATAAATAATATGAAGTGCAGAACTTTTTCAAGCCAAGTGCCCCTATAAACGCAATCATAGAGTCAGCTGAGGTGCGAACAAAATATGTTGGTAAAAACGATTTTCTGGGTGGAGCAAACAATACAAATAAACGTAATCTATAACATTTTCCTAAAATTAATGGAAAAATACATTGTGACACTCAGCCGAAAAAGTAATGTAATAATAAGTACAATTCCGTATAGGATTGATAGGCCAGAGCTAATAATGAAACCATTAAGTAACAAATAAATCAATTCATAATACAATCAACAGCCTAAAAAATAAAAATTCTAATCAATTGGGGATTTGTTTTCTAAATGAAAAGCTGAAAAGACAAAACCTCTTTATTCATGTACTACATTTAAATTGATCTGTCAAAAAAATATTTTGTTATAGGCTGTTGATTGGAAGCCGTCTGTAATCTACTGTCGATAACTCATTTTTGTATGGGGGAAGAAGCCTTATTCCATGATTGAAAAACCTTTTATTTTAAATGAAAATTTCATAATCTTGCAGAGGGGACTCCCAGACTCTCCTTCTATTTGGGTAGTGGGGAAGATGCTAACCCTCAGACCCCTTTCAAAAGTATCACTTTGAATTTGCCTTGGCTCCACCCACCCTCAAATGAATCCCCATCAAGGATTAGTGTGAGTTGATACAGTTATACTGATCTGTTGCATGAATGGATTAGTGGACTATTGTAATTGATGGAATGGTAACTATACTCTGTTCAGGGAAAATAGAGATGATGTAAACAACGAGAGTGTATCTTCTAATCGAACAACAAGAACGATTCACAATAGTATATAAGTGAACCAGTAACGAACCACATTAGGAGCTCTCAGTGCGACACTGCAACTGAGATACTGAACTAGCCTAAGTGTGAACTGGTAGAAATCAATCGATCGGTCCACAGCTGATATGAGTCATCAATTTTTCACTCTCACAAATGCAAACGTTTGTTTTGGCTTGTCTCCCGTTTCCGTGAACAGAGTATAGTTTATTTCACAGGTCTGATATTTCCAACTTACCAGTCTAGTAGTTTGTGTTCCATCAAGAAGCAGCTGTAGCTCATATGATTATTTTGTACAGTGGCCTACCTAGTTTTATTTCAGTTAAATTTTTTTAATCAGGCTACCAGTCAGCTGTTTAACTTTGAGATCACAAAGGCCATTTTGAGAGATTTGTGCAACCTTTATTTAACCAACTTCCAAAAAGAACAAGGTTACTATATTCGACCTGTTTTTTTATGTTTGTACATCAATCATTCAAACACTATTGAACCAGTTTCGATGAATTTTTTTTTTAAATAAAAGAGCATCGCTCAGCGATTTCCCAGTTTCGCAAGGATCGGCCCAATACTTAGCCCAATATTAAACAAAAAGGAGCATTCTTCGATGTCTTCATTTCAATCAAGTTTGAATAGGATAGTTCCACATATAACCGCCAATCGGATAACCGGTGTCGTTTACCATGCTGATCATTGTATCATATGGAGCGCTTTACATCTAGACGGTTTTCGAAATCATATGATGCAATGCAATTATGCCGGGTAAACGACAATGGGTAACAACAAAGCTGGTTCAGTCCTTAAGTGTGAAACAAGCTTGTAATGTCCCGTTTTGACCAATCACGTGAACTTAATTTGAATCGATAATAAGAAGAATATAATATTTCGATCTGTCCATATGTTCATATGAAAATTGTAAATAATTCAGTTAATGTTATTGAGTCATAGGAATAAGGTTATCCAGTTTCAATCATAAGTTGGAGAATTTGGAAAAAAAGCTGGTCTCAGAAGTATTTTTAGCTTTGCTGCTGTGATGGATTAAGAATATTTATTTGCCATTAAATACATGTGTGTACAATAGGCTATTTTGAGGTTATGTTTAATGATCCTTTTGTACTAGCTCAAATTTTATGTTTTTTATATTAAAAAAATATGTATGACTAACATCACAAAAAATATCATACATAACTCGTCTGGGAAGATGTTTACCATACTCATATGATATGTACTACACTCAACTTCATCTCCTGCATTAACCTATCATATTTCCAGTAAACACAATTTCCCACACTTGTAACATAAAATAAGCCTACTATTTTAGTGTAGGTATATTCTGAAAGGGACCACATCAAATTGACTCAAAAACCATTTCACTTTTAAGAAGCCTTTCACTATTATAATTTTCCTAAATACACTATTCTACATCAAATAAAACGTTGTAGAATTTTCCTTAGTTTATCTATTCTTATAAGTGGATTTTGAGTTACTTAATGTAGGCTTTAAGAAATTTCTCATGTCTTCAAAGTTTGAAAATTCAACTAAGAAGCTTAAAATAAAACATCTTTTGAAACAAAAAAGAAACCGACTTCAGTGAAATGATAAAATACTCACATACTGAAAAGTTTAAAATAAAGTATTTTCTTTAAATTGAGAAAATTTCAAATTTCATACAAGTAATCTTTTGAAGTCGGTGCCAAATTTCCCATAAACTTCCAAAATATAACAGAATTACTCCGCGATGTTTAATTGAAGAATCTGATATCAAAACTAACAATATATTTCAATTAAATATGTGATTTACACTTACTTTTACTGTAAATCACATTGTTATGAAATAGTGAACTCTTAAAAGGAGTTTTATTCAACATAAAACAGAACATACATCATCACTACAGTAGTCATAATTACTGATTAAAAACTAAATGAACTTTTGTTGCTATGGCAATATAACATTGAATCACAGCTGTAGTTCATCATCACAATTTTCACCACTGATATTATTGGGTACTTTCTTTTTGGGACATGGAGCTAGTTGACAAAGAGAAACCACTGATTCTCTTCCATCATTGTGACGTACATGAGCATATTCTGGGTTACTCTCGATTAATTCAACTTCTTCCACTTCTGGTTCCTGTTTTGAAGTTCTTGTCATTTTCTTCAACCATACTGGTCTAGGTGTCGATAGCCAGGTTGGTAATGATTTTCCATTTGTGGAGTTCCGGGCATGTAGAAACATCCTCTCATGGGGTGTACAATTGGTAGTTGTACATAAGAGGGAACGAATTGAGTGGAGAACTTCGGGCAAGACTTGTTCCCAACAACTACTATCTAATCCTCTTGACTTTGAAGCTAGCATGACTGTTTTCCATATTACTCCATTAAAATGCTCGACTTGTCCATGACCTGCTGGGTTATAATGTAATGTTCTGCTACTGGCAACTTTTTTGGAAAGAAGTAAGTTTTCCAAATCTGATGACATGAACGATGTTCCTCTATCAGAATGTATGTACGATGGAACACCAAATAGTGTAAACAGTGATGTAAGATGTTTTATCACAGTACTAGAAGTCATGTCAGAGCAGGGGAAGGCAAACGAAAATCTAGAATATGCATCAATAAGAACTAGGATGTACTTGTTCCTTGTTCCTGATTTGAGTGGACCTTTAAAATCCATATTTAAGCATTCAAATGGTCGGGTTGCTTTTATGAGACAACCAACTCTTTGGGCGTAGCTGGGTTCCATTTCTGAACATGTAACACATTGAGAACACACTAGTTTCACATCATCTATTGAATATGGTAAGTTCTTTGCTTTGGTCCAATGATATATATAGTCAAGTGATTCCCAGATGACACAAGTCTTCATGAATTTGTATCAGTTTCTTATTACCTGTATGTCATCTCACAGTGGCACAAATTCTGGATAATGCATCAGCAGGTATATTATCCTTTCCGGCCCTATAAATTATATCAAATTTATATTCAGACAAATCAAGGTGCTATTGTTGGATTTTGCCATTCTTTATTTTGCTTGTTTGTTTATTACTAAACTTGAATGTAACTGATCTCTGGTCGGTTTAAAGAGTAAATGACCATCCCAACAAATAATGTCACCATTTTTTAATTGATTTGACAATTGCATATGCCTCTTTTTCAACTGCAGAATGATTAGCTTCACTTGCAGATAATGTTCTTGAAGAAAATGCTACAGGTCTCCAGTTCTGGGTTTATACAGCTCCAATAGCATGATCTGATGCATCAGTTTCTAAGGTGAATGGTACCTCTTCATTAATGTATACTAATACTGCAGATGCAATTTCCTTCTTCAGCTATTCAAATACAACCTCACATGCTTTATTCAATGGAACATTGGTGTTATGAACTAATGGATGGATTTTTTTGAAAATTGTTTAATCCATTTTGAATAATATGCCAACATTCCTAGAACACACTTCAATTCTCTATTTGTTTTTGGGAGTGGAAGATCAAGAAGTGGTTGTAGCCAATCTGGGTCAGGCTTAATTAAGCCATTGCCGATTTCAAATCTGAGAAAAGTTAAATTTTCCATAGATAACTTACATTTTTCTTTGTTTATAGTGAGACCATATTTTTCTGTCACCCTCCAGAAGTTTTCTAAATTTTTGTCATGTTCGTTTTGGGTCCTTCCACATATAATAATATCGTCTAGATAAGCATAACAGGCCATTGAATCCTCTTGGTTTATTATCTGATCAATCGTTCTCTGAAAACAAGCTACTCCATTAGTGACTCCAAATGGAATTCTTTTAAAATGATACAATTTGCGCCCTACTTCAAATGCTGTGTATTGCCTCTCATTGGGCAAAATTGGTATCTGGTGGTAAGCAGATTTCAAGTCCACAGATGGAAAAAATTCATATTGTGCCACTTTATTCACAAATTCTTCCATTGATGGAAGTGGGTAGGCATCCAAATTTGTGAATGTATTGATGGTCTGTGAATAGTCGACTACCATGCGCTTCTTTCAATTTTCACTTGATGTTACGAATGCTTGAGCTCTCCAAGATGATCGACTATCTTCGATAATCCCAGCATCTTTTAGTCGTTTGACTTCATTAATCATGAACGGGTAGTCTTCTGCTGAATGTCATCTTGATTTTGTTGCTATAGGTCGACAATCTGGTTGGAGATCATGAAACAAAGAGACTGGTTCCACTATGGCCTGAGCTAAGGCACACTTCTTAATTCCATATTTATTCACGGTAATATCATCATTATTCAGATGAAGTGCTGATTTAACTCCGCCAAGATTAAAGGTTAAGGATGAAAGATTTTCTAAAAAATCGTGCCCTAGAATTACATTTGTGCAACATTTATTCAGTACTATTAAAGGAAAGTTATTATATTCTTCATCATTCAGGTAAATCTCACTTATAACACATTCAGTCACTTCAGCGCTGCAAGCACTTGATGCAAATGTAATCAAAGAGGAATATGGTATTGTTTTCATCTTTGATTGCATTACTAACTTTCTGTCTATGAAGCTTGCAGTACTTCCGGTGTCAATTAGTGCTGATGTATTCACTCCATTAACATTTATAGGAACAAAATAGACTTTGAAAGTTCACTGCAAGTGTTTGTTGCTGATATAATTGCAGTATTTACATCTCTACTTTTTTCTTATCAGTTTGTGCTTTGCAGACTTTAGAAAAATGCCTAATACGATTACAATTTAGGCATACTTTTCCTTTTGCAGGACACTGACTGTTATTAATGTGATAGTCATAACCACAAAATTTGCATTGTCGTTGTTTTGTGTGAGAGTTACTAACTGCAGAAGCTGTCTCTGTGTGGACGTTGTTTAAGTTACTTCCGTCTGTTAGGGCAGCGTTAATGTTTTCCGAAACTTTTCCATACGACTCAGATATGATTTCAGCATTTTCTAACATTTGCGCCTGTGAAACAGCATCTTGAAGAGTCAGTGTCTTCATTTCAAGAAGACGTTGTCTGATTTTTGAAGATCCCAATCCCGAAACAAATGCATCTAGAATATGTTCACTCTTGTTAGCATCGGCTGTGACCGCTTTGAAATCACAAGCTAGGCTCAATCGTTTAAGGTTATTATAGTACTGATCAATAGATTCTCCATGTGCTTGTTTTGTGTTAGATAAATATAGTACCTAGCATAGACTACATTTTTCGGTTTGATAAATATTTCTTCAAGTACTGCTACAGCTTCTTCAAACGACGTGCAACAACAAATATTTTCAAAAATGACTGGTGACATGTACTAATTAAAATGCTGAATCTAATTTCTTCCAGGACTGAATTATAATTTAGAAAATTAAGAAATGTTACCTTCCAATGATTCCAAGTTTTATCGGCTTCGACTGGTTCTGGATCTACAGATAAGACGGCTGGTTTCAGAATTTTTCCAGTAGTTTCCATATTACATTGTTCCTTTGCTACAATTAAATCTGCCTCCCGGCGATTTACATTTTTCCGTTTCGGACCCATTTTATTATGTTGAATAAATTGCTATGAAATAGTGAACTCTGGAAAGGAATTTTATTCAACATAAAACGGAACATACATCATCACTACAGTATAGTCATCATTACTGATTAATAACTAAATAAACTTTCGTTGCTATGGCAATATAACATTGAATCACAGCTGTAGTTCATAGTTCATATTTAATTGAAATACAGTGTTAGTTTTGATATTAGATAGAATTTCTTATCAATCACTTCCTGGTGGTTCAGAACCCACCTAAAAATGTAGGTTCAACTCATCAATCTTCATCATCACATTCATTACTCATGCAAAGGTCTCAGACCTATGTGGGCTTCATCCTCCAAAAAAATACAGTGTTAGTTTTGATATTAGATAGAATTTCTCATCAACTTCCTAAAATATTTGGCGCCGACTTCAAAAGATTACTTGTATGAAATTTAAAATTTTCTCAGTTTAAAGTAGATACTTTATCTTAAACTTTCTAGTACGTGAGTATTTTATCATTTCACTGAAGTCGGTTTCTTTTTTTGTTTTAAAATATGTTTTATGCGGTCCATATACATGACTCAACCTGCAAAAACTATCTATAGTCTGAGCAAACCTTGCAGTGCAGAGTCATATGGCAATGCCATTTCATAAAGGAATATGTTGCCATTTTTTTGTTTTTATTTTGTCAATAATATGCTGTTGAATGAGAATTAACTGGACTTGCTCGGCTTCTTAGCAGCTTGAGAGCACTGTACCCCATGAGGCTCATACTGTAAATTGAAGTTGCTAAGTGATTTAGTGACTTGGCTTGGCTCAATGATTTTCAACTGGCAAATTCAAAAATTCTGTCACATGAACACTCGAAATATTTTACCAACATTGAAGTCAGTGGACTAGTATTCTTGCTTTTGTGAATGAAGTGTAGTGTGTCTAAATAAGTGTCAATGTCTCTATAACTGTGACCTGTTGAAACGATGTGTTCAGCAGAAGTTGGAATGTGTGTTTGGATGGGAGATGGATCTTGTGTGTTCTTTGAATCTACTGGTGAATGTCCTGCCAGTTTGTCCTATATAGAACTTGTTGCAGTCATTGCATTTCAAATTGTAAATTCAAGATCTGTTATACTTGTTTTGAGATGTTGTCTGAAATGTAGGTGTTTTTTGAGTGAGTCAATGTTCTGTGAACTATTCTATATTTACGTTTCCTGAATAGTGCTGCTATTTTATGAATTTTGTTGTTGAGGTATGTGAGTGTGATGAATGTATGGGGTTGTCATCTTTCTTACTGCACAGAATAACAACAAAATTGATCACTCACACCAGCAACAAACAGGATGACAACCCCATACATTCATCACACTTACATAACTCAACAACAAAACTCACAAAATAACAGCATCATTCAGGAAACTAAAATATAAAATAGCTTACAGAACAACTCACTTACTCAAAAAAACACCTGCATTCTTAGACAACACCTCAATACAAATGCAATAGATCTGGCATTTATCAATTTGAATGCAATGACTGCATCAATTTTTCTATAGGACAAGCTTGCAGGACATTCACCACTGGATTCAAAGAACACACAAGAGTCATCACACACACAACAGGCCACAGTTATATAGAAAGTAACACTAATTTAGACACACTTCACTCACAAAAGTCGGAGAACTCAATGTTTTAGAGCAATATGAAATTCATAAACACACAAAGTAGCAACCTAGCAACATTTTAAATGATCAACTCAGCTTCTTCTTACATACTTTTTTTTGAAAAAATAATCCCAATTTTGACCCTCTCGTCTACTTATCCCCCCAACCCATCACTCTTCCAGAATCAATAATCCTTGAATCAGTGTACTGTGAGACGTCTGATGATGCTCTTAACAGCAGACTGAAACGGCCGTCACGCCATAACGTGAGTCACATTTTCCATTTGAACGTATTTTTATTAATCTGCCATTATGGTGAAGAATACACGATACAAATTATGCAATTCTATATCTATCATGCAATTAATATATCTAAAAATGCAAAAGAGCTTTGTAAATATTCAGACATTTTCTATTCTAGTTGGAAATGCAGTCACTTAAATTCTGGTTCCCTAGAGTAGGCTGGTTTACACTATGATAACTATTAATTCCCTCTATTTTATTCAGAATTTTTTTCTATATTTTCAGTTGGAAAGATTGAAGTGGTTTATGATCCTCCTGCAAGTGACCTCAACGATGGACCTCAGTAAGAAGTGTATCATTATCATTTTTTTTGTTATTATTATTTATGCAGATGGTGCTCACATGAGTACGAGACTTGTGCGTGGGTAATCAGGTGAGTGATTACAAGGTGGGAACTTTCAAGGCTGAACGAGATTCGGACATGCAGGAGAAGCAGCCATCAGAAATAACTTATCGCCCCAACTGATTGCAACACTGGGTTTCAAACAATTCAACAGAGTATCAAAGGACTCAAAATAAAAATCATTATGAAGACAGAAATAATTGTTTGATGTTGAGAATTGTTGAAAAGAATTTCCTGCGGCCGATATTCCAACAACAACTGATCTGTTTTCCAGGAGCATGGAGATAGTATGGTAATAAACATGGAAACGCCTTCACCTGGCAAGCCTACTGAGGGCTGATTATATCACTGGATCTATCTTTATCAATGCTACTTCATCATAATTTTTGAAGTTGAATGTGCTGAATCAAGTCCTGACGAATCAATTTTGGATTTAAACGAATAGTCCCATTATATATAACTTTGATTCGCTACAAAAACTGTACAGAAATTAACCCACAAGATTTTAAATTGAACCGTAAGACTGTCAGGTCAAGTTTGTTCCACACAAATGATTTTGACAAATATGAATTATTCATATGTTGAGCAATCCGTTGATTGAATTAATCATTATCAATTCTATTATGAGAACAGTAGCATCATAACTATATGATAACGGACATTTTATTATCATTTATCTTAATGGGAGAAAGCTACTTAATCTACAACTACATTATAAAGTATGAAGTACTTATGAGAGATGGGAGGAAGATCAATGACATACCAGTAACAACTGACTTTAGTGATGCATGACCAAAACGTAGTATAATAATGCTATTTCTGAAACCCGACTGTAACATGCATTTGGGGCTTAGAGTGAAAATGAATATTATGATGATGAATCAGTGAGTGAATCAGTTAGTGTTATTTGGCTTTCATTCAAAATAATTGATTACAGTATATATAATTATATATATATAAGTAGGGGAAAGTACCGATTCTGGCTAAGTTTTCCCACACTCTTCCTAACCTAACAAGACCCCCCCCCCCCTGATCAAACCTAACATAGGTATAGCAATACCTTGCGGTATAGTCCAAGATGCATCAACGCAATCTATCAGATCCCGAAAATTCCCATTTCCACGGAAGTTAAAAATCACGAAAACATTTTGACTTTTCAACCCTTGAAGGTATATTAAATTGAAAGGTGTCATCCTATTCAACTTTTCAAGGCACCCCAAATTCATGTATCAAATACAAATTTCTGATAATAATTGATTGGAAAAAAAATAATAGAATTTTCGGGTCGTCTGTATACTAAAAGCAGTACCGATTCTGTCACAGTTTTTTTTCCATGCTTTTTCTAACCTAACGAGAGTGCCTCAATCAAACCTGACCTAACCCAACGTAGGTACAGCAATACCTTGTGGTATAGTCTAGCTAATTCAATGTGAACTATCAGATCCCCAAAATTCCCATTTTCATAGGAGTTAAAAATCACGAAAAAATTTGAACTATACCGCAAGGTATTGCTATTTTAACTGCTCAAGATAAAGGCACCCCAAATACAAGTATCAAATTCAAATTTCTGATAATAATTAATTGAAAAAATAAAGTTTTTCTCACACTCACACGTTTTTTCCCATGCTCTTTCTAACCCAACAAGACCCCCCAGCTTACCCAAACCTAGCATTAATAATTGGGGAAAATAATAATAGAATTTAAACAGCATAATTTATTGGAAAAAAAAAATTGAATTTTTGGGTGTGGTCATCTATATATACTAAAAGCAGTGCTGATTCTGGCTCAGTTTAACGATGGTTAAAAATTTAATGGTGGTTATAACGAAAATTTTAATGCTGGTTAACTAACGATGATTAAATTTTATCAGAGGTTAACTAATGACGGGTAAATTTTAATGGTGATCAGTCACCAACTGATTGGCCATCTTGTACTAGCTTTATCATCACTATCCAGTGGTTCGGAACCCACCTAAAATAGAGTCTATCAGATGGTTCCATCTTGTTCAAATTTCCAAGGCGATTCAATTTCATGTATCAAACACTCTCATGTATCAATTGACATCCAAATTTTCCCTTTTCTCTCATTTTTCCCTTTTTCTCTCATTTTTCCCTTTTTCTCTCATTTTTTCCCTTTTTAAATTAAATAAGTTGTTGACTGATGAGATGACATACCATTTTTCCCTTTTCTCTTTTTCCACCCAAGTTTTTAAGTATGAATAGAGGTGCTTGAGCAGAAAATTCTCATTCCTTTGGATCAAAGGAATGATGTTAGTTCAGGCTGAAAATAGTCAATGAGCTATACTCCCACCAGAGATGTCTGGCTCATCCACGGAGGCTAGTTGCTAACTATTTTCAGATAGGGTCCCAAACACTATGAATAACACCACCAACTATCAGACAACAGACTCGAGCAACACCATGAAAAATTTGGTATATATAAAAATTGATAGAATGATTTCATCCACCCACTCATCACCAGTCTACCAACACAGCATCAACAAAAACTGTCTCTTCTTAACATGGAGCTCATTCAATACAATTGATGTTGAAATATTGTTTGAGAGTATTAAACCCGAAATAATTGATATAATGCTTAAAGAATCCGAAAAACTCCACCACAACATTAAACGGTATGTGAGTTTAACAGTTGAATTGAAAAAGATTTCTGGTGATAAAGATCTGTTTGTAGAACCAACATTCCATGGACAATCGAGGTCTATAGTCTTAGTCCATGAGAATCTTGATAAATTCAACACACAATGGCAGGAGGGAGAGGCAAAAATATTATTGAAGGGTTAGATAAATTCACAAATTAATATAGGGAGTGGTTGGACTGTTGACATATTCAAACAATTTAATTTCAACATTGTAAGATACAGACCAATAAGTGGTTCTGGCTCATACATTCCTACCCCTGATAAAATTATAAATAAAAATGATGTTATAAATATGAGAAATGAAGATGATCTCTGCTTTGTCTGGTCCATCTTCTCCTATTTCAACACCACTAACAATAATTATCGAGTATCTGCGCTTAGAAAACTACAACATATGAACAATATTGAAAATCTGTGTTTCCCACTAAAATTGCAAGACATACCCAAATTTGAGAACCAAAACACAACAAAAGCTGTTAATGTTATTGCATATGAAGAAGAGAAAGACATGTTCTATCCAATCTTTGCATCCCAACACAGAAACAGAGAGCACACAATCACCCTGTTGTTGTTATCTAACAAAGAACAAAAACACTACACTCTTGTTAAAAATCTATCCAGACTACTATCACATCTAACAAAATATGGTCATAAAGTAGAGATTTGTCCCCACTGTTTTTAGAGATTCACTAATAAAAATGCAAAACGTAATTTAGAAAAACATATTGAATTGTGCTCATCACACAAAACACAACGCATTAAAATTCCACAACAAAACACTGTTATAAAGTTCACAAATTTCTCCTACACCCTACCCACACCCTTCACCATATACGCCGACTTTGAATGTTTAATTAAAGATGAAGAACATATACCGTGTGGTTATGGATATGTAATAGTAAATGAAAGTGCATCAATTCATTATGGACCAAGGATAGCTAGAGCAACTAACCTCTTGGAATCATCAAATTTAATAGAAAAGTTTCTGGATGAATTAGATAAACATGGAAATGAATTGAAAAAGCGATTGAAAATACAAGTGCCAAGGCAGATAACAGTAGAAGAAGAAAACAAATTTAAAATAGTAGATGTGTGTTGCCTGTGTAATAAGAGCTTATTGTTTGATCGTGTGCGACACCACTCGCATTCAACTGGGAAGTTTATTGGAGCCGCTCATCAATCATGTAATCTTAATGCAAAGCAAGTAGAATTCATTCTCATAGTATTCCACAATTTCACCAGTTACGATTCCCACTTCATTGTTCAATCACTCAATAAATATAGAAAGAAAATAAGTTGCTTAGCTAGGACAAGTGAAAAAATAATTTCAATAACACTAAATAACACTTTAAGATTGATTGATTCACTACAATTTCTTAATTTATCTCTTTCAAAATTGGCAGAAAATATGTTATCAGATGCTCTCCAACTGATTTTGGCACATTTTCCAAATAATACAAATTTACTGTTGAAAAAACAAATCTACCCATACGAATATATGGATTGTTTTGAGACATTCGAAGAAAAGCAACTCCCCCCAAAAGAAAAGTTCTACAACAAACTAACCGATTCAGATGTAAGTGAGAATGACTATCAAAATGCTATAACTGTTTGGAATGTGTTCAACTTGCAAAATCTTGGCCAATTTCACGATCTCTACCTAACCACCAATATACTCTTACTTTCCAATATATTTCAATCTTTCAGATCAACATTCCAGAAAACCTACAGTCTTGATCCATCCCACTTTTATTCCCTACCACACTATTCATGGAATGCAATGTTGTAAATGACTGGTATTGAACTTAAACTTTTGAGTGATCCAGACATGCACCTGTTTGTGGAGTCTGGCATTCACGGAAGTTTAAGTGTAATCCCCAAATGATATGCAAAAGCCAACAACCAATGTTTATACACATATGATAAAAATTCCAAAACCACATTTATAATATACTTAGATGCAAATAATTTATATGGTACAAGTATGAGTGAATCACTGCCACACTCTGGATTCAAGTGGTTATCTAATGAGCAAATTGAAAATCTTGATGTTACAAAAATTTCAGATGAATCACATGTTGGCTACTTTCTAGAAGTTGATCTTGAATATCCAGAAAGACTACATGATATGCACAACTATTACCCCCTGGCACCAGTAAAAGCCACACCACCATCAGGGGGATATGAGAAATTGTTTACAACCTTTAAAAACCGTAAAAATTACATTCTACACTATAAAAATTTGAAACTTTACATGAGATTAGGTATGAAATCAACAAAAATACACAGAGTGGTGCAATTCAATCAATCAGCCTGGTTAGAGCAAATTATATCATTGAATACTGAGTTGAGAAAGAATTCAAATAATGAGTTTGATAGAGATCTATATAAGCTATGTTCTAACACAATTTATAGAAAAACGTTGGAAAATGTAAGGAAACATAATGATTTCAGGATTATAACTGATGAAAGACAACTTGATAGAGTGATTGCATATCCAAGAGTGAAAAACTGGTACAGGTTCAACACTGACGTTGTTGATGTATGTCTGAATAAGCTTGAGGTTAATCTAAATCGTCCCATTTATGTGGGTATGGCAATACTTGAGTCGAGTAAAGCAATAATGCCCAAATTCCATTATGATGAAATTCTAAAAATGTATCCCAATGTTGAACTGCTGATGTTGACGATATGGATAGTTTTATGTACCGGATTCAAACACACAATATTTATAAAGATATTAGAAGAAATTTGGATTTATTTGACACATCTAATTATCCAAAAGATCACGAATGTTACAGCACTAAAAATAAAAGACAACTAGGAAAATTTAAGGATGAGTGTGGAGGAAAAATGATTTCTGAGTTTGTTGGACTACAAGCCAAAATGTATGTGATTCGCATAGGTGATTTAGAGAAGTAGGTTGCAAAGGGTATTCCCAAGAGTGCAAATAGAAATCAATTGAGATTTGAAAACTATAAAGAGTGTCTGTTTGATGTAGAACACAAAAATGTAAAATCATCAGCAATTGTAAGTAAACTGCATCATGTCTATACTGTTCAACTTGAAAAACTAGCTCTTCAACCTCATGACAATAAACGTTTCATACTACCAAACCAAATTGATACTCTAGCTTGGGGCCATAAATATATTCAAAAAATAAGAAAATGTAAAATCCGTGAGCAACAGTACAAAAACTTTAAAACCTGAAAAACTTTCAAAAACTTTAAAATATAAAAAAAAAATTTTTTTTTTGCTTAAATAGGTGTGTAGGTGTGTTAATGTAGGTACCTGCGTAGGTGTGTGGGTGTTTAAATGTAGGTACCTATTTAGGTGTGTAGGTGTGTAAATGTAGGTACCTGCGTAGGTGAGTAGGTGTGTAAATGTAGGTAAAAAAAAATTTCTATTATTTTATTTATACTTTTTTTCAAATTACTCAAATTATACATTATATTTATACATATATTTCAAATTATACAAATACTTTGAATTTATCGCTTTGTTTTGTTAATAATATGTTTTGTTTACATGACTTTTTTAACAATTCCACTCAATGGTGTATATTCATAGATATTTTGTATATAATGAGATAGTACACAGATGTATTTTCTGGTATATTTGAAGTTGTGTCAAATGAAAATTTCACATCCAATGCACCCGATTTCAAAAGTTCACTTTGACGAGAACAGTCTATCACAATTAGTGGTGTTTCTTCAAATTTATCAAATGCTATTGATGTTCCCGAGTCACTTTGTTTGTAGTAGGCGTGTTGAAAGGCGGCAAACATCTGATACAATGTATGTTTATTACCCATAATATTATCATAGGGAAAGTATTGTGCATTCAAATACAAGCTCACATCATTCAAATTACAAAAATCAAATTGAGATATATCGTTATGAAGGCTATTCTTTCTATTAGTTTGCAGTCCTAGTATGACAAATCTTGGTTTATCCATTTGTGATGCGGTTTTAACAGTCCACTGATGACTTGTGCTTTCCGGTAGGGTAGGATATCCATGTAATTGCCAAGATCTGAATGCAAGGCTAATTGGTTTATCATTGTGAGATAATTTCAGTAGATTAAGACAAATTGTGTCTGCTACATGTATGTAGGGTACTTTCGATTGTATTTTTGTTGAATAGTTTCGATTTTAGTACCAGCAGTGGTTTGAATTGCATTTGAATCAGATGAAGATCGAAGCAGAATTGATTCTTGTTTCACATTCAAAATAATTTTTCTATAGTCTTCCATGAAGCATAACCACATTTTGAGTGGTATACAAAAGCTAAATTTTTTTTATTTTCCCATCCATCACAATTCCATCCTGCATTCTCCCATATACATTTATTTTGTGGAGTCTCACACAAGAGGTTTTTTATTGTTGTTGTCATACCGACGTTACATGTGCGGTCAACTTCGACTCCACCCACCTCATATCTAATCTCATCGAATAAATAGGCCATTCCATTGTTCACTAATACAAAGTCAACTTTAGTATTGTCTGCTTTTATGTACTTTAATATCACCCTCTATTAGAAGATAGCTTTTACATGGTAGTGTGTACACATCCTGTTGATTTAAATTGATACAAATTTCATCATTATTTTTGTATGTGATGCATATGGTGTATGGGTGTGATACTCGAATTGGGTGATACTCTGATCGAATTGCACTTTCCCACCAACATTGAATATTGAATCAATTTGCATACCATGAGGAATTTGGTGATTCATAATTTTTGTTTATACTTTTATTATATACAAAAAAAAACAAATTTTTGTAGTAGTTGTCTATTTTTAGGCGTAAGTCATTTCCTATCTGTTCCAGGTTGTTGTGGTTGATGATTTTTTGTAAATATTAGCATATTTTTTTATAACTGGTTTTTTTCTCACATGTAAGCATACTGTTATTGTTTCTCCACAAAATTTTACCACATTCCCATCCTGATTAATTATATTTATACAAATTTGATTTATTGTGTTTGTATTGATTGGCATGTACACAACAGTTGTGGGTGATTCAACTATTTTGTAGCCAGGAGGTACAATTGTGTAAAACTCATGAATTGTGTGACCATCACTGCCGTTATTTTACAAACCCTGTGCATTATTGCATTCTACACATATACTATTCACATGCATTATATGAATGGGTTTTGTTGATATATGCCATTTACTTGCTAGTAATTTTTCATGTTGAAATCCAAGTATTGGACCAATGCTATCCTTCATAGTTAGATCAATATCTTTATCTGCATACAGCTCACACTGTAGTGTATTGTTGTTGGCTTTGATTCTCAGTTGACTGCTTGTCAGTTTAAGATGATTTCAAATATAATTTAGAATATCCTCCAATTCATATGATCCTTCTGATATTTCAACCACATGCCCATCATACACAAACTTATTATTTACATTTGTTTGAATATTTGGAATTGTATTGTATGTGTACATGTTAACTAGAACCACTCCATAGTCAAAGCTATCCAATTCAACCGGTGGGAAGATTTCACTAATCAATGGATTCTTGTTTGCTGTTGCGTAAACATAATCACTATATTTCTTATACAGCCACAATAGACACAGATGTCCGCATGAGTGCTCCATTTGTTGATATTTCTTGTAGTTGTATCGAACTCTTACACCTCGCATATATTTCATAAATTCAAGTGGTGGACTTAGATTACCAAAACTGTCAAAATGTTCACATAGATTAGCATTTTTGAAGTAGCATGTCCAATGAGTGCCCTCACCAATTTCATTGTCCAAATTGATTACACCCAATTCTAGGTATTTGAGTGGTGTGTTTGGTAGTTTATCTCTCATAAAAACTCCACGTAATGGTAAGTCAAGCTGTTTTGCATACTTTACTATATCTATATTGGATAATGGGGATTTTTTTTTAAATGGCTTTTAATGCACTCTCTACCTTCTTCTTCTTTATACCACAAACTTTGTATGGTTTCAAATAGACACCTTTGCCATGTTTCTCTCCTCCTTCACCAAATTTCACTTTTGCATCCATGAGATTTGTATTTAGATAGGCTGTTCAGCAAGACTAGCATCGGGTGCTTTCACTCTTTCCCATGCGAGTGCTGCAAGTTTCCTATCAGCTTCTGTTCGATTTTGTGTTGGGTCACTATAGGCTATATCATGCTCTCGACACACTTCATCTTATGTATTTATTCCTTTATCTCCTCTTGCTAATCGTTTTTTCAGGTTTGTCACGGGTCCACAGAATTCGTAGCCAGGAATATGTAGTTCTATGGACAGTAGATCAATTGCTTTATTAATTACGGAACCCAATATACCAGATTTCAACTTTTTTTTCACTGACCTCTTCTTTTTAGCCGACTTCTTCTCTATTGGAATATTATAGTTTTTTCTATTCATTTTTATATAGACAATTTTTTTTCATACCATCTTTTAAATGAGGAATTATAGCTTGAGAGACCCTTTACAGCCTCTCTATAGTTGGTAAGTATTTGTGGATCTGTTATGTGTTTCCACTGTTGTCTAATATCAATGTTTGGTGAGTAGAAATCTTCAACTGAACCTATTTGTTGTGCCAGAGTAATGGCATTTTAAAAAAAGTTTATCATCTCTTCGCTCTCAAGTCCAGTGTCTCTTTTCTACTTGAATGTCAACCAAATTTATCAATAGTCATGCTTGCTTTTATTATAATTCATGTTTGTAAATGAATTTCCTCTCAAACCATGCTCTAAAAAACCATGGATTTTCAGTTTCCTCTGAATATTTTCTATACTGATCAAATAGGTTTGGATCTGTCATTGCTCGCCACTGATCAATGTTGTTGAGATCAACTCTTGGAAGATGGTGTGCAGCAAGTGGTATCAATTGTAGGATATCAGTAGAATTTTGCACCAATTGTTTCAATTCTTCATCGATATTTGCTCTTCTACTTGCAGCACTTGTCGTCCAAATTCATCAATGGTCATTTTTATAATACTAAATTACCACCTATAATGATACCGATTCCACATAATTCTTCAATTATTGATGCTATTTCTGAATCATGACCAGTGTGTCTGGCAAGTTTTGAATTAATGAACAATTCCAATCTTTTATACAATTCATTTGGATTATCCCAATAGGTGTAGATGTTGCTGTTAGGTGGGGTTTCAATTTGCATATCATGTTGTATTCCACTACCCAGCTTTTGTTCAACTCCTTTAACATGTTTAGGTGGAAACAAATCTTCAATTATGCGAGTGTATTTAAAACTGGTATTTCTTTCCACACGTCCCAATGCATGAAGATGAACTCCAGTTAGTTCAAGTATACGTTTGTAGTCGACAAGATCACCTTTCCTATAGATGAATGTATCTGGAATTGCTTTGAATAGCAGCTCCAGTAGACCCTGTGTAAGCGGGAATGATTTATTACCATCAATAATCATTCTTTTATCCTCAAACTTGATAACTTTGTTTCAAATTTGTCATTCATTGATGATGGGATTGAAGTGAACTCCATACAGATTTTGACCTTTGTTGTTCTCATAAAATTATCAATGTATGTGCCTATACGTTTTCTAGATGCAACTTCCCGACTAGACTCTCTACTGTCTCTTCTAACACTTTCATCTAAATTACTGGGAATATTGGAGGTGTCTAAATTACTGGGAACATTGAAAGTGTCTAAATTGGAAACATTGGAAGAGTCTAAAAAACTGGGAACATTGGAAGAGTCGAAAATGTCTGTTGTATCTAAATTAGTAGAGTCTAGAATGGGGTAGTCCTCCTCCTCCTCTACCTCCTCTTCCTTCTCCTCCTCCTCCTCCTCTTTCATTTCCTGTTTAACATCAAATAATTGTTGTTGTTCAAATTGATTCAATGATTCGGTAATGGGTTTATATTTTTTCTGTAAATTTTCTTCTTCACTAATTGCATCATACAATAATTCTTGATGTTTTTGACGTATAAAGTCATGGAGCTGTTTTATATTATTCTTGATGGCCATCAATTATTTTAGATCCTTTTTCAGTATCATTTTTATAATAGGATAAATGTATCAAACCCAACCCTGTATCTTTAGTTATCCAGTACACAATCTTTGTTTATGACTAGAAAATTATTATTATCCCATGCTCGAGCACACATTCTACTGAATTCATCCCTTCTCAAATGCAGATCTACATGATCATGATATATGTGTTGTAGATTAGGATTATCCAGTTTGAGTATAACAATCAAATTACTTTTGTCTCTGATCAGTTGTTTAGGAATACTAGAGTACATTTGACAAATGTAGCAACTATCAATGTTGTTCTGTCTACCCATACTGGAATAGCCTCGAATATTCTGTTGTTTTCCCATACAAATATCATCGAAAATCATAACTGAATTGGGGTGTACATCGTTTGGGTGTGGTATTTCTTCATTATGCTGGTACGAATTGAATCCAACCTCGACTACTTGACTCATAATTTCCATAAGAAGTTGATACTTGTCTTGCTGGTGAGATTTGGTGAATACATATAAATGTGAAAACTTGACACCATTCTCAGCAAATAATAAATTGAAGACGGTATTTGTTTTTCCAACTTTGGATGGCCCACACATGATACATCTCACACTATTTGGTAGAAGCACACTGTGTCTTATTTGTTGATTTTTATTTAAATACTTGTCAAAGTTAATCAGTGGTAGTTCTGATCTGTGCTGTTTTAGCTTCATTTTTTTAATGTATTATTATCAATCCATGAATTGTATTCCGATTTAAAACTCAACCATTTCACATACAATTTATTGCCTTTCTTCTTTAACACTCTTTCAATAAGATACACATCGGGGTACTTGGTTTTCTTCATTTCATACTCATAGAATGCGCCCTTAATAATTTTATTGTTATCGTCTTTGAGATGATAGGTGATGGGAATGCTTGGTAGTACATTGTGTATGGTGAAAATCTTATTAGTATAGTTCAGTAGGTATCCTCTATCAGATATTCGCTTGTAACGAGTGATTTGAACCTTATCACCGATTTTAAACTTTTGTTTTGTAAGTTTGAAGGAGCGTAGTGTAGCCTTATCAATATTCATCAGTACATACTTTTCATTTTCAGTATTCACCTCACTCGGTTTCATGCGGGTGGTTCGATGAACAGTGTTATTGTATTTGTCTAGCAGTTTTGGAAGTAGGTTAAACCATTTATAATTTCCCTGTACAGTGAATCCACAAAACATGTGTTGTTTGAGGGTTCTATTGAAACGTTCACAGATTTCCGCCTTCTTATTACTGAAAGTACTATAGTGATTGATGTTGTACATTTTAAAGATTTTTAAACAGCAGCATTGTAAAACTCTTTACCGGCATCAGTTTGAAAATTCTTTATCTTATTCTGTTCAAGTATTGTTTTGAGGGCGTTTGCCACATCATTACCCATTTTACTTTTCAATTGTATTGCAAATGCAAATTTACTAAAACAATCTATTACTGTCAGTATTAATTTGGAATTTCTATTGATGGTACTGTAATTTGACATATCAACAAGATCGGCCTGGTACAGATTTGTTACGTTTTTGATTTCTGTATGACATGTGGGAAAATTGTGTCTAACACTTGTGTGTAATTCTTGAGCAAGTCCTTCTCTTGTATTCATTTTTTATATCAGAGTGTATGGTACATAGCAGGAGTATTAGCTTAATGAAAATTGTCTCGTTGGGTTGGAAAGAGTGTGGGAAAAACTGAATTGGCACTGCTTTTAGTGAGGCGACCACACCCAAAAATTCTATTATTTTTTTTCCAATAAATTAGGCTATTGAAATTCTATTATTATTTTCCCCAATTATCAATGCTAGGTTTTGTTAAGCTGGGGGGTATCGTTGGGTTAGGAAGAGCGTGGGAAAAAACGTGTGAGCATGGGAAAAACTTTATTTTTTGGGGTGCCTTATCTTGAGCGGTTAAAATAGCAATACCTTGCGGTATAGTTCAAATTTTTTCGTGATTTTTAACTCCAATGAAAATGGGAATTTTGGGGATCTGATTGAATTAGCTTAGACTATACCACAAGGTATTGCTATACCTATGGTGGGTTAGGTTAGGTTTGATTGAGGCACTCTTGTTATGTTAGAAAAAGCGTGGGAAAAAAACTGTGACAGAATCGGTACTGCTTTTAGTATACAGACGACCTGAAAAATTCTATTATTTTTTTTCCAATCAATTATTATCAGAAATTTGTATTTGATACATGAATTTGGGGTGCCTTGAAATGTTGAATAGGATGACACCTTTCAATTTATTCTTCCTTCAAGGGTTAAAAAGTCAAAATGTTTTCGTGATTTTTAACTTCCGTGAAAATGGGAATTTTCGGGATCTAATAGATTGCTTTGATGCGTCTTGGACTATACCGCAAGGTATTGCTATACCTATGTTAGGTTTGGGTGGGTTTGATTGTGGGGGGGGGGTGTCTCGTTAGGTTAGGAAGAGCGTGGATAAACTGAGCCAGAATCGGTACTTTCCCCTATAATTTTATATATATTTATATATATATTCTTCAACTTCTATGATTGTATTTTTCATCTTTTAAAAACAGTTGGACTCATTACATTCAGAAAGAAATTGATGAAGTTGTTGATTGGATAGACCAGAGAACTGATAAAGGCTTGAAAGATTGTGAAAAATATGATTGTTTCACTAAAAATACTCTGACGGTTGGAAAAGGAAGTAATGCTTTGCAATTTTCTTATTCTAAGAAAGTAGAAAATGAGGAACTTGAGAACCCCCTATATATGTGAGTATCATCTTTTCTTACTAGATTTTCACATTATACAGGGTTGACTTTTGAAAAAACATGTTGTTTCTCGCACATGTTTTTTGAGGTCACTTGTCATATACCAAGGCGGGGCATATATACAAGAACAAAGATTTTCATTTGTCCTATACACCTCACTCATTGAAATATGTTCTTAATTAACTCAGTTAATCCAGTGTACCATGTATCTATTAGAAAGTGATTATTTTATGCAGTAAATGCTTCTTTTATAAATTATGTCTTGGAGACTCCGGCTGAGGAGTATGAGACAAATCAGATCTACAACTACCGTATACAATCCTACAAACTGGTTGCTATAATTACTATATCATACTATATCAATGAGTTGAGGTGAGGATAATTTTCATATGAAATAAACTGTTGTAAACAATGAAAATCTTTATCAACTGCATATCTGTTAAACTTTTTTTTAATATTTCCAAATTTTCAAGACTCTTTAAAAACTGCAATAGCCTGTTGTAGAGTCTCCTACCAATATTACTAGGCTTATGTTTGAATAAGCGACTATTGTGACTCACCAAGTAATCATCTGCTTGTCTTTTCGTATTATAATCATCTATGTTAAAATTTTGGTTAATATTAGTCTTTTTACATATGAAGTAGCTTCATGCACATATGAGCAGCATAAATTTTGGAGACCAAGTCTCTCCAACAATGGCCTACATGAATCTTATCTATTCAGGTACTCTTTCCATACACCTTCATACACTTAACAACATCCTTTTGGATCTTAAGCACCCTATCAAGACTTTGTTTTGATAAATTTATCACAACTTAATGGATAATAGGACGAAATTGTCAAAACCACATCAATTTATTAGAAAATATTGAGAAATTGGTTTCAGTGGTTACGCCATTATCAATGTCAATCAAACTAAAACTAAAGTTCAGAGAAGCTCAATATATACTGAACATGGAATGATACTATTGACTGGACAAGGAAGAGGCTGACCTTCATCGAAGGTTGTGATTGGCTGACAAGTAACGCCCCCTGGGGTGGGAGGAGTAACAAGCAAAAATACAAGTCAAATCAATAACTAAAAACTGTGGACATCTAGAAAGCAACAAAGGAAAAAAATGTGATGAAACTAGAATTGATGAAATTAAAACTAAAAAATCAGAAGCTCACTGAAACACAGTCAAGGTTTAAAGGATTAAATTGACCGAGAAATACATGGAAGAACTGTTTTTGAATGTAGGCTGAAATTATGATGGAACTAAGTTAGTGGTATTAAATTGGTTGAAATAAATTTGGTCTTTTAAATTTGTATTGGAATCGTTTGAAACTGGATGACATAAAATAGTTAGATACTCTTCTTGCCAATCTGACCAGAGTTACAACAGTAGATAGAGTTAAAATAAAGCTCTTGAGTAAAGAGACATTCAAAATAAACTTAATCGATTCAGAAACCTATCGAATTGTCACCACGGAATTAGTTGATAGTGGTCAAACTTGGCATTCATATGAACATAGAACAGACAAGACCTATAAGAGTGATGATAAAAAAATTGCATCACTCTTGCAGTACAGACATGATCTCAGATGATTTAAAAGCAAAAGGATACAAAGTAATAGAAGTGATTAATAAGCTGGAATGGAGAACTGGACAGCCACTAGATATGTTTATAGTTTCATTCAGCTCTGAAGAAGAAACCAAGAAGGTATTTGAAATATAGTATATTACGTTACTAGGCTGGAAAATGACGTTTTGCCGGTTGAGCATTATGATAGTCTATGCACAAGGCGCAGCCTCGTGCAGAAACGAGAATATGCGAGAACCGGCAAAAGTTTACAGCCGTGTAATGTACGATATTTTTTGTTCTACTTGATAGAGAGACATGCTCATGCTCCAATCAGCTGGATAATATGCGAGACATTCAAAAGCATTCAAGACAAGTGAATCAGCTGCTTTATTTAGATTCAGAATTTGATGGGCGAATTCCCAGATAAACCAAAATAATGACAGCCTAGTGCAATCAGCTGGTTAATATTCGATACAGGTATTGAGTCATAGATAATGTAATGAGTTGACTATATCTATACATATAATATGTGAGTCAACCGAAAAATCTTTGCCGCACTCCATATGTTTTTTCCTATCTTGTACGGCTATAAGGCCCTATTTCTCAGCTGATTTTTCCAATCTAGTACAGAAAAGAGGCACTTTCCATACGTGACAAATCTATGGAAAGTAGCTACTTTCTATCAAGTGTAACAAAATAATAATATACTTGATTGTAAAGTGGAGATTGAGCCAATGAAGAAGACAAACCTCATACCACAATGCAAAAGGTGTCAAGCATATGGATACACACAGAGATATTGCTACAAAGAGCCGAGATGTGTCAAGTGTTCAGGAAAACAATCAACAAAGTACTATTCTAAACCTCACGATGCTTTGCCAAAGTGCATCTACTGTGGAGAAGCACACCCAGCAAGTTATCGGGGTTGTACCATCGCAATTGAATTGCAAAAAATCAGAAATACTCAGAACAATAAAAATAGAGCAAAAACCAATCAGATTTCTTCAATTCCAAAAAATACTCCTTCTACATCAAAACTGAAACTGAAAACTCATTCTCAAACTTCTACTTCAGATGAGAATATCATGAAAAAAAAAACTTTTTCTCAGATTGTCTCTACTTTTTATGGAACTTGTATAAGCAGGCAGCAGAAAGGAGATGAAGAAGGTACTAACCAAACATTGCAATCAATATTATCGAAACTCAATAACCAAGAAAAAATTATTTCCTCTCTTCAGGCACGTTTTGTGAAACTAGAAATGATTGATTCAATTAAAATGATTGAATGGAATGCTAACGGTCTGTTACAATGGGAACAGGAGTTGGAAGCAGTTCTAGCTATAGAAAATGTAGACATCTGTCTAATATCTGAGACCTATCTCACCAAACAGTCTTATGTAAAAGTTAAAGGGTACAAGACTCATCATGCTATACACCCTAGTAATGTAGCACCAGGTGGAAGAGCTGTTATCATAAAAGATAGCATTGAACATCATGAAGGAGCTAAATTTGAATCTGAGAAGATACAATTAGCTAGTTCAGCTGTAAAAACAAGGAATTATCAGTTCGTTGTTGCTGCTATCTATCGCCCTCCCAGATATTCCATCCAGAAAGGAGAATACATCTCTTTATTTGAAATGTTGGGGACAAAATTCGTTCTTGGAGGTGATTCCAATGCGAAATAATGTGCATTAGGGATCTTGTTTACAAACACCTGAAGGGGGAGAGCTAGAAAAAGCAATTGGAGAATACAGGTGCGAGACCTTGTCTACCGGCAAGTCTATCTATTGGCCTTCTAATGCTAGCAAAATACCAGACCTCATAGATTTCTTCTTGATTGAAAATGTAGCTTCCAGTTATTTTCAGATTCGGGAATTTTTTGATCTTGATTCTGATCACTCTCCATTCTTCTTCAACTGAGTGAAACCATCTTACAAGAGAAAAATTAATGTTCAATGCTAGTCAATTGCCATAAAGGTTTCCATCAAATGCTTGAAGAAAACAAAAACCTTGATGTACCTTTGAGAAGCAGATTGATGAAGATCTAGAAAAATTCGTCATTGATTTGCATTAAGCAGCCTGGTGTAATAGCCCACAATCAAGGAGAAGGACAATAGAAAACAGTTATCCATCAGAAATATGAGAAAAAATAACTGAGAAAAGAAGAGCTAGGGAGAAATAGCAAAGAACTCGATCTCCACAAGATAAGGTGCAGTTGAACAGCTTGACACAAGATCTCAAAAGATAAATCCAGTTAGTTAGAGACAAATCAATCAGTCATTATGTGAGAATTTCAACAAGTAATGAGAGCACTGATTATTCACTTTGGAAGGCAGCCAGAAAACTTAAAAGACCCACTCAACATACTCCTCATCTTAAAATACAGAATGGTTCATGGGCTAGAAGTGATGAAGAGAAAGCTCATACATTTGCTGATCATCTAGTGGAAGTTTTTCAACCACACATTATGAATCAAGAAGAGGAAGAAAATGATGAAGAGGATTTTATTCATGAAAATCATGAATTCAGACATGTCACAATGGAAGAAGTCAGTAAAGAAATGAAAAACATCAAAACTAGTAAAGCTTCAGCGTTTGATCTTGTAACAGGGATGGTATTGAAAAATGTACCTAGGAAAGCAGTAGTCAAGCTAACCAACATCGTGAATGCTGCATTCAGACTCAGATATGTTCCTAGCATGTGGAAAGTAGCAGGAGTGATGATGATACCTAAGCCTGGACAAGAACCACATGAAGTCTCTTCATATCAGCCTATACCACTATTACCAGTAATGTCCAAGCTGTTTAAAAGAATATGACTGAACAGGCTCAAGCCAATAATTAATGCAAGTCAGTTGATACCAAATCATCAGTTTGGCTTCAGAGAGAAACATTCCACTGCTGATCAGGTACACAGAATACTGGATATAATAGAGAAGAGCTTGGAAGAAAAACATGTTTGTATTCCAGCTTTTCTAGATGTGGAGTAGGCCTTTGATAAAGTGTGACATGAAGGACTGAATCTAAAACTCAATAGATCACTTCCTAAGCAGTTCTCAGATATTTTTTACAGTCATATCTGGCCGGAAGATACTTTGGAGTTAAACATGAAGATGCAAATTCTGATTCAAAGGAAATTGAAGCAGGAGTGCCTCAAGGCAGCATTTTGAGCCAAATTCTCTACCTCTTATTCACCAGTGATTTTCCATGTCTGGAAAATGACACCATAGCAACTTTTGTGGATGATACAGCCATACAATCAGTAGACTCCAAAATTGATTGTGCTACAGAGAAACCACAAAGCTCCATCAGAAAGATTCAAGAGTAGACAACCAAATGGAGAATTAAGCTCAATTAAACAAAATCGGTTTGCATTAATTTCACCAATATGAAATGTGAACCCACCCCAATAATCATAAATAATCAAGTTGTTCCATATTCTTATGATGTCAAGTACATTGAAATGGCTTTGGATGCAAAGCTACACTGAAAGGCTCATGTCAAAAAGAAAAGAGAAGAGCTTGGGATAAAGTTCAAGAAACTTTACTGGCTGATTAGAAAAAACTCCACACTTTCAATCCCCAACAAAGTGCTAATCTACAATCAAATCTTGAAACCAGTCTGGACGTATAGTATACAACTTTGGGGTTTATCAAACAAAGCAATGTCAACATCACACAACGCTTCCAGAACAAAGTGCTGAGGAGCATTGCTGATGCACCTTGATATGTGAGGAACAGCAATTTCCATATAGACCTGGGAGTCGACCTGGTATCCAGCAAAATCCAGAGGTATGCTGCAAAACATGAAGAATGTCTCCACCAACACAACAACGTTGAAGCAATTAAGCTCCTGGGAAATGGAGGATTAGTGCGTAGGCTCAAAAGGATGAAGCCATTTGAATTAGTTTAGTGACTGATTCAAGTGTCAGTGTCCAGAGAAAAAGCAGAACAGTGATTGAGTGAAGCCCAACTAAGTAGTTGAAACATAAGTTCACATATATAATTAGATGTAGCTTTGAAACCCTAAAAAGGATTTCTGTGTTTTGAGTTGATGTAGGCTAGAAGAAAGTTTGCTTATTAGTCTTAAGACTAGATAGTAACAGTATATATCACAAAAAAATATTCCATGACTTTTAGATCTTCCTTCACATGTATTTCTTCAGTTCATTTTCCATGGGTGTGATATTCTTATGAATATTCTGTTGTTTTTTCCACATGGATGACATATTCTTCTATGTCATAAATGACATCTTATTCTTCTGTAATTTCTGTCCTCCATTGATGTGGAATTCTGTAGTTTTCCCTCCATGGGTGTTATTGGTTCCATCTATTTAGTCTCAAAGTGGAAGGTCTTCTTCTTACAATAACGCCTCACAAAGCTGGTTCTGTAGAATTGACTCCTTGTAAGATGTTTCAGGATAGGGATCTTTCAACTCCCATTTCAGAAATCACACAATTTAGTTTTTCCAGTCATTTTTTCAAGGAATTTCAAGGAATCTTACTCTGGACACAAATTTTAATGGGTTCTAACACTGAAATAATGCTGACAGGTAACACACAAAACTTCATTTACACAATTTACTCAACAGCAGACACTAATTAAATCATTGGTCATCACTCAAGAAAGCAATAAAACAAACAGTTGAATAACTTTCAAGTTACAAGATCAATCTTCATCCAAAAGCTGTCAAATAGACAGTTGAATAACTGAATAATAAACTGAGCACTCACTGATGCTTGTTCAAAAGAAGTGTGATAATTTTATCACAATTACTGTCACATCCTCCGACTAATCACCAAAATACAATGTACTTGTTGTAGTCAAATAGACTGTATAAAGAATGAAGGGGAAATTATTAGTTTTTTCAAGTGCCAGTTCAACACTAGCTCACTTTTGATAGGCATCTCCATATTTATACAGGAGCATTTTTACTAGAAAAATCCAGTATCATTGATTTGTCTCCTCTGTTTACAGTGAGATAGACTAAAATAGAGTTACTCAGATGTATTTGTTGCATGAGAGAGAAGACTAAGAGAGGAACAGAGAAATTCAATTTGTTCATTTTATGAACATCAGACCATTGTGTAAATAGCACACTGATATGCTTGTGCAAATATAGTTATCTGCATAGTCCACAAATTGTGTTATTCAAACAAGTTATCTCATGCTCAATGTTACATTATTTTTAAAAATGATCCTCCATGTAAACCTTGTGTTTGAGCAGTAATTTCCACAGATCGTTGATTACAACTGTCCACTGCTGGTAGCAGTAATACTAGCTAGTCATCAACAGCACATTGCCATTCATACACTTTCCTTCCCTGCCATAGATTTCAGAGGCCGAGCGACCGTCGGTGGACAGTACCAGTATATGTGACTCTAGAGCCCAGCATTTGATCTGGGATCAGTGATTTAATTCTAGAATATTAGCTGGTTGAGTCACCAGTAAAAGGTTGACAGGAAATCAGGTGCTGAGATCTTGTCTGTAGTTTGTGCTATAATATTCTCCTGATCTAATATCAGTTTAGCAAATGATTGGGAAAATGTTAAATGTATGTTGGCAATCAATGCTCTATTTCAAATGTATTATCATGTTGACTTCTTATGGTGAATTCAACGACTTGCAGTTATTTTTGATCGACAATAAATAATAAATTTACTCACATAGGCTGAAACATTTTTGAATTATGAAGATTCATTTTCAACAGTCATGAAAATAATTATTATGATATTGGAATAATATTATTTTGATTACTGCTTTATGGGTTTCTACAAACAGTCCACAATTTATTCTCTCGACTTTTGAATATTACCTGCAGGATCTAATCCATATTCATTTTTTTCTAAGATGTAAGCCTGAACCAGAATTTAAAGACTGGAAGAAACAGCAGGAACCTGCTGCTATATTTAAAATACTTGGCAAAGACTCAAAGAAAGTGGAGACAGTTACTGATGCATCAAGATCTTTGCAATATTTCGAACTTCTAAAGACTGAATATTGGTTCTGCAAGCTGCAAAAAACGGCAGTGGATAAGAAGAAATCGAAAATGATACCAAGTCTTTTGAGCAGTTTCTGTACATCCCAATCCGATTGCAATGTAAGATTAATGATTTTTTTAGCTGTAAACAATCAAAGTTATTTTTTAAATTGAATTTAAAAGTGATTGATCTCTTCAGATTAACCTGCAGGTAGCCTGGACAAAGAATCTATTCAGAGCCCTAGGCTACTTCATCGCAGGTAAAAATCATGCCCACAGAACAATTACTATCAACGATGAAACACTGAAAGCTAATAAAACAGTGCTTGAGGACTACGTAGCCTTAGAACTTGGAGCTCAATCACATGCAACGATCATAATATTTTGATTGGAAATTATCACATCATAAAACAGCAATCAAATTAAACTACTGTTGTCCCAATATAATATAATAAAAATATATATTTTTAGATATATTTTTTTTATTTCGGATGATGCTCAAATGAGTCCGCAGACTTGAGCATGGGGAATGAGGTGAATGGTCGAGTGATAAGAAAAATTCATGGCTGAATGTGATTCGATTTGAACGCAAGGCTGCAGAAAACGAAGCCTGCCAGAGACCCTTATCTTATGTACTCAGATCTACATAAAATTGTAGTTTCTTCTCTGCAACCTAGCAAAATAATCAAAATAATTCACCAGAATATCACATCTCTGTACAATAAAAGTGTAGCACGTATCTGTTCAATCATATAGAGATAAGCTGCGTTCTCGTGGGTCCTGTTTGTAACAGTGACCGATTAGATTGACCAGCAAAAAAGACACTGTTCTCTGCTGTAAAATCACTTTCCGGTGGTGAGGAGCCCACCTAAAACTGTAGGTCCAACTCATCAATCACCACCATCCAACTCATTACCCATGAACATGTCTCAGACCTATGTGGACTTCATCCTCAGAAGAAAAAAAGAACAGGTTGATTCTTGAATTGAAAAGATGGAATTCTTTCAATCGAATATGGCCTTGAAAGTAGCGATCTGAGTTGTATTCAGTGGCGTAACGTACACCCCCGCAGACACCGTGGCGCGAGGGGGGGGCCCGGGATATTTGGGGGCTCGGAATGAAAATATATTTTTTCAAGAAATGGCCCGTGCCCAGACAGAAAATATATATTGTTACGGCCAATCTTATCTGCTATAAGATAGTAGCCACCCGCCCTAGCTCTGAGCTTCCCTCTCGAGCCAGTCTGTCTCGGTTAGTCACAGAAGATGCTCAATTATTACAATATTGTCTCTGTACGCGAGTGCCTGAACACGATTCCTCTCATCCTCTCTCATTCATGCTCACTATCTCTCACTCTCCTCACTCACTCTCTCACTCTCTTTCTCTCTCTCACACACTTCCTCTCTTCCTCACTCATACATCATCGCACATACTACAACCACCAGACTGGACAATGACTACAAGCAGCAGGTGACCACGGGGCGCCCCCATCTCTTCAACTCAGCTCAACGTCTGGTAAGTGTACATCTATCACTTATTTCTCTTCCTTTTATCCCCTTTGGTCCTCCACTGCTCTTCTCTCTCCTCAACTCATCTAAGCTATCACAGGCCTCAACATTCGGTCTCAACAGCCGTACGCTCTCACATTTGCTCCTCCTAGGCCAAACGCCCTTATAATCGGTCCCACGGGACAGATTACGCCCTTACATATATTTTTTCAAAAGAAATAAAACTGAAACATGAGAAGAAGGAAGAAAGAATGAATTAGCTAAATATTATCTGGTCAATGTTCATTTTACTTCATCAATTCGCAGATAGCTTTAGTGAAGGGATTCAGAAGCAGGATGTTCCGACTTCAGGAAATGTAAATGGAGTCATTCCCAGGACAAAACACTCTCCAAACAAACCAATCTACACTGTTATAAATCGTGACGGCTTTGTCTCCACAGTGTAAATATTAGAGGAAATTAATATTATTTACCCATCGAATTCATCAATGCATATACGAAGTAATGGAAAGTGGGGGGTTGTTTTTAGAAATCAAAGTCAATATTTTTCTTCATACAGTATTTCGAATTCAGTCTCTTTTGAATCGTCCAGTTAGATGCATGTCGGCCTACACATGTCCGGTGCCGCTGTATTGGCCTAGAGTAAACCGTATGCATATTAATTGAGCTCGTGATCAAGAGTTTTATTATTTGGAGTGCCATTTTTTCATTTCTATTCTATTCTTCAACATGCTGTGTTCATGTTATTGTGATGTTGTACGGTCATGTTCTAGTTATTTCTATTTTTTATCGACTAGTTTATTTTTTAACAATGTTTAGAAGAAATAATTATAACCTTGATATTTCGGATAAATTACGTGATTATTGTATAAGTATATAAATAATAGTTTTGATTCAATTGTGTCAGTTCTCCCAAGGCAGTTGAATTTTTTCCTTATCATAGGATCAAGCAGTTAACGTTCTCTCTCTTCTGCGTCTCAAGAATAAATTTCTTCAATTTTTCTCTTTTCCTGACTTAGTAATTTTGCGGTAATTTAGATAAAATGCCTTTTTATTAAAAATTGAACCTGTGTCCGTGTCTGCAAACAAGGCGAATTCTTAAAGAACACATTTTCTGGGAAAAGGAGCGAAGATGCTAACAAGGAGAATGTGAATGTGGATTCTATGGAAGACATAAATTTTCATGTTTCTAGGTTTCGAGATTAATTATTTATTATATAATCAACTCTCAACTATTTCCATCTTTCAGGAACCCGTAGGCTACAGTCAAAATCATTAGACTAGCGCTCTTGAACCATGATTAAATTTTGAAATTCAATTGATAGGAATTTTCAACAGGAAAGAGCTGTTTAGCTCCTACATAATTCTAACTGCCCAAAAAATAGTTATGCAAGTTTCTCAGGGAGGGGTGGCAATGGTGAGGGGGCATAGAGAGGGGCCCGGAAAATCGGTTGCGGGGGGAAATTGGAAAACGTTACGCCTCTAGTTGTATTCATGTTTATTGTATGTGTTTTATTGGAAGTTATTGCAGAATTGAAAAGAACGTGGAAAGAGTATCCATAGTTAAGAGTATATGTAGTAATCAACAACTCTCAGAACACTATTTAAGTTGATGTTGATTTCATTGTAGATGAGTGCATACAGTACAACTGGCTTGTTTCAATTTAAAAAAGAAAACATACATTTTCCTCTTTATTCATCACGTTCCAAATGGTGACGTGAACTTGTTCTCCAGCAATATCATTAAGAAATGGAAAAAATATTATTGATAAGAGTGATTTCGAAGATTATTTTTTCAGGTGATTTCAAAATTGACATTTTAATAGACTCACCTCAATAATTTAGAGCTTTCTTTAACTGAATGAATTAATGCAACTTGAAACATGATATATTGGGGCCTCCACCAAAAAAAAAAAACAGGTCATAACAAATAGCAATCAATAACACAATTATTACTAATACTCCATCAACCAGCTTCAACTTGGTGAATTGTCTCATAGTGAGCAAGGTTCATGCAATAGAGATAGTAGCCTATATCAACTATGATTCTCCTCTACAACATTATTCTCAACAAAATTGACAGTCCCTACTTGCTTTGCAACAATGAATACAGAAACTATAGTTCCTGTATTCATTGTTCGCAGTGCTATTCCAGTACTGTCACGACCATTAAATCAGGCTATAAAGAGAAAGATTCAACAACATTTTGGATGGAGACAAGGATAGAATATCCATGAATATCCGAAATTGCATTGAGGTTTCTGGTGGTATTCACGACCACGTCTTTATGTGAACGCCTTTTTTTATTTTCGCTTTCATAAAAAACAAATACAGAAATCGATTCAATGTTGAGAGTTGCTCAAGATTAAAAATACCTTCGCTCCACCCTGACATTGACGTGTTAGTGCAAACGAAACAGTTTTTTTTTTTTTTCAAAAACAGCAATTTGACTTATTAAAAGGTTGTGATAACAATTTTCTCAACTGTAATCATATGAAAGATGGATTATATTTTTTGATTGAAAAATTAAAATGGTCTTCAGGCCTACTTTTATGATTGTAGTTCTTATCCTCATCTAGGAACACTTTTTAGTGAGTTTGAAATCACTTGTTGCATACATTGCAAACAGGAATCTATTGCTAAATAAATGTTTCTCTACAGAGTAAGCTTGTCTACCATTTTCAAATCAGAATACCTATTTTATATAAATATTCAATCTGTATCTTCAAAAACACATATTAATATAATTATATTTGCAATATTTGATTGTGAATTATGAATACGTAAGGAAGGGATATAATGCAAATAAGGTTTGTTATTCCACCATGAAGGTTAAACCTCTGTGGAGGTATTCCAATAATGGAAGGGTGGTTGCCTAAAAAAGGTTGGGAACCACTGGTTTAGAGCATTCTTTGCTCTATACAAGGCCTTAGGATCGAATCTTGGCGGTGGCATGATTTTTTGGCTGATAGCAACCATCTGCTATTGTCAATTTTCATTAATCGATAGTCTTAGGTACACTTGGTAGAATTAAAAATAAAATTTCGAAATTTATTACCATCAAAGTAGAGGTTTGCTCAGACATTGAACTCCATCCTGTGGAACTCAGCATAACACAGCATTGTATCATTTTTCCACATCAGCAAACCATGTTATGCAATGGTATCTTATTTTGCTTTGAATTTATGTTATGGGATGCAGTTAGAACATGACGATGCAATTTTGCATGTCTGGATGAACCGTAATGAGTTCAATGGCAACATATAATAATATTGATTTTTCAGGCAGATGAATTGATCAGGGTGGTATATAGACAATCACTGAAGAAACCAGCTCCCAATGATGTTGGAAAAATAGAGTACTTTGAAAAAAATGATAAAGTGTGGATTGATAGCATTGGCGATCAGTATGTGGTAAAAACTGAAAATATAAGATATTACAAGCTTGGACGCAATTTTTTGCAGCTTTCTGATTTGAGTAAGTGATTCTGGTACTTTTTTGAAATTTTCTAGAAATAAGTGATTTTTAGCAATTGAATACAGGATATTTCAGGAGGAATCTGCCATACTGCGCCAACTTATTCCTCTCATGAAAATAAAGAAGTATGAACAAAGGTCTGAAGATGCTTTGTTACAGAAATAAAGGTGGCTGAAGTTGGCAAAAATCTCTACCATTTTACTCAATCAAGAATCTTCAGTTCCTTCTTCTATTTGATAAATTAAATCATCAAAGTTCAAAGTCAGGTTTTGGTGGTCAAAACACTGATTTTGCATGCTTGTGTGACTTTGATACATTTTAGACTATTAGGTGATTCAAAATGTTATTCTCAGAATTGAATTTTCCTCTAGAGTTCTTGGAAAAATATCAGTCCATTAGCAGCTTATCAAATAAACCCACCTCAAATTTAAAAACAACGAATTTCTTAGCCTCTTTTTGCATAACATGAAAAAATCTTAATATTTAAAGTATTAATTTCGAATTTCTCAACGTGCTATCAACTGTCATTACCTCAAACCTACTTATTTGAAGTAGTCACAGTTAGACTTGTTACATATTAAATTCAGCACCCAGACTTTCCTATTTGACCCACGGAATTTTTTATTGAGCAAAATGATAGGAATATCTGTCAACTTCAGTCATGTTTATTCTTGTATTGCAGTGTTACTAAGCCTACTTCTATATATATATATACATGTGTGTGTGTGTGTGTGTGTGTGTGTGTGTGTGTGTGTGTGTGTGTGTGTGTGTGTGTGTGTGTGTGTGTGTGTGTGTGTGTATGTGTGTGTGTGTGTGTGTGTGTGTGTGTGTGTGTGTGCGTACGTTTCCATATCTTTGTCGGGACACACACCTGCATGGGAGCAGACAGTCGGGTTAACACCCAACTGTCGGGCCTCACACACGGGCCCGACAGCTAATACTGCACCAAACGTTAGAGTCGGTCTCCAGGAGAACTTGGTAAAAAAATATTTATATGGCCCCACAACTTGGGTATGAAGCAGATTTCCCTAATTCCTATCTTTGTCGGGTCTGAAAATCCCACTGTATAGAAGCGCTTCAGTGGCGTTGAGACGAACTATAACTTCACTGGAGTGTTAGGCCCGACAATCGCTTCAAATGCTGGTTTGTTGATACGATGTGATTGATTAGAAGCTTGGAGGATTTTACAGCGTTGCCATTTTTGCTGACAGTTTTTACTTTGCAAGAGACATCGAAACATCCAGAAGAGAAGACACAGTTTAATTGAAGCATTACTGGCACTAGTTTGCTGTTGTGAGTTATGGTTGTATGCTGTTCGAGCTGTTTGTGTCGTCGTTATGGGTGAGTACTGTGACATTATTATTACGTTTGATCTGGTTTTAGTTGAAATGTGATTTTAGTTATGCCATAATATACTCTTTATAGGATGGCATTTAACTTTACAAATGTATTGTTAATTTTTCCAAGTCTTGTGACTAAACAAGCCATTGCCCAATAAACAAGTACAGTTTTGTAATTACATTCTAAAAACACCATTCTTGGTGTTTTTCGGGTTTCTTCTCAACATTTATAAATTCAAAATTGTTCATTCACTCTCGGATTAAGTCTAGATTAAGTCGGATTCACTCTTTCTGGAGCAGAAATATTTGATGAAAACAGAAACTTGTGCATAACCTCAACATTTGGACTATTCATGTGACTAATCTAAATTTGTAGTATAACTGTTGGGCTAATGCCTGTTTGTTTAATTACTTTATTGTTATTATTTAAATGGATAGATGAATAAATAAATCGCCCTATATATATTGTATTTAAACCAAACCTTACGTTTTGTCTCTGCATAAAAAATAAAAATTGACTATTTCCTATGTACTCTACTGTATCCTATGGAAAATAAACTTCTTGATTCTTAATCTTAAAATGTTCAACTTTCAGATCAGGATGTGACTGTCTAACAGTTTTGTTAAAACTTCTATCAAGGTCCCATGCTTAACTTTCACCGTGATGGTCATCTTATATTAATATTAATTAATATTGTTGATTAATACTTAAGATTATTAATTAATACCTTATATTGTAGCTAGCTACCTCTCCATAGGAAATTTACTGGTACTTTTATATTATACCGAACACACATAAATAGGTAAACAAAATCTAACCAATGTATGGGTGTGGTTGGTATAAATAAGAAAGTTCCAATCCGCTAATAATACTATATATATATTTTTTTTTTTTTTGGGGATGAAGCCCACATAGGTCTGAGACCTGTGCGTGGGTAATGAGTTGGATGATGGTGATTGATGAGTTGGACCTACAGTTTTAAGTGGGTTCCGAACCACCGGGAAGTGATTTTACAGCAGAGAACATTGTCTTTTTTGCTGGCCAATCTAATCGGTCACCGTTACCAACAGCAGAACGCTGATGGTGCTGACTGCTGTTTATCTTGCACATCCACTGTATAGAGATATAGTTATATCTGGTGAAATAGATAAGTGTTCTACTTGAAGTTCAAATAGGGAAGTGATAGCCGCGAGCCGTAGCAGGTATCTGTTCGGTCAGAGAGATAAGCTGCGTTCTCGTAGGTCCTGTTCATAACGGTGACCGATTAGATTGGCCAGCAAAAAAGACACTGTTCTCTGCTGTAAAATCACTTCCCGGTGGTTCGGAACCCACCTAAAACTGTAGGTCCAACTCATCAATCACCATCATCCAACTCATTACCCACGCACAGGTCTCAGACCTATGTGGGCTTCATCCTAAAAAAAAAAAAAAAAATTCAATTTTAAATATTTTCAATGGTTCAATTTTTATTGTTTTAACATACAGGGTGCCCCAAAAAATAGTAACGCCAGTACAACCACGGTATTTTACAAGCTAATACAAACCAAAAATGTTCTTAGAGAAAATGTCAATTTCCAATTAGTTCTCACGTAATCCAACATTTTGTTTTTTTAAGAATAGGCATGATATCTCGTGAATGGATAAAAAATTTTTGTAGAAATTTGATATGTGTACTTATGAATATGTGGTCTACAAAATAAAAATATTAAGAATTTTGAATATCCGGATTTTTCAAAATGGCGGCCGACTAAAATTTTCAAATCGATTTTACAAGAGAACTGATGTTTTTCTACAAAAAAGTATATCTAATTAAAAATGTAGAACTTTTTATTCTAAAGAAAATGATACCTGGTTTTGGAGGATTGGATAGTAAATAACAGAGATATAGCGATTTCTCGGTTGCTTCATATTTCCAGTAACTGGAAATATGGAATGGAACATTAGAGTGATCATTAATTTCAAACATATGTTTGTGTATCTTTGTCACTTCAAATCTAGTGTTGATCAAATTCTCAAGAATCCACAATCATATGTTACCAGTGGCATAACGTTTTACAGTCGGGCCCCCCCCCGCAACAGATTTTCCGGGCCCCTACCCCCACAATTATATATAAACTTTTCAAGTTCTGTTTATGTATATTTGTCAGTTTATTCAATTGTCAGTCACTTCAAATTAACTTGTAAGATACGAGCCGATATGGCCAAGTTGAAAATGAATGCTGCTGTACAGAAGGGTCTACATGGTCTAGTGGTTAAGGGCGCTCAACCGGCAATTGAGAGGTCCGTGGTTCGATTCCCGGTGGTGATTGATATTTTTGTACAGTAGCATTCATCGATTCCCATCAGCTGTTCAATGCTGTTGTCAATATCCGCCATTGCGGAAGTCTTCAGTATAAAGTAATAGCAATTAAAGGAATTCGAAATCAATAAATTCTGTTTATGTATATTTGTCAGTTTATTCAATTGTCAGTCACTTCAAAAAAATTCTGTGTCTCCAGAATTATGCATTTATCACTCTCGCCAGTAGAACTACTTTGTTTCATTAGATGTACGATATACTTGAAAATAAATCCTTTTCACATTTTAATCTGCCTTCTATCAAATTGCATAAGGATATTAATAAACAAAACATCCTGAAAAAACGTTTTTGATTAAAAAAATAACTATGGTACCATACTGTTTTGTTTGCTTCATTATATGAAATTCCTTTCACAAAATTTTCCTCCGTTCAGCCATCCCCAAAATAAAATCCTAGATCCGCCACTGCTTCGTCAAGCCTACCTTTTTTATTTTTTATTCGTTTCCGAGAAAATTTGTTTTTATCAGTTTAATTTTAATAAATTAATAGTATAGCAAAGATGAAAATATAATGTATACACGTTTATCTATTGTGGGTTATATTACAATTTTATTCAGTTTTAGCAGTCACTTGCTGTGCTCTCTTTAGGTCATGACTCACTATAGTAGGTGTCCGAATGCACTATTTTTTTTATAGTTGATAATTTATTGGTATTTATGCGTTCAATTGATACATATACACAAACTGAAATTTTAAACACTGATACCCAAAACATTTATTCTGAAGCTGAAGCCTGCACGTCGTCAAAATAACATCTATTAAAACACTATAACCTAAAATCAAGTTTTTATTGACCTTAAAAATGAATCTATTTTCTAAGTTGTCTAATTTTTAGTTCTTGAATGTTTTGATTTTGGTCTCTGATATATTTTTTACTAATATTGAAATAGACTTTCCTGATGGTTTCGATCAACCAGTTTTTATGGCTATCTTCTCTACTAATAGAAAAATGAGGAGATTCCACAAAAACGTTCATACTCGAGCAATGGATGAGGAATTTGTTACTATAATATCTGAGGCTGCTTTGAAGTTTTGGCTTTAAAGATATTTTGAAAATTGTTTCACAAATTTTGCAAATCCGATTCACATCTGATGAGGGCAGTACTAAACCTCCACGAGTTTTTATCTATATAAATAAAATTAGAGTTTTGTCTGTACATTTATTAGAATTATATATTTTTGGTTATTTTTACGTTTTATACATTAAAGAAGCCGAAACAAGTCCTATCTCAATTTCTGTCTGTCTGTCTGTCTGTCACGGCCCAAATATCAAATTTCAACGTTTTTGGACGATTAATTCTTTAGAAATTCTGTAGATTTGTACCATAGCTTTAATAAACTGGAAATATGAAACAACTAAACTGGAAACCGAGAAATCGCTATATCTCTGTTATTTATTATCCAATCCTCCAAAACCAGGTATCATTTTCTATAGAATAAAAAGTTCTGCATTTTTGATAAGATATACTTTTTTGTAGAAAAACAATATTTCTCTAGTAAAATTGATTTGAAAATTTTAGTCAGCCGCCATTTTAAAAAATCCGGATATTCGAAATTCTTGATATTTTTATTTTGTAGACCACATATTCTTAAGTACACATATCAAATTCCAACAAAAAAATTTGATCCATTCACGAGATATCATGCCTATTCTTAAAAAAACAAAATGTTGGATTACGTGAGAACTAATTGGAAATTGACATTTTCTCTAAGAACATTTTTGGTTTGTATTAGCTTGTAGAATACCGTGGTGGTACTGGCGTTACTATTTTTTGGGACATCTTGTATTTATATAAAACGTTTTGTGCAGTATTAGTTGTCGGGCCCGTGTGTGAGGCCCGACAGTTGGGTGTTAACCGAACATGTCAAAGAGCATGTTAAAGAATGCTTTTTTTGTCCTCTTTATAATTTGTTTGCATTGTATTTATACAGGATAACTGTTTTGCCATAAAAGCACTTTTGGAAATGGCATGTAATTATAAGAAAAACACATTTTTGGCAGTAAAAAGTGAAAAAGGTAAGGAGACTTTTAAATTATTATTATAAAAAAATCGTTACTACTTCACAACTGACTAACAGTTGTAGTCCAAAATCTACAATTTAGGGAATATGGACCTAAAAAAGTAATTTGAAATAACAGCTTTTGTAGAAAAACCAAATATAAAAATTAAGTATCCTCTTCGAATGTAATTTTATAAGGATTAACAGTAGGCCTATAATATAATTCTTCTTTTTCACATAATTCAAGCTTTTTCAAAATAAGGCCTATAAGCTGAATCTTTGCAGGCCTATTAGATAAGGACAGCAGTGAGTCTCTGAATGTAATTTGTAACTTTTAATTTTTATTTAATTTTCAGTTTTAATTTTTTATTTCTAAGTTTTTCAATTTTAAGTTTTCTGAATTATCAGATGGTTTCATATTTTACTAGCTGACCCGACAGACGTCGTCCTGCCTTACCTAACAATATTTCAAGTTGTGTAGATGACCTTCTTTGTATTCACACTTGTATTAAGCTTGTATATGACCCGCCTTTGTACCTCCCTTTAAAAATTATTCTATTGTACACTAGATGACATTCATTAATTTGTTCGCCGTAAACTAAATTGATTTTTTTATTTATTTATTTTTCCAACAGTCAGTGCTTTTATTGATTCCGGAAATCAATGATTGAATTCAATCTTAGTAGGCATGGGTAGATCACAATCCAGGGGTTTAAATAATATAAAGCCTTCAATTGTGTACATACCAGGTTCATCCTCCAATGTTTTGCAGTACACTGTCATTGATTGCCCCATTAAAATTTTCCCCACATTGATAGGGATTAAATACAAAATTTCAAGTTGTTGAGCCCGACTCAAGCAATTCCCTTCAATTTAATACTGTCAATTACCAAAGAAAATAGGTTTTGTTGTCTTCGATTTTACACTTACAACACACCTTACATTTTTTAATTTATTCTGTGTTAAAATTAATAGGGTTACTTTTTGATGAAGTCAGCTGCATCTTTTAGGAGAAGATAATACCAAATGTGTTGTATCTATTTTAATTGTAATAATTTTTATTGTAGGTGGGTTTTACTTGTGTAAAACATTGGAATACATCCCGGCGCGCCGAAGAAGAAATAGAAGATACAAAATAAAATGGCTTGAGGAAGTTAGTAACAATTCATACATCTTGTCCTATGATGACACTATAGACTCTGACTGCATAATAACATCTGTCATCTTAGTCAACAGAAGGTCATCTCTCCTAAAACTCGGTGAGTGTGAAAAGAAGAGGATCGAAAAATTAGCCAACTCAAGTGAGATTTCAGTTGTTGAAGACATCTGGTCTAATGATGACGAAGATGAAATTAATATACATGAAAAGGAGATAGTGGTGCAAACCGAAGAACAAAAAATAGCCGAAGAAGAGCAACCAATGACTAAAAGTTATGATAAAATAGAAGTTGACAATGAAGTTATAATGATTGAAGAAGCAGGACTTAACAGTAAAGGTAAAAGCATCAACAATGCTGAATGTGAAAATAAATTTGATGAAGAAGCAAAGGAGATGGTGGTGCAAACCAAAAAACAAAAAATAACCGAAGAAGAGCAACCAATGACTAAAAGTTATGATAAAATAGAAGTTGACAATGAAGTTATAATGATTGAAGAAGCAGGACTTAACAGTAAAGGTAAAAGCATCAACAATGCTGAATGTGAAAATAAATTTGATGAAGAAGCAAAGGAGATGGTGGTGCAAACCAAAAAACAAAAAATAACCGAAGAAGAGCAACCAATGACTAAAAGTTATGATAAAATAGAAGTTGACAATGAAGTTATAATGATTGAAGAAGCAGGACTTAACAGTAAAGGTAAAAGCATCAACAATGCTGAATGTGAAAATAAATTTGATGAAGAAGCAAAGGAGATGGTGGTGCAAACCAAAAAACAAAAAATAACCGAAGAAGTGCAACCAATGACTAAAAGTTATGATAAAATAGAAGTTGACAATGAAGTTATAATGATTGAAGAAGCAGGACTTAACAGTAAAGGTAAAAGCATCAACAATGCTGAATGTGAAAATAAATTTGATGAAGAAGCAAAGGAGATGGTGGTGCAAACCGAAAAACAAAAAATAACCGAAGAAGAGCAACCAATGACTAAAAGTTGTGATAAAATAGAAGTTGACAATGAAGTTACAATGATTGAAGAAGCAGGACTTAACAGTAAAGGTAAAAATAAATTTAATGAAGAAGCAAATATTATTGAAGAAAATGAAGTAGTGAGTGAGGATAACAGTAGTAGAGACTCAGATTTTGAACCTGATTTAGATGACGAATCTTCTTCAGTTGCCTCATTCTCAAGTATCAATTCTGAGATGGACTCTCCTAAGCCCCCCCCAAAAACAAGTAAAATTAGAAGACCTAAATTTGAACAAAATAAACAGTCATCACCAAACAAAATTTGTATCCCATCCTCAAAATCAGTAGGAAGAAAAACTTATGACCAATTTCATTCATGTTTTTACTGTGATAAACTTGTTCAAAAAATGTCAAAGCACCTAGAAAGATGTCATGATAAGGAGATGGATGTTGCAAAAATATTATCAATGACATTAAATTCTAAGGCCAGAAGAGATGCTTTCATTGAATTTACAAGATTAGGAGATTATCACTATAATTGTGAGGTGCTCTCAAAGAAAAAAGGTGATCTTATTCTCTTGAGAAGACCATCACCTGCTGAGAAGGAAGGTAAAACATATACAGACTATTTACCTTGCCCTCATTGCCTCGGTTTTTTACTCAGGCCTCATTTATGGAGCCATATTAAGTACAATTGCCATGTAGCGAAGACACGTGATAGCCACAAATCAAATGAAAGAAGAAATGATTTCCTTGGACTTAGCCGAGCTTTGCTCGGACATACTCTTTCAACCGAAATGTCAGGATCATTTTATGAAAATATAATACTAACATTGAAAAAAAAAGATGGTGTAAAAGAGATATGTACTGAAGATCCACTCATAATTAAATTGGGGATGCTACTTTTTGAAAAATTTAATGTCACCAAGAATGATCTTATTAGGCAAAACATGCGAAGGCTTGGGAGATTAGTTGTAGAGTTTAGAAATATAGAGAGTAAGTTTTCTGAAGCAACTCTTATTGATTGTCTGCAACCACAAAACTTTGATTTTTTGATACAAGCTGTCAAAAATATAACTATCACTGAGTTAAATCCATCAGAACGTCCAAAAATGAAAATCCCCTCTCTTGCTCTTAAGCTTGGTCATACCCTTAGAAAATGTGCTTCTCTTCAGAGAGGAATTTGCTTGAAAGAAGGAGATTTGAAAAATGAAAGAAACATGAAGTCTTTTCTCAGTCTAATGGAAATAGAATGGGAAAACCGTATTTCATCTACAGCCTTAAGCACCTTTAGAAGGGCTAAGTTAACAAAGGAAGATCTCTTACCTGTAACATCAGACCTTTTAAAATTGAATTCACACCTAGATAAGAACATTGAAAGCTACATTGGTTTATTAAAAGATGACCCAATCAATGGAGTGCTTTGGCGTAAGCTGTCAAGATCAACTTTGTCCAGAATAATGATTTTCAATAAAAAAAGATCTGGTGAAGTTTCAAAAATGAAAATTCAAGATTACGTTAACCGTAGAGATTGGGAAGGAGAGAATTCAGAAGAAATCAAAAAGACAATGTCAGATCTAGAAAAAAGACTAATGGAGACCATGACATTAGTATATATTGTAGGTAAGCGTGAAAGGAATGTGCCTGTCCTCCTTACTGCAGACATGAAGAAAGCCATTGATTGTTTGCTAGAGTACAGAAAAAACATTTCTATGATAACAAGTGTCAATGACTATATGTTTCCAGCATTCAGCTCTAAGGAGCCTGAAAGAGGACATGATGTCCTGAGAGACATTTGTAAGGAAGTAGATCTCGTTAACCCTACGGCCATAACCAGTACTAAAATGCGTAAATACATAGCAACAGTTACTCAAGTAGTAAATCTGTCTGATAATGAAAGTGATTGGTTAGCCCGACACTTAGGACATAACATTCGTGTGCACAGGGAATTTTACAGATTACAAGAATCGGCAGTTGAACTGACCAAAGTCAGTAGACTGCTTTTGGCTGTGGACAAAGGACAAATAAGCCAATTCAGTGGACGTAAACTAGAAGATATTAATATTGAAGGTAAGTCAAAATCATAATAAATTTTACAAAAATTGTTAAAAAGTTTTTGAATGTGGGGTTTATTATGTTTTTTTTTTTTAACATATTTGTTTGCTCATATTTTAGTAACTGCCTTATGTAGTCCCCATAGCCTCTCCCATCCACACCTTTCTCTCCGCCACTCCATACCCACCTCACCACCCTTCAATTCTAACTTTCCTTACTTAGATTTCATTCCCACCTTCACAATAAATTACCTTCACATACCTGCCTTAACTTCCACAAGTAATTACAGGAAATCTGCATACTCACTTTTCATGATATTTATGTGAAGATCAATATGTTCTATTTCCTACCTACCTATTATAATATTGCATTTTATAATTGATTACTTATTATTAAATTATTCTCTGTTATTAATTTATGTTGGACTACTTGACTTTCAAACTTGAATAAAAATGTTAATCCCATGTCATTTTGAGTTAAAGAGAGTACACAATTATGATAGCTGGATAATTTGCATTGCTTAAAGCTATTACAGCTGGAAAACATTAGAAATTCACTGAGTACATACTGTACATAGAAAAAGTGGTATTTGGTGCATTATTTGTCAAGAACTGCTGTATCCTTCATTTACCTAGTATTACTATTTTAGATCTGCCAGTGCTTTCTGAAGATGAGGAAGACAATGAAGAAATCTGTGCAAAAGTAAATGAAGTCCACAAATCAAAAACCCGCTCACAGAAATGTAAGATATAAATTTTTTATCAACTTATGATTTTCAGTTTTTTTTTTGTTATTTGGCCAAACAATCTACTTTATATTAATTTATAGCCAGTGTTTCAATTGTAACACTTTCAATGACAAATGTCTAGTTGATTATTATTTAAAAATTATTAATCGGTGTCTATGGTAAAATTAGCTCATTGTTCCTTTAGGTAATAGCTAGTCCATTTGCCCATTTCACTACGGAACTTATGTTATATTTGTTTGAGATAGGCTTCATAATAAGTCTTTTTGCCTAATCTTGCAATAGTTTTTTTAGAGCATACCCATCCATACTTGTTTGTCTGTCTTTGTATGTCTGTTTGTTTTAGTCTGTTTTTAATTGCTTCAGTAAAGAAGGAAGTTGATACCACCCAAGAGTAATCATTGGAATTTTTTTGCAGTTAAAAGCAAAAAAATTCCAATGATTACTCTTGGGTGGTATCAACTTCCTTCTTTACTAAAGCAATTAAAAACAGACTATAGTGGGTAGTACATGTAGCTAGGGTTTAGTGGGTAGTTTGCAAGAGAGTCCCACACTCCATACCTAAGTACATTCCACCTACTAAACCCCTTGAATAAAAATGTCAATCCCATGTAATTTTGAGTTAGAGAGTAGATTTTACAAAATTATAATGTAACTAGTTGATTTGCATTGTTTTTCCCCCATGGAAAACATTAGAAATTCACTGAGTGCACCAGTGGTATTTGTTTCATTATTTGTCAGAAACTGATACATCCTTCATTCACCTAGTATTACTATTTCAGATCTGCCAGTACTTTCTGAAGACGAGAAAGACGATGAAGAAATTCGCCCAAAAGTAAATGAAATCCTCAAATCAAAACACCACTCACAGAAATGTAAGATATGCATTTTATTTTATCAGCTTATGATGATTTTCAGTTTTTTTAATTTTGATATTTTTAATCAGTGTCTATGGTAAAATTCGCTTATTGTTCCCAAAGGTAATAAATAGTCCATTTGCCCATTTCACCGCAGAACTTGTGTTATGTTTTTTTGAGATTTGAGTTTGGTTTGAGATTATGTTTGTAAGGGCACACAGTACTCTTGAGGAATTTTTTTTCTAAATATTTCTAATGTTAATTAAAAATATTTGACTACATAACAATATCTGTGAGAAAAAATCCAAAATAAATAATAGAAATTAGAACCCTGTATTGAAAAATATTCGATATCTTGAATAATTTCCATTCCCTTACAAAAACCTACAAAGAAAGTCAAACAAAAAACTATACATATTTAAGAGTCATGTATGTTTTAATAGATCATATTAAAACACAAGTTTATTTCTTTTTTTTCATAGATTATCCTGAACCTTCTGAATCAGACGAAGATGTGAACCTTCAAGATTGGCCGTCACCCAGACAACCAGTTATCTCAAAAAAGTGTAAGATATGGATATTTCATTTCATTTCATTTATTTACACACAGTTTCCAAAATACAATAATACAACATATAGATACAATACAAAATGGGAAAAAGTGGTTAGGTAAACTGATTGAATTTAAACAAAATGATCAAAGGATTTTTTTATTTTTTTTTTAAGAAAAATTATTTTTAATACAGTTTACTGTTGTTAACTGTAACAACTCAAAATATTCGATATCTTGAATAATTTCCATTCCCTTACAAAAACCTACAAAGAAAGTCAAACAAAAAAACTATACATAACTCAAAATAATTATATGGTTATGTTTTACCTCTTTAAGTATAAAAGACTCCAAATTTATCAATAGCTCAATAGATATGTCAAATTCAGTTGGCCTTGTCGAAAGGCCATTTTACAGCCAAAATAATGTACAAATATGCAAATTTATGAAAGTTATTTGCTGACCGGTGGCCCGGTAAACTGTCAATTTATTCCTTTCCCAATGTGTTAAAGTTACTAACTATAGTGTGGCCACAGACAAAATAACCTTCGCGCATTGTATCACTGTAGTGATCACTCCCCCACAGCTCCCACTCTTTTGCGAGTGAGAGTGAGAGCTTTATTGCCCCCAATAATTCTCACTCACTTGCTCGACCGAGCTTCTCACAGCTCATCACAAGCTGGCTCTTTCGCGCGCTTTTCTAGCTGTCAAGGACACATTCCAGAGTGTCTTGTACAGGATGACGAGACAATTAGCAAACAATGTAGGCCTCTGAATTTAATCGATATTTCTATTTTCGAAACTGCCTGTTTTGAGAGTTGCAACGTTTTAAACATATTTTATTCTTAAATTATATTTTAGGTATGAAACTACGTTTCAATATATATATATATATATATAAATTTGTTTATATTATTGTAGATATTATATTATTATTGGTAAAAGTTTATAGATTACAAAGGCGAAAGAGGAAGATGCAAAGGTTAAATGTTGTAGCCTAATAAACTTATACTGCAATGAAAAACATACCGTTTTTCTTCAATCAGATTCATTCATCCTCATCTAGTGATGAATCCTTGTCTGAATTGCTGTCGGTAGAATCAGATGAGGAATCGTTATTTATATTTATTATTATTCTGTCCATATTGTATCGTCTATTATCGCGTCACTTTTCCAGTATTCGTTTTCAATATTGTAGACATGTTGACAGCATTTTTGCCTGCTTGCAGCTGAATATTCCGCAAATAACTTCTCAGCAAGTTGTTTTTTTGCTTCTAGTGAATCAGAAAAAAATTCTCTGACCCTTCCTTTTATGTCTACCCACAACAATTCAATAGGGTTTAAATCAGCGTGATAAGGTGGCAAACGAACAACTGTATGCCCTGACCTGTGGAAAAGTTTATCAATTCTAAACTCCTTTTCTTTCTTCTCCTTTTGCACTAACATCATTAGTTCGGCCTTAGTCTGTGTCTCAATAACGGGAATATTATTTTCCTTTAGCCACTTAACAATGTCACTTTTGAGACAGGCCATTGTCGGTGGCTTATTGTCTTATATGGCTTATAACTACTCATTTTAGGAAATATTGAACTTGTGTTCCTCCAACAATGGACCCCCTAGTCATTATTGAATCTTTACTTCAAATTCCTGAATTCTCATAACTTTGTTGTTATTGTTACAGGTAATAAGACTATGAAAAAACAAATTGAAACTTCAAAGAAAAGTTCTTGCAAAAAGAGAAAGGTATGGCCACAACATGAGAAGCAAATTTTATTCGACCATTTCAAGCGTAATATCAAGAAAGCTGAAATTCCAGGGAAACTAAAATGTGAAGAATTTATACAGTTGAATGGCAATAATTCCTTTTTTTCTTCTTTAACATGGAGAGACATTAAGTATGGCGTGTATAACAGAATACAGACCATCAAACCTAAAAATAGGAATTAAGGCATTAAGATTGTAACAGCTGATTCTATAAAAATGTTAATACAAACAGATCTGTGTAATAATATTACAGGGTTATCCTTAGTGAATGGTGCGGTTTCAAACACGGTTTAAACAAAAGCCTTATCACTTACAGTTAATGTTTTACATTCATCTAATTTGCCATAACAAACAGTTTTTTTACAAAATTAATTATTATCAATTTGTGCAGTAGCTTTGTGCTGCTGTATTTGCTATATTCTACAACCTAACCTAAAATAAGGAGATTAATAACGCTTTTTAAGCACTAAACGAAAGTTGTTCCTAATGCCTTAAGGTTGGCTATGCTGGTTTTTAATCTAAAAGTACAGAGTGATCATAAAAGAATGGGGCGTTTTTGAACATGGTATCACAAAAACCTAATTAATTACAGTTAATGTCTTAAATTCTTCTAATTCGTCGTTTCAAACAGTAACTGTTTTCTTACTAATCAATGAAGTAATATAAATTTTAAGAATTATAATATGTGCGCCCTTAGTTGCTTACAAATGTCCGAACAATAATCAACTTTTATTTATTTATTTTTTTATTATTTTTTTGTTTAATAATTGACGCTATCACCTCATCCGAGACTAAATAGCGTAATAATAAAAATAATAAAAAATAACTATGACAAATTAGAAGAATTAAAGACAACTGTAAGTCACTCGGTTTTTGCTTAAACCGTGTTTGAGACCTATGTATACTATGTATTTTTATATTATAATTCCTAAATATTTCATATGATCTGTGTGCTCTATTGAAGGACAATATTGCAGTTTATGTCATTCATTTTTTACATTATCAGTAAACTGGAAGAATTTTTCAAATGAATTTACTTTTGGAATTACTATGTTTTTTTATATCTATGACTAAAATAAAATTGAGTAATAAATTCTTTAATGATTTTCATTCTTTTCTCCCCACAAACTTAGAAATTACAAGTTGACAAGGTATTCCATGACAAATTTCAATGATGTCCTCCTATCATTCTATTCCATCCAGGTTAAGCAGTTTTAGCAAAACAACTTATGCTACTTTTCCAGTTTAATCAGGCCAGTGTTCTGCACAATCTTGGGCAGGTTAATGAAGTATAATGAGCATGAAAAATAGCAAACGCTATGCTAAAACTCTCTAAAGTCAAATGGTATCATATAAGTTGAACTTCATGAGTACCGGTACTCCTATTGTCATTATGCAAAAGGTTGTAACCCTCAAATTTTTGTTGGTTACAACCTTTATGGTTGGAAAAATCGTCAATATTGCTCAATTGCACTATTGAGAAAAATCGAATTATCATATTTCAATTTAATGTATTAATTTTCATAGCAAAAATTCTTTGCTGTTTGAATTTCAAAATTATTTCATTAGGGATTAATTCCCAGCTCATTTATGAAATTAATTGTTCAATAAATATATATATATTTTACAACGCTTGCACTAATGACTATTATGTCTTTTGGCATCAGATCTTCTTAGCAATAAATATGTATTATTGTTTTGTGGAAAACTCTCGTCCTACTTTGTTCAATTCCCACTTGGCAAATTTTCTGGTTTTTCTTGTGACTGACGAGTGGTTACATAAGCGCACAGCTACACCTCATTTCTCATTACAATTCTTAGCAAAGTGGGTGGTAGTTTGTGCGTTTATTGGTCAGCTCGTTCAGTATTTTAAACTTTTTAGCAAGAGTCGAAATCTAAGGCCATTAAAGAACGAATCTGATCATATCAATTCGTCAAGGGATTCTACAGGACTAGAGCTGTAAGTACAATTATTTATTGGCTGGTCACAATTGAATAGCCGCTGGCGAAAAGGTTGTATTCCACAAAATGAAAATTTTTCAGGAACAGCAAAAAACGTTATTTCCATTTTTTCAAGAAAAAACACATTTTGATTGTCAAAAATAAACAATTATTATGTAACCATTATCAAGCTCTGTAGGTCAAAATCTTCCATAATATATGTTGATAAATTTTCAATTAATATTGTCCAGTAGCACAACCGGTCAATTTGATAATACAAATTAAAAACCAAAGAAATATGAAAACCTAGGTGAGTACAATGATTTTTCATAACACAATGTAATCAACATTTCAAATTTGTGCTGCCAATTATTTTACTTCAGAACGAAACCTTAGAAAACTAGGCTATAGCTCAGTTGAAATTTCGATTAAACTTTAATTTCTAATCTCACATATTGCTAATGTCCTATAAACTACAATTATCAACCAAATTTAGCTATTACAATAATAAATTTTCAGTTTATTTGAAGTTTCTAGGAGTTTGAAACTTGCTATCAGTACTCTTGAATTTTTGGCGCTATAGACTAGACAAGATGTCGCTACTCGCGCGGGCAATTTGAAAATCTGAGCCTTCAGTTGGCTAAATAATTTCGTAAAATTATTCAATGAAATTTCGTTTCGTCACAGTATGAACTTTTAAGTTTCTATACCACTTTCTCTAACTTGTAGTTAACGTAGCTCCTAGCTCGTTTCATTTTCAATTGTGTTGTCAGCCGACGACAATCGTGACAACCCCATATCAAACATGAATTGTTGTTATTTGTTGGAAAAATGTTTACAATTCAGTAGTGAAATCTAAATCGAATTGAATGAAAAATCTGTTCATTCATCTTTTAATAATCAACATCCTTTACACTATACACTAGTAGTTCTGCGAACAGTAGACCTCGCTCATGAATATAACTTTCAAATTAATGAGAAGGGCCATTATGAAAGTATATTGGAAGTATATATACATTATGAAAGTGAGCATATTCTTCTTTATTTTTATGTTAACTTCACCCCTAAACCCTCAAAACTTTATAAAAATCAAAAACAAAAAAGGCGAAAATATAGGGTTGAACCCTGTTTTTTTGGACAACCCTAAATTAGAAGGGGGTGGTTTTTTAGAAAAAGTTAATCAACACTGTGCTCATTTTTCGGTTTTCTATAGGGTTGCAAAGATAATTTGTCAAATATCTCATAATTAAACATTTTCAAAATTATTCTTGTACCACAATAACCCACCAAAATGAGCCCCCCCCCCCCCCCCCTCTAACACGATAACCCATCAATTTACCCCCCCCCCCCCCCCCACCCTGTTAAACGGGTACCAATCCATAGCCAATGAGTTAAATCATAGCCAAAATGAGCAAATTATGGAATTTCATTGCCAAGAAATCAAAGAAATTTAAAACTTTTTTTGCTCTTTTTGGACCCCTTTTTTCACCCTCAACTCTGCGCCTTGTTTCAAAGTACTTTTATACCAAATTTCATCCAAATCGGACAATAACTGCGACAGTAACTGCGTGACAAACAAACAGACAAAAGCCAATCGACTTGAAACTATAGACCTCAGCTTCGCTTCGGTCAATTATTTACGTATTAACGACCCTACGTCACATGTACAGTTTACATGGTAATCAAAAATTTGATTGATACCATTTTATTGCATTATATTTTCTAATTCCTAATTTTTTGAGTTTATAAAATCAATTTTTTGGATCAGCTTATTGTCACCCCCTCAGGGCTGGCACCCGGGGCGAATCGCCCCCTCCGCCCCCCGCCTTGAACGCCACTGAGGCCAGTGAATACGAGGCCAGTACGTGTGCCGTGAATGTGCGCAGCGCGACTTCGCCTGGGAGAGCAGTCTGGCAACACTGCAATGAATCATAACCGTGATTTTCACACACCAATAGTCAAGTCCTTAATGCATATGTTTGTCGGGACAACACACACAATTTAATGGTTGTCGGGAAGTCCCGACAATCTTTTTATTCTCTTTGCTCAAAGAAAACGGTGTGTAACGAATAAATGACCACTTATTAGGTAAGCACACATATAACTGAACACTAGATAGCTTTCAGTTTGAAAGTCCCGACAAATGTGTTACTGGCAGGTGGCCCGACAAAGATATGTATGCGGGTATGTGTGTGTGTGTGTGTGTGTGTGTGTGTGTGTGTGTGTGTGTGTGTGTGTGTGTGTGCACTTTTCAGACAAATACTTTTGGATTATTTATTTATTTATTCACTCATAGACGCAATAGCAATGAAGTGAAGATGCAACAGACATAGTCCAAGACTACTCTCTTTACAAATTTTGACTAAATATTAATTTATAATATTGGAAGCCTCTCACAGATCGAATTGTTTTGTGATTGGCTGGTACTAGACATGCCTTTCAGTTAAAAGTATAGCTCACCAATATGGAATAACTATTAAAGAAGACATGTGGCCTAATGACCAAACTCAAATTAACAATGAATAAACACAAAAAATATTGAATGTCAATAACTCAATCAAGGCCAGAAAGACGAAAAACTGAGTAAGATAAGTACTGTGAAATAAGTAAAGTACAATTATAAATAAGTACTTGATTAAATAAGTTTTTTAATAGTTATTTATACTAACTTTTCATGTGAATTTAACGACTTGCCGTGAAATATTCATTGAGAATAAGTAAAATTTACTTACTCTGTAGGCCGAGCGCTTTCGAATCTTTGAGATGCGAAAGCGCTAGGCCCACAGGGTAAGTATATTTTACTTATTCTTAATGAATATTTGACTGCAAGTCGTTAAATTCAAATAGAAAGTTAATATTAACAACGCAGTTTGTCATGGAACAAGAAATCCAGGAAGTTATTTATCTATATAAATAAAATTAGAGTTTTGTCTGTACATTTATCAGAATTGTATATTTTTTGGTTATTTTTACGTTTTATACATTAAATAAGCCGAAAATAGTCTTATCTCACTTTCTGTCTGTCTGTCTGTCTGTCTGTCTGTCTGTCTGTCTGTCTGTCACGGCCGCAAAGGTATTTTTCGCGGCCTTCTCCTCAAAAACGAGAGCATCGATCGGGATTTTAGTTATTGAACAGTATTGAAAACATTATTGACAATGTCTTTAGCTATAAAAAACTAAATTAACTTTTTTTTCAACAGAATAATAAACGTTTAAAAACCAAGTATTGTGCGATTTTGGATACATTTCTTCCAAGTTTTATTACCACATAAGAATAAGAACAAATCATGTAATTTATCATGATATATCAATCAGCTGTTCTCAAATATAAATGGTGGGCCCTTCGCGGCGTTATTTACGCTGTCTGCAGACTTGTGTAGTCGGAGCATTGCAGTCTTTTAGGAAACATATGTCTGGTGAATTAAAGCTCATCTTATGTTTTATCAATTATTTCTTTGTTGAAAAAAACAAAATTTTCTAATTTCAATTTATCGAAACAAAAATTAACATTTTAGGAAGGTTCGGTTTGTGCCAGGCTCTTGGGAATTCGCCAGGTAGCATGTTATTATTATTATTACCATGTTATTATTACCATATATTATTATTACCATATATTATTACCATGTTAGAAAAAATCACGTAATTTATCATGATATATCAATCAGCTGTTCTCAAAAAATATTCTCTCTGATGCCTCTCACTAAATTGTTTACATTCTAAGTTGTTTACTAAGGGCCCGTTCACACGATACAGTTCTTGTGCGGTACAGTAAATTTGCTGTATCAGTTATTTTGCAGTGCTTTCGTTTGCATGTAAATTTCATATTGTATGTTCACACAATACTGTTTCGACTGGATCCAGTAAAAAAAGCTGTTCTAGCCGATTTCTACTTTCGGTTTTGTCTTCGAAAACTGTATCACTAAAATCAGCTGTACCGCAAAATAACTATCCCTATCCGGTGGCACATGTATTGTACCGTTAATGGATATGTTCAAAGGATACGCTTATTACGCTGGAAGCAGTCTTCAGATCGTCAGCATTGATCTCCTTCATTGATATTCTTCAGCATTGATCTTCTTATTAGTGAATTCCAGTGTCCAGAAGTGGAAGATATTAATTGTGAAAATTTAATTTCTCTAATATATGAGAGACCCGCCTTGTGGGACAAGACTTAAGATTAATATAAATATAATGAGAGAAAAATGTGTAGAATATTGAAACCAGAATTTGCGTACTTTGATCAAAATTTAAGAGAAACCTTCAGTAAGAAACTTATTTAAAAAATCTTACACAAAAAAATCCTGGACTGGAATAAATAAAACTGAACTGGAAGCGCAATGGAGGAAGGAGGAGAGCACAGCAATAAGATAAGCAGCAAAGCCGGACCGTGTGAACATCACAGTACAGTTGACGCCGTACAGTAAAAAAACCGTACCGCAAAAAAACTGTATCGTATGAATGGGACCTAAGCTGCTAACAACTTCATGATCGTTGCTATCAAAAAAGCCGAAATTCTTATTTGAAAGTCTTATTTCTAAACATAATCCGTACGAAGGACGGGCACAATAGCTAGTCTATATAAATAAAATTAGAGTTTTGTCTGTACATTTATCAGAATTGTATATTTTTTAGTTCTTTTTGCGTTTTATACATTAAATAAGCCGAAAATAGTCTTATCTCACTTTCTGTCTGTCTGTCTGTCTGTCTGTCTGTCTGTCTGTCTGTCTGTCTGTCTGTCTGTCTGTCTGTCTGTCACGGCCGCAAAGGTATTTTTCGCGGCCTTCTCCTCAAAAACGAGAGCATCGATCGGGATTTTAGTTATTGAACAGTATTGAAAACATTATTGACAATGTCTTTAGCTATAAAAAACTAAATTAACTTTTTTTTTAACAGAGTAATAAACGTTTAAAAACCAAGTACTGTGCGATTTTGGATACATTTTACGCGGCCTTCTCCTCAAAAACGAGAGCATCGATCGGGATTTTAGTTATTGAACAGTATTGAAAACATTATTGACAATGTCTTTAGCTATAAAAAACTAAATTAACTTTTTTTTCAACAGAATAATAAACGTTTAAAAACCAAGTATTGTGCGATTTTGGATACATTTCTTCCAAGTTTTATTACCACATAAGAATAAGAACAAATCACATAATTTATCATGATATATCAATCAGCTGTTCTCAAATATAAATGGTGGGCCCTTCGCGGCGTTATTTACGCTGTCTGCAGACTTTTGTAGTCGCAGCATTGCAGTCTTTTAGGAAACATATGTCTGGTGAATCAAAGCTCATCTTATGTTTTATCAATTATTTCTTTGATGAAAAAAAAACAAAATTTTCTCATTTAAATTTATCAAAAAAAAAATTAACATTTTAGGAAGGTGCGGTTTGTGCCAGGCTCTTGGGAATTCGCCAGGTAGCACTATTATTATTACCACATAAGAACAAATCACGTAATTTATCATGATATATTAATCAGCTGTTCTCAGAAAATATTCTCTCTGATACCTGTCACTGAATTGCTAATGTTCTAAGTTGTTTACTAACGGCCCGTTCACACGATACAGTTTTTGTGCGGTACAGTAAATTTGCTGTATCAGTTATTTTGCAGTGCTTTCGTTTGCATGCACATTTCATATTGTATGTTCACACAATACTGTTTCGACTGGATCCAGTAAAAAAGCTGTTCTAGCCGATTTCTACTTTCGGTTTTGTCTTCGAAAACTGTATCACTAAAATCAGCTGTACCGCAAAATAACTATCCGTATCCGGTGGCACATGTATTGTACCGGTAATGGATATGTTCAAACGATACGCTTATTACGCTGGAAGCAGTCTTCAGATCGTCAGCATTGATCTTCTTCATTGATATTCTTCAGCATTGATCTTCTTATTAGTGAATTCCAGTGTCCAGAAGTGGAAGATATTAATTGTGAAAATTTAATTTCTCTAATATATGAGAGACCCGCCTTGTGGGACAAGACTTAAGATTAATATAAAAATAATGAGAGAAAAATGTGTAGAATATTGAAACCAGAATTTGCGTTCTTTGATCAAAATTTAAGAGAAACCTTCAGTAAGAAACTTATTTAAAAAAAATCTTACACAAATAAAAAAAAATCCTGGTCTGGAATAAAAAAAACTGAACTGGAAGCGCAATGGTGGGAGTTGCTGGTCTCCTATCGGGCGCCTCCCCAGGTGGCGGATTTGGGGATGCCTCCTAGATATAGGTGGTACCGGGGAAATGAAATACCCGGGGTGGACCAAAACCAGCATAGAAACTGCTGCCTTGCAGATGGAGGTCAATGGAAATCCAAAGGCTAGGGAAAGAAAACCCCAATAGAAAATTGACTGCTGTCTTGTAGTTCAGCATTGGTTTGTTAAAGGCTAAGGAAGGAAACCTGAAAAAATTCCCTGGTCCTCCAGGTTGGGGGTTGGATGTGGGGCTAACTCCATAAAAAAACATTTGTTATGGAAGCACAAAATGATAGGAACGGACGGCCCTCAAGGAATTTAGTAAAGGAACAGACATTTAAACGATCGCTGGATAAGGACCGTTGGCGACAATTACTAGTGCAGGCCAAGACCCGTCCTGGGTTGTAGGGCCACTGAAGAAGAAGAAGAAGAAGGAAGCGCATTGGAAGAAGGAGGAGAGCACAGCAATAAGCAGGAAAGCCGGACCGTGTGAACATCACAGTACAGTTGACGCCGTACAGTAAAAAAACCATACCGCAAAAAAACTGTATCATCTGAACATCATCTGTATCATCTAAGCTGCTAACGACTTCATGATCATTGCTATCAAAAAAGCCGAAACATATTTAGTCTTATTTCTAAACATAATCCGTACGAAGGACGGGCACAATAGCTAGTATGGTAATATAACCAATATTATAACTATTAAAAAATGATAACTAGACTATTGAACAAAATACTGTTATAAACAAGTATAGAGTTGACACTAGCCTACTTCATGTTAGGAAAAGGTCGAATTGACTAAACTTAATTTGATCATTTGAACAACTATTATCAGAATCGTTCAGTAATGCCCTATTAAATTCCAAAACGCTAGTAGTCTTGGAGAAATGAAGGTTTTAAATATTCTCATTTTTTGAATAGCCCTATACCCCTATATTCCCTTCTCTATTCCCAGCCAATGTTTAAAAAGAAGAATTAAGTAGACTTCCAATTTTACCTTGATTTGAGTTTAAAATACTCTATAGAATATCTTATTGCTGATTTGCAGACAACCGTCTACTACTTCAAGAGCAAATACCGCCCCCCAAAAAATGGAAGAGTGGCACTGAACAGATTCTGGATGCTGATAAACTAAAAACGTTGTAAGTGAATCTTTGAACCAGAACTATTATATCCTAGATAACCAACATGAAACAGTATCTTTCAGGAGGAATCTGCTGAACTTCTAAAACTTATTTCCCTAATCAAAATAATGAAAATAGTACCATAAGATTTATTAATTTCGAATTCCTTAAAGTACTATTGATTATACTGAGGTCTTCCAAAAATGGTGGATACTGATAATAGCATTGAATTGCTGGTGGAAGTCGATGAAGCTACTGTACAAAAATATCAGTCATTGCCGGGAATCGAACCGCAGGCTTTCCAATTGCCGGATGGGCACCTTAACCACTAGACTACAGTGACCCCTGTTTTTTGTTTTTTTTTTATTTTGTAGATTACATCTTGAAAACTCCAGTTAAGGAGTATAAGACAAGTCAGATCAACAATTATACACTAGATACCATAATTACTATATCAATTAGTTGAGGTGAGGCTTAATTTTGATGTGAAAGGAACTCTTGTAAACTATAAAAAGGTTCATCAACTGAATATTTTTTTCAATTGTTTTTTGAATATTTCTATATTTTCAAGACTCTTTAAAAACTATGGTAGCTTATTGTAGAATTTCCTACCAATATTACTTGGTTTTTGTTTGAATAAGCTACTATTGTGATTCATCAAGTGATAATCTCCTCGGATTCTTGTACTATAATCATGTATGTCAAGATTTTGGTTAATATCATTCGTTTTTACGTATAAAGTAGCTTCATACACATAAGCAGGGTACAGTTAGGAGAAAAAGTCTCTTGAACAATGGCCTACATGAATCTAATCTATTTACTCTTTCTTTACACCGAACCGCTTTCTTTTGGATCTTAGACATCCTATCAAGATTTTGTTTTGATGAATTACCCCATACTAAGATAGCATACCTAATATGTGACGGTAAGAGATGGGCTTGCTATGGGAGTAAGCTGTAAAAACTTCCTGTTGGTCCTTTAATCTAGCGAGCTGACAAATACCCCAGATGAAATTCTACAACATATTTTCTCAATGTATGGAGCCCAGGTCAATCGTCTATCCAACATAACTCCTAGAAATGCAATTTTTCTTCCTGGTCTAGTTGATTATCGATTACAAACACGTTTATAGCCCTATCTTCATTCGAATTATGTTTGTTTTTGAATTGAGGGTATAGACATTTCTTACTATTTATTGTTGAATTCAACTGATTTAATAATTGAACAATGGACTGCACACCTATATGGGCAAATATTTCTGAATCATCTAGAATGGAATTGCTGAAAATTAGTGATGTATCGCCTGGAAATAAGGATGCTCTACCACTAATCAATTATTTAGCCCATACAGCACAGTTATCTCTCAGATAGGTATCAGATACACACTTTTGAAACTTTGATATGTATCTGAAACTTACAGAGACCTACCTGATACATACCAGGTATGTACCTGGTACATCTAAATGTCCGTTTTGGTGATATGTTTCAAACAAGTATCATTGGTACATATTTGATATGTACCAGAAATGAACCAATGGAATCTATAAGATATGTATCAAAATAATATATCCAATGTGTATCAATGATGTCTGTTTGAAACATATCAACAAAGTGGACATTTTGATGTATCAGGTACATACCACAGATGTATCTAATAGGTATCAGATTGGTTTATGTAACTATCAGAGTTATGTAACTGATACATATCTGAGATGATTAGCAAATTAATGACACGTAAGCTTGTTGAAACAACATTAGAATACAGTATCCTCATTGATCTTATGAGATATATAGTTCAGACTAGTGCTGTACATTTTTGTAAAATTTATCTTATTCATGCTAGGAAAACAATCAACAGATGAGACAATCAATACTAAAATAGCAATGAAAGGGTAATCTTATTTGATAATTACTGGAATTTTGACACTTTCTAAAAATCCTCTTCAAATCACAAGACTTCAAAAGCATTGGCCACACTAGACTTAAAACGATGGTAAAAATGTCACACAAACAGGTCAAAATTGATGATTCTTGTTTACAACAATGGCCGTTGAAAAGAGTGATGAGTCCTTCTAGACGTTACCCACAAATACTTGCCAAGGCGCATGCGCAGACTAAGTGCATTGTGGGTGGGTTTCATGAATACTTATCAGATATGTCGATCTTGACATGTTTGACTAGATCTGAAGAAAACCGGTTATGATCAGATGTATCTGGGACCTATCTGGAAACTCTCATTTGATACATACATTTTGGATCACATAGTTACATATCTGATAGGTATTTGAGACTTAGTGTGCTGTATGGGAGGTAAACGATTGACATATAACAAAAAAAGCAATGGAACTAGTATTGACACCTTAGGCACTATGGCTGTCTTTGTTGATCTCCCTTTCTGGAAGCCATGCTGTTCATCACAGATGAAGTTAGCAGAAGGTGCAGAAGTCACCTATTTAGAACTACTCTTTCAAAAATTTTACTTATTACATTTAAAATACTAATGAGCCTATAGTTTTCTACCTTTTCTCTATCACCACTTTTGAAGATTGGCAAGATCTTCCCCTCTTTTGAATTATCTGGAAAAACACCTTGTTCTAATGAATGATTGATCAGATGGATCAAAGGGTCTAACAATTGATCTTTATACATTCTTCTAGAATTTTACTGGATACCTTATTCATTCCTACAGTTTTTTTATTATTCAAACTATCAATGATATTTGACAACTTGTCTTGGGATACTGGGTGGAATTTTAATTTGTTCTGAATCCCCTCAGTAATTCACATTTGTGCATCACTATTACCTGTTTTAAGAGATTTTTTTAGATTCTTAGCAACCAGTTGATAATATTTGACAAAAAAATCACGAATGTCTACACTATCATCAATATATTTGTCATTTCTGTTAATTATTCTGGGGACACTAGTATAGACACCTACATGAGCTACTTGCCTATTTTTGTTTATTACATCCCACACTGCTGTGTTAAAGTACACACTATTATTCAAGATTCAGCTGTTTTCCTATATTTCCCTCCTTTCACTTCTTTTGTTTAGTTTTTCTTTTGAGCTTTGTAATTATCTTCATATTTCTAGATAGTTTGAATTCATCATATGCATCTTTAACCCTATTTCTTTCTGCAAGGATATCATCAGTTATCCACTTTTCAATTTTGTCTAATTTGTTTTTTACAGGGACCTTTTAAACTGGACAACTCATAGTAATATGAAACCTTAAAATATCAATGAAATCATCATATTTGTTATTTAAACTATTGCTATTGAAAACCCTACTCCAGTTCTCTTGTAACAGATTCTGCTTCAAAAAATCGATTTTTCCCTGTTCACATTGTTGAATTACTTCCATTACTCTACTCTTTTTGATTGATCTATGACTCATTTAAGAATTGGTCATGAAAGCTCATAATATATCACAAGTTGGTTCTGGAGGAACCGACAATTTTTCAAACTAACAAATATATTATAGAACATGATTATTTATCAATTTAGAATTTTTGTAAGTGTTAAACTGAAGAATTCTGTAATGGATGGCAGATATTGACAATAGCATGAAATAGCTGATGGAAATCAATGAATGCTACTGTAATTATTACCAAGTCTTGCCAAGTCTAGAATGAGCCCTACAGAGGTGCCTATCCCCCCAAGGTTAAGAGCGCAAATCCCCCCCCCCCCATTTTATACTGCCCCCTTTCTTCACCATCAAAACTTGGGCATCTTCCCACTTCCCAAATAAAGGAGACACAATTAGGTAGGCTACTAATGAAAAAATGAAATTTAAATGATTTTCAAATTCAAATTTATCTCACCAAATTGATACAATAATTATTCAATTCAACATATTTATATACATAACATGCACATATTACATCCTCTGATATAGAAAAATTCATTGAACATGAAAAATTATTTGTGCATATCTAGCAAAGTGGGATGATTGTGTGTTGGCTACAAATTTAAAACCAAATGGAAACAAAGAACAAAAAAACAAAGTAATAAAATTCCCCAACTGAATTATGCTGTACATTAAACAATCAAAGCATAAGACTGGGAATTTCAGATTAACATGAGAGATTAAAAGTGTAAATACTCTACACAAAATAAAATGGAAAATATTGCCATGAATTTGCTTGTTGTGAGTTTTAAGATAGTTATTTTACTATTGATGAATTCCATTTTTATGCAATTCAATTGCATACGGTACTACCTTCATTAAGACACATTTGTTAGGGATTGACATTGAATATGACAATTCTATCTATCAAGTAACTCAATCGCATCCCTGGAGACTTTGGTCATTTAGCTGAAATTTCCCAGGCAATGACAAATGGATTTTTACAAAATATTACTGTTTTTGAGTTGATTTTGATTTCTGATTGGTCACTACACTGATTGGTTGACAAAAGAGTGTTTATTACAATGAAGTTTTTAAATTGGGTGAAATGAAAGCATAATCTAATAAATCATTGTTCTTATGAATTATTTGCCTGAGAATTTGAATATTGTTAGTTCATTAATTAGTGGTGATCCAATAACAATGTATAGAATCTAAAATATTTTACTTTTATAGTGCCAATTACACGTTATAGTGGTTTAAAATTATTATTACAATCAGTGCCACCCAGAGACATTTTAGTGGCCCAGGGCAAAGTTGAGGCTGAAGACTCCCTTACACCTTCACCCTGAACACCAGTTTTCAATTAATGACTCGACTTCCCATATACAGCATCGATTGTCTTCCAGCTATGCCTACTGTACTCAAAAGAGTTTGTATAACTAATTTGAATTTTTTTTCCAATTCAAAGATAAAATTCGAGTGTAGGACAACTGAGAACAATTCCATGAAGAAGTTGTGAAAGCTAGGGAGAAGGGCAATGTGTGGCACCAGAGAGAGCTATAAACTTCTCTCCTATTTTTGTGTAATCTCTTGAATTTGCATCGAACTTTTCACTCGTACTGGAGTATGACTTTGAATGGAACTTGATTCAACTTGCAAAGAGAGAATAAATTGATAACACATTCAATTCCAAACTTCAACTTATAATAATTTTTTATTTACAAAACATTGGTGATTCTGAGGGTTTTCCACTGAACAAAAAAAATGTTTTCCAGGTCTTGAAAGTGCGACTAAGCTTTTTTTTTTGGTTATCAACCTCTTCCCTCATATTATTTGTTGATTGATCCATGGTGTTACAAATTCCATGATCTCAATAAACTCCATGGGGTATCAACTCTCAACTGTACCATAAACGGTAATAGGAATGAGCATTTGAAGCCAGTCTGCAAAAATATTGAGAGACCTTTTCTCCTTTCAAGCCTACTGTGTCAACTTCATTCAAGTGGTCTGGGGGACCTTCAAATCCGTGTTTGGTGGCTCCAAAAATACTGGGACCCACCAGCATCTTCTTGCCTTCGATGGCCCAAAGTCAAGATGGCAATTAGGAAACCTTTGTTTATAAATGTTGAAATTTGAAATATTCTAGATGCAGCCCTACAAGAATCTACTTCACATGACTTTACTGGCAATAGAAACGGGCCTGAAGGGCCCGCGCTGCCTGTTAGGGTCTGTTAGGCTTCTAAGGGGCCTCTAGAGTTCTACACTGGAGAAACAAGACTATTTCATTTCTGCACAGCTGCAGCAATTCCTGGCAATGACAAAAGGAGACTGGATTATAGTCTCAATTTGTCAAAGTCTGAATTTTTAGCAACAGGGTTTGTCATCTACCCCCTAAAATACTTCATTTTAGCTGTTGGTTTTTCAGAAATTTCCCTGGAAGTAGCTCAATCTCACTTGATCTTAGTCACAGAACCTGCTCGTCTCCTATTAGCACCACTAGTGGCAGACAAAAAAGCTACTCGAACCTGATGCAGAAAAGAGTATCTTGTGAACACAGAGTCTCATGCATTTTGTTTGATCAATCATATTTTGATCAATTATTGGTTTCAACATTATTACATTACCATAATTCATAACAAGGGATTGATTGATTCGATTTTTGAGGCAACTTCAATCAATAATGATTTGTGGATTTCTAGTTCCATAGCGATCTGCGTTGTTGATATCAACCTTTTATGTTTAATTTAACGACTTGCAGTGAATTTAAAATGTGAATGAGGTGCACAATTAAAATTGATTGCAAGCCATTAAATTAACAATTAAAGGTCGAATAATTAATTATTTCTTGAAAAATAATCAAGTTTAATAAAATAATGATAATTATACAACCCTCTTGAGTGGTGCTGAGCTATCAATAATCAAAGAATGAGTAATTGAAAATAATTGAGTTTTATCATAAAATTGAAATCGACATGACAAAAAAGGTTTTGCTGTGGGCAGGATTCGATCTGGCAAACCCCAGTGCACAGTGCACGCTCCAAGCACCTAACTTCACCTTGCAGGCTAACAAAGGCTGAGGAGCCACTTAACTGCATATTTTGTGCTGATAGTATAGTTTGATAATGATAATATAGTATAATAATGAAATATTCTATAATAATGGTAATATGTATTACATATTAAAGAAATAATTATGGAATATTCAATATTGCGCTAAGCGCAGTTGGTTGAGGCGTTACAACTTCAGCTTGCTGTAATTTCAGCGTTCGTGGGTTCGAATCCCGCTCCTCCATCTGGCATCTATGTGTATCAATAATCAAGGAATGAGTAATTGAAAATAATTAAGTTTCATCATAAAATTGAAATCGACATGACAAAAAAGGTTTTGCTGTGGGCAGGATTCGATCTGGCAAACCGCAGGTTTGAAAGCACCTGTCTTCCCACTGAGCCACTGAGTTATCTGTCTACACTTGTCTTAAAAACCTTCAACTATAGCTTTTTACAGCTTGTCCTTATACCAGGTGACGCTATCAGAGCTGAAAAGTTTTGTGGCTAATAAATGTTAAGTCCTTGAACCCCCTTCATAATTAATGAAGACTCATGTATATTCTCCTCCTCTACCACTAGTTGTTTTCTATATAGTGCCTGGAGCCTACCAGCCCCCCCCCCTCAAAATCCCCAAGAAATTATTGAACATCACCAGCTCACCAGACTGACCAGCTGAACCTAATTTTTCAATCAAGTAATTGTATCTTAATTTGAAATCCATATTAATTATCTTTGTTTAGACATAATTCACAAGATGTGAGAAGCGTGTTTTAAAAGGTATAAATTATGCAAAATTCTCTGTTGAATAGGCTTAATTCAACACCAACACCCATAAGCCACCCCAATATATTATAGCAGGCCACATCTGTTCATATAACAGAAAAAAACTAATATAACATAAAGACGTTTATATGTTGATATATCATGTTTATTCAATTTCTGCTTATTCAATCTACTATTTTCATATATTTACTTATACCGTACTCACTTTTACAGGCACGAAATCTCTTATTTTCTGAACGCTACAGCAGAATATGAGTATGGTCCTTTTAATGAACAAGGAGTTAGAATTGAGGTTGGCTCACCTCCGGAGGAAACCGTTGAAATGATTCCTGATAAAGATGTGTAAGTTATTTTTATATATCCAAGCAGATGATCTAATTCATTTTCCAAATCTGGAGTTCTAGATTGAGACATAATTAATTTATAAAATCAATTTGATGGTTAATTTTTTCCTATCTTCTACTTACTCAACTCATTCTTCTATTTATAAATAATATTCTTCTTCTTTTTCTCCTTTTTTTATTCTTCTTCTTGAATTTTATTGGTCCTCGTATCAAACATTAATTGCAAAAGTTATCAGTATTTTACATTTTCATCAAGTGAGTGTCATACTTGAAGAATCCAGATCATAATTTCATTCCACAGTCCTCTGTCTCCAGCTGTAGTCGCCCACTGCCCACCGTCTGAGTTTGTCCCTCTATCCCGTAGGAGGCCGTCCTCGACTCCTTCTCCTGTCACTGTTGCAATCTTCTTCTAGTGATTTTCAGCCATCCCTTTAATGTGGCCTCTCCACTGATGGGCCTCTATCTGCACTTGTTTCACTTCTACTCTTTTCAGTGTAGCAGTGTCTCTTATTCTTTGGCTTAAGTCTCAAGGATGCTCAAGTCTCGTATCCGAATTCTCGGTGACTGACCCAGTTTGTGAATCATATAATGCAGCAGGATACATACACATAGTGGGGGCTTCGACTTTAAAACATTGGGGTGATTTCTTTTGAAAACTGCCTTCAGCACTCGGTATATTTTCTAATCCTTCTCAATTCTGTACTTCACTTCCTTGGCGATTTGATTTTTGAATGATAATATCTGCTATAATACTCAAAGTTGTCTACATATTTGATAACACAACTAATATTCAGTCACAGTTGACTTTGACACTTTTTCTGATTTACTCATAATTATTATTCCTGTCACCTGAGAATTTAAGTGATAGCCCATCACTTCAATAACAATCATCAAGTCTAGCAACATTTCCTTCATCTGCTATGCACTTCTGATTTAATCATCACATCATCATCAATCTTGAGATTTTTTATCTTCATTGGAGGCCTCTATCTCCTACAAAATATGTTATATCCCAAGCCGCAGTTGAAGATAACCGGGGACAGTGGGCAACCCTGCTTGAGTCCTTTTTTTTATGTTTCTGTTCTGGCTCTTCTTTGTGACTCTACATAAACTTCAATGTTTTCATATGGACCCTTGAATACATTTATATATCTAGTCTCTTTTCCTGCTCCTCCTATTTCCTGCCACATCACTGTCAAATGTCTTATGAGAATTTACTAGTCCCAAGTATAGCAGTATATTATATTCTGAGCACTTCCTAATTTAATTTGCTGGATATAAATGATCGGTCAGTAGCCAGACCCATTTTTTTTGTAGATTACATCTTGGAGACTCCAGTTGAGGAGTATAAGACAAGTCAGATCAACAATATTATACAATCTTATACACTAGTTACCATAGTTACTACATCAATTAGTTATGGTGAGGCTTAATTTTTATATGAAAGGAACTCTTGTACACTATAAAAAGCTTTATTAACTAGATATTTTTTCAATTGTTTTTCAAATATTTCTATATTTTCAAGACTTTTTGAAAACCGTGGTAGCTTGTTGAAGAGTTTCCTACAAATATAACTAGGTTTCTGTTTGAATAAGCTACTATTGTGACTCATCAAGTGATAATCTCCTTGGCTTATTGTTTTATAATCATGTGCGTCAAGATTTTGGTTAGTATCACTCTCTTTCACATATAAAGTAGCATATACATATGAGCATGGTACAGTTGGAGAACCAAAGTCTCCTGAACAACGGTCTACATGAATCTTCTAATCTCAACCTGCCTGTTGGATGATTTTGTTCATTATTCTATTTTCAATTATGGATGCAAAAATTTTGTATAATTCTGAAGAGAGAGTTATAGGTCTAAAGTTTCTTTTATCAAGTCTTGATCCTTTCCTGAGTAATAATAATAATTGGTAATCCCTTTCTGTCTCTGAACTACGGTACAAGGATCCAGGAAATAGTTAAGATAGAACGCTATAACGTAGCCAACCACTGGAAGCAGGTAAAAGAATATGTTGTACCTACTCTCCTGCGTGAAAAAGGCTTTCTGAATAGTGGACTGTATAAAGGTTTGTAGTAAAGATGTGTCAACTCCTTGCATGCAACTCAGTATTCGTATTCACTGTTTCAAATAACTGCACATAAGACGAAATGGAACGGAATGATCATGCTTGCGTCTACAAAGATCAAATTTGTTATGCTAACAGCACGGCATCCAATAAAGAAGTGGTCAGGTGTTGAAGGGGTAGGAATTAACGGGGTGGTAACGATGGGGTTGAGAGAGGTTGAAGGCACGGTTCACTTTGACAACACTTATCTCTCAACAAGCGAACAACGGCTTAGCCTTGCTATCTAGCTATCTAAAACCACCAATAGTCTTATTTGTTCTCCTATCCTCATGTACATATTACTTTTCCGTCAAAATTCAATACAATAAATGATGATTGAATGGTTCTATGAACTTTTCCATTCTTGCTATTATTGTTTCACGTGTAGAACTATCATTTCCAGGAGCTTTTTCCTTTTTCAAGGGAATTTTTTAAATCATATGATGCAATGCAATTATGCCAGGAAAACGACATCAGTCACCCAAAGCTGGTTAAGTGTGAAACAAGTGGGCATGATTCTGTTTGAAATGTGTTTAGATACAGGAAACTAATTAAACAGCTGTCAGGCCTACATCATACATCACTAAAATTGAAAAATCTTCAAATCAAAAGCCAAAGTAGCATTATTTGTTGCATACCATTGCAGCTCCCAATTATTATTATTATTTTTTTCAATTGTATTGGAATCAGCAAATGAAATCCATATATCAGATGTTTTATTTGAATATCTTGTAAATAATATGCTCAACTCAAATGTTCTCTGAAATATTGGCAACATAATCCTTGAGTTCTGAAACATTGATGCAAATTTCACTGCTTGAAGCTTCAACAGATGACTTACTTCATACTGATTCATTTGGATACTATTGAAGAACTACTTACAAATTAATACATTTTGAAAGCTTTATAAAATATTGCTTCTCGTTATATTCAAGAACCAAATTCCATATTTATCAATTTCATTTGTGAATAAGAAACAGTGTGAAATTCATTAGGATAGTCTTCAAACACTTCTCTCTGAATCTCCAAATTGACTCAGAAATCCTTGAGTTATCACTTGGAAAAATAGTAAACCTGGCTATAAACCTGTTTGTAAATGATAATCAACTAGACCGGGAAGAGAACATTACATTTCTAGGAGTTTTTGAGATAACGATTGACCTGGTCTCCATACATTGAGAAGATTTGTTACAAAATTTCATCTGGGGTATTTGTCCTGAGACAGCTTGCTAGATTAAATGACAAAAAGTTTATTTTTACAGCTTACCTCTTACTGTCTATTATCTATGCTAACTTATTATGGGGTAATTCATCAAAACAAAAACTTGACGAGGTGTTTAAGATCCAAAAGAAAGCTGTTGAGTGTATGGAAAGAGTAAATAGATTAGATTCATGTAGGTCGTTGTTCAAGAGACTTGGCCTCCAAACTGTACCTTGCTTATATGTGTATGAATCTACTTTATATGCAAGAAGAGATGATATAAACCAGAACCTTGACACAATTATTCTGCAAAAAGCTGAGGAGATGATCACTGGGTACGGTAAGTGACAATGGTAGCTTATTCGAACAAAAGACCAAGTTATATAGGTAAAAAACTTTACAACAAGGTACCGCAGTTTTAAAAGGTTCTTGAAAATATGGAAATAATTGGAATAATATTTAGTTGAGCCTCATCAACCTCATCATCCTTATTGTGTACAAGAGTTCATTTAACATAAAAATTGAGCCTCAGCTGAACTAATTAATTGATATTGTTACGGGTTCAAATAGCTAAAATAAGGCTGGCAACACTAAAGTTCACACTTGCACTTTATTTATGCAAAATAAGTCTATTTACACAAATTAATTGTAAGTTCAATTAATTAAACAAAAACAGATCTTCAAATGACATGCTAATATCTATTTTCAGTAATTATTTGAAAGAATTAATTAATAATTAATTGCAGGCTGATCAATAATAAAAGAAACACAAGAATCCAATAAACTGTACAAATGAATAATTAATTACAGGCTGATCAATGATAAGAGAAACAAGAGTCCAATAAACTGTACAATAATGCAGAAAGAAATTACAAAAAAGAGCAACTAATCAATTAAAAAAACACAGTCCAATTCGTTATTTGACTGTCCCAAATAATATCACTTAACACAACGTCTTTAAACTATTAATAAGCTGCATAAACATTAAACACTTGTCTCTGCACTTGACACTGTCTAAGGACTGAATAGAGCACTGTTTACTCAACTGGCACGAAATCTGTAATACAATCTGTCATGCAGGTTTGAAAACTAAACTCACTGGTTCACGTGGACTCCTTTATATAGCTGTTGTAGTTGTATAATTCCAAGAATTGGAGCTCACCAGACAAGTGAGAAAGACATTTAATGAGTGAGAACGAAAGGAATAGAATTGCAGCTCTGTCTGCCCGGGAAAACAATGGAATGATATAAATAGAACAAGTGCGTGATTAACTGCTTGTTTGCGTTTGTAACACTTGATATATTAACTCACTAGTGAATAAGATTGGTAATATTGTATACGTATAATCTGACTTGTCTTATACTCCAGAGTCTCCAAGATGTAATCTATAAAATAATGACAAATTTCTAGCCACATTCCAGACGATAATATTCCAGTGCTATATTGTATAAGGAAGAAAACCTCCTCCACTCTTCCACTCAAGGAAGCCTTGAGAAGGATCAAATCAAAAAGCTTTTCACGTTCAACTTGAGTTGAGGAAGGTCATTTTATAGATACTTGCATAGTCAGTTTATAATGTGATTGAACTCATATAAATCATGAACTCATAGAACTAATGCTTTATCATTTTGTTTGTAGGAAATGCAAAATAATTCCAAATAGTGATATTTATAAAGTCCATGCTACAAGAGTCATCATAAATCCAAAATCCTCTGAAGCAAAGGAATTCGAGTCCGCTTATCATGTTGTAAACGCATGGAATTGTATAAGAAATATGGTAAAATGAATCAGAGTTATTCCTAGTTATACTAAGGCTGTGTGCTGGGATTTTGATCATATTTTTTTTTTTTAATCTTTTTGCATTGAGTGTTATTGAAGTATTGAAATGCTATAAATTTGTTGAAAGGAATAATTCTTCTCATCAATAATTTTGTGATTGATGGGTGCTCAAAGAAGATTTTTTGGGCAGTTCATCTTCCCTATGTGTAATTTTGCTACTTTTGTTTTGTAACTGAAACGCATCTCAGGAAACAGAATGATATGTTTTCTATTTCAATCAAACAATTGATTTTTTTTTAAGTAATTTAAAATCATGGAAACTTTTGACTTTTTAAAAAATCTATTTTGGGGCAACCAAAGTTTGTTTGAGATAGAAGCTTTGTTATTCCACTTCTTAATATGTGTTCTTGATCTAGTTATTAAATAATCATAAGAAGTTAGAAATAAGTTGAAGAAAAAAGAATTGCCAGAAAAAAGGAAAGCTTTCAACTTTGAGTCCCCATATTTCACAAAATAATGGATCAAAAACGCTATTTTCCACAAGAATAGATAACATTTCAATACAAATAAATAACTTTGAAAAAAATCAAGAACAGAATCAAAGTACCTATAATACAGAACAGAACACACAGCCTATAGCACAAGACATCTTGCTATAAGTGTGGAAAGAGTTCCATTCTGCATAATTATAATTTGATATTTGGTAGTTGCAGTCATTGGAGTTTGATATAAGTTATGATCATTCATAGACATTTTCATGAATGATCAATAAGTTTTGTAAGTAGCCCTTCAATTCGGTAAGTTTATCAATTTTTTGAAAAAAAAATTTCATCAATTATTTTGTGATGATTTATGGGTGCTCAAGAAAGTAACTTTTCTCTTTTTATATTTTTTATAACTGGAACACACCGCAGGAAACAAAATTATGTATTTTTTATTCAAATCGAATATTGATTTTCCCATAGTGAATGATTGAAAATCTTGGAAACTTTGGACTTTCTCTGAAATATATTTTGGGGGTAAGAAAGTTTGTTTAAGATGGAAACTATGTCACTTCATTCCCTTATATGTGTTTCACTTATAATATAATCTTAAGAAGTTTGAGATACCTAGTAGAAATTAAGAATTGCCTAAAAAAATAAGAAATCTCAACTTTGAGTCTCCATATTTCATGAAATGATAGATAAAAATTTATTTCTCCCAACAATAGATAACATTTTAATATTTTTATGGAATTTAATACAAAACAATTTCAAAGAAAGTTAAGAACAGAGCCCTAGCTCACAGCCTTTAGCAACATACATGTTGCCCTGAGTGTGAGAAGAGTTCCAATTCTGCATAAATATTGTTTGGTATTTGGTTCTATATTCGGCCTGTTTTCTTCATGTTTGTACATCAATCAAAAACACTTTTAAACCGATTTTGATGATTTTTTTTTTAAATGGAAGAGCATCATTCAGCGGTGGTCCCATCCAAGTTGTGCAAGGATCGGCCCAATACTTAACCCAATATTGAACAAAAAGCAGCATTTTTCAATGTCTACATTTCAATCTTGTTGGAACAGGATAGTTCCACACATAACTGCTAGTCGGATAACCAGTCTCATTTAGCCAAACTGATCATTGTATCATAATTTATGGAGCGCTTCACATCTAGACGATTTCCGAAATCATAATATGATGCAATGCAATTATGCCAGGGAAACGACATTGGTCATCCAAAGCTGGTTTATTCTGAAACAAGCCTGCAATGTCCCGTTTCAACCAATCAGGTGAACTTAATTTGAATCGAGAATAAGAATAAAACATATTTTAAAACAAAAAAAGAAACCGACTTCAGTGGAATGATAAAATACTCACATACTAATAAGTTTGAAATAAAGTATTTACTTTAAACTGAGAAAATTTTTAATTACATATCTTTTGAAGTCGGCGCCAAATATTTTATAAATTCTTTTTTAGGATGAAGCCCACATATGCCTGAGACCTGTGCGTGGGTAATGAGTTGGATGATGGTGATTGATGATTTGGACCTACAGTTTTAGGTGGGTTCCGAACCACCAGGAAGTGACTGATCAGAAACTCTATCTAATATCAAAACTAACACTGTATTTCAATTAAATATATGATTTACACTCACTTTTACTGAGTTACAGTGTGAGTTTTAATATGAGATTGTTAAATTATTTCGTCATGGAACATATCACAGAGTAATTCTGTTATATTTTGCAAGTTTATGGGAAATTTGGCCCCAACTTCAAAAGATTACTTGTATGAAATTAAAAATTTTCTCAGTTTAAAGTAAATACTTTATTTTTAACTTTTTAGGACGTGAGTATTTTATCATTTCACTGAAGTCGGTTTCTTTTTTGTTTTATTTTAAGCGTTTTAGTTGAATGTTCAAACTTTGAAAACATGAGACATTTTTTGAAGCCTACATTATGAAATATTTATCAAATTAGCAAGCCAATAATTGATTTATAACATCAAAACTTAAGTAACTGAAAACCCACTTATAAGAAAAGATAAACTAAGGAGAATTCTACAACATTTTATTTAATGTGGAATATTGTATTTAGGAAAATTAGAATAGCGAAAGGCTTCTTAAAAGTGAAATGGCTTTTGATTGATTCTGAGGTGGTCCCTTTCAGAATATACCACTCCTACACTGGAATAGAAGGCCTAGGCTATATTACGTTACAAGTGTGGAAAATTGTGTTTACTGGAAATATGATAATGCAGGAGATGAAGTTGAGTGCGGTACTATCATACGAGTATGGTAAACATCTTCCCGGACATGTTATGTACAATATTTTTCAATATTAGTCATATATATTTTTTTAATATGAAAAACATAAATTTTGAGCTAGTAAAGAAGGATCATCAAACATAACCTCAAAATAGCCTATTGTATGGACATGTATTTAATGGCAAATAAATATTCTTAATCCATCACAGCAGCGAAACTAATACTTCTGAGATAAGCTGTTTTTCTAAATTCTCCAACTCATGATTGAAACTAAATAACCTTAATTCTATGACTCAATAACATCTACTGAATTATTTACAATTTTCATATGAACATATGGACAGAAATATTATATTCTTCTTATTCTCAATTCAAATTAAGTTCATGTGATTGGTCAAAACAGGACATTACAGGCTTATTTCACACTGAACCAGCTTTGGGTAACCGATGTCGTTCACCTGGCATAATTGCATTGCATCATATGATTTCGAAAACCGTCTAGATGTGAAGCACTCCATATGATACAATGATCAGCCTGGTAAACGACACCGGTTATCCGATTGGCGGTTATGTGTGGAACTATCCTATTCAAACTTGATTGAAATGGAGATATCAAAGGCTGCTCCTTTTTGTTTAATATTTGGCTAAGTATTAGGCCGATCCTTGCGAAACTTGAATGGGACCACCGCTGAGCGATGCTCTTTCATTTAAAAAAAAATTCATCGAAATCGGTTCAATATTGTTCGAATGATTGATGTACACAAAAAAAAAACAGGTTGAATATAGTAACCTTGTTCTTTTTGGAAGTCGGTTAAAAAAAGGTTTTTATTCAGTCTTACTTGTTTTCACTGAAAATATTTCTATATGATCATCCAATAGTTTCCACAACTTGAACTACAGGCTCAGTTACACATGATGAGATCAATTATAAAACTCCAAATGATTTTTCCATAATAATTCTCCCTATAGTGATGATTGCCTAGGAGCCTATCCTTCTGTTTCGCCTCAAAAAGGATAAAGGAGTGGTTCAATTCCATTGGCCAACGAACTTGATCTGTATAAAGGCTCCAAGAATATGCCGTATTCAAAATTTGAAGTTGATTGGTCAAAGCGTTCGAAAGTTATCGTGGAACTGACAAACACACAGACAAACCGACAACGCCTTGAGCCTTGAGTCGAAATTGAGAGCTCGCTACGCTCGTTCAATTGAACAAAATAACTGGTATGCCTCCTGGGCGGGAGAACTCGCTTGTGAACTACTAATTTGGAATTGGCAACTCATGCTCGATGCACATTTTTCATCAAACTTATTTTTGCCAGATCTGATTCTCTGAGTTAAAACAAATAGAGAAATTCATCGAAATCGGATCGATATTGTTTGAATAATTGATGTACAAACATACAAAAAAAAACAGGTCGAATATAGAACCTTGTTCTTTTTGGAAGTCGGTTAAAAATATAAAATTCTAGTCTAGAATATTATACTTTTCTTATTCTCGATTCAAATTAAGTTCACCTGATTGGTTGAAACGGGACATTACAGGCTGCAAGTCGTTGAATTCACTTGAAAAGTTAATAAATAGCTTTGTTCCTATGACTCCATAACATCAACAAAATTATTCACAATGTTCATATGAACATATAATATGTATGAACATTGTGAATAATTTTATTGATGTTATGGAGTCATAGGAACAAGGCTATTTATTAACTTTTCAAGTGAATTCAACGACTTGCAGTCAAATTTCTATTGAAATAAGTAGTATTTCACTTACTTCTGTAGGCCGAACGTTTTCGAGTTGTTGAAACCCATCTTCAAGGCATCCTAAATGAACATATAAATGAACAAAAACTAACATATAAATGAACTAAAACGAACATATAAATGAAATAATAGACATCCTGAACATCACCACTCAACAAAATTACTTCACATTTAACAACAAATTTTACTCACAACCTGATGGATTGCCAATGGGCTCACCAATATCCAGCATATTAGCTGAGATCTATCTCCAACACTGCGAAAACACCCACATACTCTTCAACAACAGATTCTCACAGCACATAATATACTGGCACAGATATGTAGATGACACTCTACTACTATACAGAGGGAACAAAAGACAATGTGAACAGCTTCGATCACACACAAACAAAATACACAAAAACATTCAATACACAGCAGAATATGAACACAACAAATTAATAAATTTCCTAGACCTCTTGATCACAAAGAACACAAACCAAAAACACAGCTTCAACATTTACAGAAAACCGACAATGACAGATACCCTAATACACAGCACATCCAATCATCCAACACAACACAAACACTCAGCATTCAGATCAATGCTACACAGACTGGACAACACACCACTATCCACTGAAAATTACAACACTGAACTAAACACAATAAAATACCTAGAAAACGTCTACAAACACGACCTAATTGACAAACTCAACCATAAAATAATAACAAAAAAACAAAACACCAACAAAAAATACATCACAATGACATACATTAACCCACAATCATACAGACTAGCCAAAATTTTCAAAAAAGCTGGCCACACCATCGCATTCAGAACAAAAAACAAAATAAAAAATGCACTTGCACCAAAAACCACAATGAACATGAACAAATACGATCTTCCAGGGATCTACAAACTGAACTGCTCTGACTATAACAAATTTTACATAGGACAAACAGGCTGCACATTCAAACAACGCTACAAGGAACATTTACAAGCTTTACATACAAAAACAGAATCGACACAAAATCGCGTATTACTCAACTATTTGAAAAGCTATATCGTCTCAAAACTATATTTAAATGAAAATACAGAAAAAATTGAGCCGCGGATGCACAATTTCAAATATGAAACTCTTTTCGTAATATTGAATAAAAACGATTAAAAATGACATGGAGAAACTAACCTGTAATAGCAGATTTGTCAAAAAGTGTCAGAAAACAGTATTTAAAAAATCAATAATGAATTATCTGCAGCATGACACAATCATCACATAAATTATGCTTTTTTCATATTTAATCATGTACATAATTGAAAAAAGATGTTTTTTAAAACAATGTAGAGATGACATACACTTCGCAGTTCGCCTTGTACCGTACATATTTGCAATCATTATTCATTAGATCGATCGGATTGACTAATCGATATCGACAGGGTCTCAACTATCGATACGGCTCTGTCGACACTATTGTACAAGGTCGATATGTACCAATAACGAAACTACTAGAAATAGAAACTACATTATCGGCTTTTGACACGACTAACAAAGAGCAAGTAATCGTCGTCCTCATTGATTTTACTTGTAAATTGGTTACCCAGTCAGCACAAACCATATAGTATACGTATAGTTTAGGTCAATAGGTCAATTTTAAGTCATGTGAATCTGGAACGTATTGTATACATAAATTTGACGAATCATGGTTGACATTCATGAAATTAATGTAGTATTTTGAGAAAACTAAAACAAGTGAAAAGCAATAGCCTTCTTGCTTGGAGAATGCATTTATAACCTTTTATGCTTCTATTACGAATTCTGGTATAAGTACAGAATAAGTCAATGTTATGTTTATGGTATGTATTAAGATAGGCTATACATATACTATATATATTATTTATATTCGAGATTGACTAAATATTTACATGGCAATACTTAATATTTATCTCAGTTGTCTTTACAATTTAGACAGCTTAAACTTCCCCAGCCCCAGAGAAATTTTTTCCTTGAATAAAGGTAGTGAGTTGGCTGGTGCAGAATAAAGGTGTAGTCCATTTTGATTTAGAGTCTGTCTTTCCAAGCTACCACCATTCCACGATTCCACCAAGTATTATTACTGGGGATCATTCGACTTTGAGACACACAGACAGTACACACACACACACACACACTCACACACACAGACACGCTTCTACTTCTGCTCTGTTCGATCTTGCCCTCGCTTTTAGTTGTAATAAATCATTTAATTATTGTACATTAATTTCATTATATGTATAATATTAATTATCTTTTCAATATATTTATAGTTTGAGTTTGTTAGTAGTGTATTTTTGAGGTCAATTTTTAAGAACTGTTGTTCTGGCAGTATGAAGTGAGAAATTAGATTGTTCTGTTCTTCAGAGTTCAAACTAAGGACAATTAATTATTCGTTCAAGGTAAGTGTGGAAAACGTATTATTTTGTATTTATTCATAATGTATAAAAAGAAACTGAATTTTATGTCACTATTGGCTTTGAAAGGATCCAAGAATCTGAGAAACTTATAAAAACGTCTTTTAGGTTAGGTTTCTGTATGTTAGGCCTACTGTTTAGCCCCAAATACAAAAATCCAAACACTTAAGTTCAAGCTTCATATCAATTGCAGGGTTGAATAAAGTTATTGATGTTAGATAATCAAAACTAAAACGAAATAGGGTTAAGGCCTATTGGTTGATCAACATATAAACTTCTAGGTAACTTATCCCAACTGACAGTTTCCACTAAAATCTGTTTTCAGTCTCTGCTGTGGGTGGAGTTTTGTACTTGTACCACACTTAACTTATCTGATTGGAAATATTGAGCTTACCAATATCAATAGCTTACATCGAAATTAATAATATAAGTTAGCTATTGAATCATTTGTTCTGGTGGTTTGAACATTAAATTAAATTTAAAATGGAATTGGCTTCACTTATCTATTTTTACAGCACTGTGGAGATAGGTTAGGTGAGTATGATGTATAATATTGTAAAATCATTTATTATGATGATGAATTTCAATGTCTTTACATTATGATAAGTAACCAAAACCTTACTCCACAGAGCATAGTAAAAGTAGCCTAAGGCCGGCAATAGACGGACTGCTTGAAGCAGTCGGGTACGACTGCTTGAAGCAGTCGCAGTTGGGCGGATCGCATTTTCAATGTTAAAATCAAGACCGCACTACACGGACTGCTTGAGCAGTCGAGTTGCGGTCGGTAACAAAACAAGCAGTCCATTTGCAGTCGAGTTCCGCCGTGCTGCCGACTGCAAAAGTGCAGTCGGTCGGCAATACACGGACCGCTTCAAGCAGTCCACTCGACTGCTCGCACCACCGCTCATATTTCACTTATTGTGTGTATTTAGTAGGCTACATGAACATGGCACGTTGGTTTCAAAACTAGTTGTACTTTGTCAACTAGAGTCTTCTTCAAAGACAAAGATCCTGTTTTATTATATTTTTTCATTTTTGATTTTTGCATAATTTTCTCCTAACTTTGCTCATTTAAGATTTAGTTTACCCCCTAATTTTGACTAATGTTAAGCTCTAGGAGTTATTTAAAGTGAATCTGTCACTTACAATAAATACTTCTAGATATTGAATCATCCTGTGTAGGACTAAAATAATATTTTTGTGTCCATCCAGTGATTTCACGGAAATCATTATTAAAAAAGGATGCAGTACCGTACTTAAGGTTCCGGCTCTATCCATAAAAATATCGTTATTCAATATTTCTAGTAATAACTTATTATTGTAAATTTAACGACTATCAGTCAATTTTTATAGGTGGATAAATAATAATTGTACTCACACTTAGCCGAACGTTTTCGAGTTATGGAAACTCATCTTCAAGGCATCCTAGATCGGCGATGTTGGTTAGATGCTCAATGAATTAAATTTTATCACACATACTTTTTGACCACATGATACAAAAACCACAATTCTTCTAACCAATATCGCCGATCTAGAATGCCTTGAAGATGAGTTTCCATAACTCGAAAGCGTTTGGCCAAGTGTGAGCACAATTATTATTTATTCACCTATAAAATTTACAATGAAAAGTTAATATTAACAACGCAGATCGTTATGGAACAAGAAATTCAAGAATTTAATTCTACTACTTAGGCTGGTTATTACTATTTTTTCTTTTATGAAATGATCAAGTCAAGAAATATTATCTTATTATTAATTATTCGCTGTCTAATTAATAACCCTGTGATTTTGTATACTGTAATGTTACTATTTCTTGTAATTTTTCATGTCAAGGGGCCATCTTTGTATGACGAGAATAATGTATTCTTATATTAAATGAGAAAATAATTTATTTTTTGAGGATCAATTTCTCATTCCATCCATTTACCAATTTTTTAAACTATTATTAAATTTGTTTTAAACCATTTTCATAAATTTCATTAAATGCGTCTTTCTTCAATTAATTTGTGCTCCAATTATTTCTAGAAAATTATTCTCAGTAATTTTATTAATAATTTATTGTTTCTATGGAAGGCTCAAACAGTCTCAACTCTACTCCGCCTATTTAACAAGGCAGTCACCGACTGCTTGAAGCAGTCCAAAAGCAGTCGGGCTTACTGCAAACCGACTGCTTTTGGACTGCTTCAAGCAGTCTGTTTGCAGTCGGCCTGACTGCAAATCGACTGCACTTTTGCAGTCCCTTAACGACTGCTTGAAGCAGTCCGTCTATTGCCGGCCTAAGTTATAAGTTATATTTCATTTTATAGCTTATATTTACTGTTATATGTCAACATTATGTACCTTATATAAACGATGTAAGGGGTACAGTTATGCTGACATCCTACAATATAATTATAATCAAATGAAAATATTACACACTAGCCAATATTAGGCCTGCAAATTTCAATGTCCATCTTCTTAGTAATAGAAACCAATGGGGGCGTATTAGGCCAAGGTTTAAGGAGGTACATAAATCAGAGAGTTCCTATGACTATTACCTATGACTTATTACTTTGAAGTGGGTGGGTGCAGTGTTGGTGTATAAGGTGTTCTTGTGCAATTACAAATAAAGTTTCATTAAGTAGGTCTACATTTTATGTATTAGGTTTATTAGGCCTTGGTCTAGGTGTTGTCTAGTTGAAATAAAGTTTCTTAGAGATAGTGGGCCTACCTATTTGGTATTGAGTGTCCATCAAAAGTGTACTGACTTCAGGGCAAAGTATTCACTCAAGCTATAGAAAGGGTTCAGGGTTAACCAATTATAGGATCTCAACTTGAATGACTAAATTGTGTACATTATTAAATATTTTTGAACTAATAATTCCAAAACTGTTTTTACCTTTACTTAGACTACTGTGTTGCATATCTAATTGAGATTGGTTCCTGGTATTGTGACAGTGTATATCTTATCTCCCTACATATAACTCTGCAGTATAATTCTTTTTTACATCTAACACACATACACTAGAATATGTAAGTGTACTAAAATAATATGTAAACAAATAAAAGATTTGTATAAAATACTAAAAATGTAGTGCTGACTAAAACAACTCCTAAGGATTTACTTCCCTAAAATACAGCCCCTCTGGAATAAAAAACTTGATACAACACTGAAAATTATATAAAACAAAAGATGGTCTGTGAGACTGTCTTCCATTTTAGACAATTTAGTGGGGCCTAATGCCTAAATGTATTTTTATTACTCTAAAGAACTGCCAACCTCTCAAAATAAACCAGCTTAACTTGAACTGCCGTATTTTATGTGTAATTTTTATTTTTACAATATACTTTTTGTTTTCCAGGTTGAGTTCCTCACAAAAATTGGAGGGAATTCTGTAGAGGATTCTGTAACAAGAAGCCTGGTGAGACTGCTCACCAATGAAGTTGCAGTTAATTTAAGCTGGGAGGGGCAGAAAGGCAAGAGAGCCTTGAACAAGCTTTCAATCATTCTTATTTTAGAAAGTAAGTATATTCTACTATCAAATTACAGATTATTTTCCAGAATAAATTTAAAAAAATTTAAACCCTAAACTCAATTTTACTTCCAGTCAAAACCAGTGTAATGTAAGATGTTCTTGGATGTATTATTTTGTTAAAGCGAGTTTCCTAAATATTTCTTTTAAGCCTTATTATGAAAAATAATTTGATTTAATTATAACAGCCAAGCTGCATGCATACTGTCTGCCGAAAATTATTGTTACTGTTGCGTATTTTACATATTGATTTAACAATGCTGGACTGCATTGTGGAGGGTAAATGCACCAACCAGAAGTTGTTATTGACTAAAATAAGCAAAATGGCAGATTAACATAATTTTATGGCAAAAAACAATGAATCACCACATTTTATAGTCCAGATTTGACAACTGCAATGTGTGTTATTATTAATCTAATATTAAAACTGACACTGTATTTCACTTTTAAATAATGTTTTACTCACATATATTGGAGATGCTTGAGGAATGCATTTCACTTCTGAAAAGAAGCTTCGTCAGCCTCATATTTTATTATTATACATATGTTATTATTAGCCAAAAAGGTTGTTTGACCAAAGCCACATATGCCAAAAATGGAAATTGAACTTGAATTAATCATAAAAATTAATTAATTTTACAATGGCAATTGGGCCACATTTTTTTGGCAATTAATTGTTGCATTTAATAATAAAAAAATGGCTGGAAAGTGTTTTATCAGGTAAAATTGGTGATTCAATTGCGTATTATCAATCAAAAACTGGCAAATTGGCTGCATCTTATTGGTCATAAATGGAAATTTAATCAAAACTCCCTTGACCACCACTCCTGGGACCACCCTTGAACACTTTCAATAATTGGGGATGAGCAAGACACCATGCAGTGCCGGTCGTGGTGATGGAAGTGTGATGGACTGTCAGACATGGTCACTTTATTTTGAGCAGTTTTTTTTCCCAAAGTCATATTAAAGGGTTCTACAGTAATAATAATAAAAACAATAATAATACTACAGAACTTGATCTATTTAAATTGGAATACAGTACTGCATGAACAAAAATTGGGGGTAATTAAATTTGTGTTTTATTTGCAAACAGATGATTTCTCCCAAAAAATCTCATGATGCCAGTGGTGTTACTATCCCTGCTGGGTGTCAGCTTATAAATATATTTACTGTTGTGTATTTTACATATTAATTTAACAATGCAGGAAATTTCTCTTATCACAGCTTTTATTCAAGAAACACAAACATTTTCTTGAAAAATGTTGTCTGAAGACATCAGAATTACAACTTTTTCATTGATATAGATGTCCAATTTTGAAAAATGTTGACAGGTTTGCTAGTGAAGTTCAGAAACTTCTTGTGACTCACCTGCCACTACAGTGTTCTTTTTATTTTATTTTTTTCAAAGTAATAAAGTATTAGTTAAGATATATTTGTCATTGATATAGAAAACTTATTGTTTCAGGGGTTATTAGTGCAACACACTGCACTATATTCACCAGCAAGATTTTTGAAAATCGCCTGCGGGAATGGTTTAGGCAAGCAGGAACCAGAATTTGGAATAAGACAAAAAAATCTAATGTTTAATGTACTGTACCTAAGTTCAACAAAAATTGTTTATTTTTAATAAAATCCAATCTATTTCATCTATATTGCTGGCTGTTCATTTAATATCCATTTGTATGACAAGCTCTATGATTTACATTAAATTTATTTTGAAAAGGATATATACTGACATCAAGTTTACATATATTATATGTATTAACATGAATTATATGTAAATTTGTTGCACTAGGGATGTTTTTAATATGTATCTTATATGTCTATGGTGTACGTATTGTTTACATATACTGTTGACATATTATTTACGCAAATGAATGTATAGATATACGTATATTATACAATCAAAAGTGGGACATTTGGATGTATTATTTACGTATATTATACAAATGCAATATGTATTATATACCATCCATGGACCTTGGCTGAAGATAAATAATACGTATAATTTACATAGTTGTGCTGACTGGGTAGGTTATAAGTAAAATGAACTAAGAAGTCGTATAAAAAGTTAGAAACCGGTAACTACAGTATTTTTATGGACATTAAACAAAATTTACAAATAATAAGTTATTTCAAGTACAAACCTGTATTTTTTCTATCTTGTAAAAATTTTGATTCTGAATGAAATTTTCAACAGCTCAGTATTGAAAAACACTCAGGTTTCATAAAATCGGATTTTATTGATTCAAAACAATAATTTTCCACAGTTTGCTTACTATGTTGTTTAGTTCATTGTGATCCTAATTTGACAAATGTGAGGTGTGATTTAAGATAGTTAACTTGACAAAAACCTTAGTTTATTAAACCATATAGTTAATATTGTTAACCTCAATGTTTTGGACAATGTAACATACATTTAAAATTTGTGAAGCGAGCAGTTTTGGACTTTAGTCTGTTGCACCTTCACACTCGTAAATTTTTCACAATAAATAAATAATTGAAATTTTTTTGTACAAATCATTCATCCCTCCATGGACACAAATAGTAATTATTATTAAAATCGCCTTCTGTTTAGGATGTAGATGTTTTATACAGGATCTGGGTGAGTCAGATTAGGGGTAGTTGACCTAAGGTGAAAGAGTAGCTAGTTAGAGTTAGCTCAAGGCTATAATTGAGAAAAAATGATTTAGGAACTGATTGCATCAAATCTACTTTAATTAATTTATTTTTTGTAATAAAACTGTATGTATATATATATCACCATAGCTGATTCACCTGTAGGTGATTCTTCATACCTCAATGCTATGTTTTAGTCAAAAGAGCATACTACACAAACGAGGAGTGAGGTAGTTTGTGATTGCTTTCCTCACTGAACTAACAGAATTGTATCAGTATGCCAAGCCCACCAAAACAAATTCTTAAGCTCTATGCTTGACAATCTACTCCCACCTTTACACAGGGTCTGGCTGCACAGGTGAGTGTGTTATAATATCTAGCACACCTCTGAGCCACTTCCTGCATCCAAGTCATCATTCGACAGAGATGTTTGAAAATCAACACAATTGATGTAGCCTTTTTTGTATCTGAGATAAACAAAATTTAATTCACAATAAGGCTGTAAAACCGCCTGTAAGAGCACTTAAATAGGTAAGAAGGTGCACAATAAATAATTAACAAAACCTTAAACTGAACTTACAGGCATATTGTAATGACAACATTTTTGATTAATAATGAATATAATTTTTGAGTCTAAGTTGCCAAACTATACCGAATTTTAGATATTCAGTCAAATCCAACTACTACCCACCTAACCAAAACAAAGCTAACCTAACCAAAACCAGCCTAACCTAACTTTACCAAACCAAAGCTAGTTTGGCTTTGGTTAGGTTGGGTTGGATTGGCTTCTGGTTAGGTCAGCTTTAGTTTGGTAAAGTTAGGTTGGCTTAGGTTAGGTTGGTTTTGGTTAGGTTAGCTTGTGTTTGATTAGGTTAGGTTAGCATTGGTATGGTTGGCTTTGGTTTGGTAAGGTTAGGTTAGCTTTGGTTAGGTTGGCAAAGTTTTCAAATTCATTTTCACATCACTAGCCATTTTTTCATGTAAGAACAAAAACATGCAACTTCAAATTTGAAAACTTGATAATGACAGTGATGTAGAATGACCAATCTATCAAAAATGTTGGTTGGTAGTAGCACAGATAAGAAAAAGACTATTATTTTTCTGGGTAATTGTGCCGCAGATGTTAGCAAGAGAAAAATCACTTGAAACTTCACTAAATTGTAGTATTATGTCTCCTGATCACAATAATCAAGTTTTTAAGTGTCAGTTTCAATTAATTAATTAATTATTCATTATTAAAAACTCAACTTTTGAGCATAACTATGGCTCTGTAAAGCCTTTATAGTACCTTAAGCATAACATCACAGACAAACAGATAGTTAGAGCAATGGAGTGCCATCAATATATCAGTGCCATCTATATCATGACTTCGGAAATAACAGGTGTGCTATGGGAGCCTGCATTGGCTCATTCAAGCCTTTTACCATTTACCAGTTAATGAAATTTTACAAATATTTAATTTATTCAAGTTTGGTTTTCAGTAAAATTCCATTTACTGGCAATGATAAAGATCATATTCTGAGCACATGAGTCTGAAAAGTGGGTGCAGTTTGTGATATTCAACCTAACCAAAGCTAACCTAGCCTAGCCAAACCAAAGCTAACCTAATCTAACCCAACCAAATCTAGCCTAACCAAAGCTAACCTAACCTACCCTAAAATTGCTGAATTAGAATGCTAGGTTTGTTTAGGTTAGGTTAGCTAAGGTTAGGTTAGGCTAGCTTTGGCTAGGATAGGTTAGGTTAGCTTTGGTTAGGTTAGGATGCATATGCAAATTACATGTCACAATCACCAATAACCTTGATCTAGCAAGGCTGGCTTGGTTGGGAATTTCTATAATTAGGCACAAGGCATCACAAACACACATCATTTGGGAGGACACCATTTGTACGACTGTCGTTTTGACCAACCTAGTCACATCTAGCCAGGTTAGGTTAGGTTTGGCTATGCCTACCACACAGAATTGTGGACTGCAGGCTGTGCTAGCAGTAGGTCGATCAAACTGTTAGGTCGTCCTAAAGGACAACACCCACATCATTCAAAGGTTCAGCCATGATGAACAATGAAAATTGGGTTATTGCCTTTTTTCAATGTAGGGATGGAGTATCAGTACAAAAATTATCAATATATTGTATCAATATTTTGAAACTGGTATGATATTTATTGTGATATAATATCAATGTATTCCTATATTCTGTCACTATATTAATTGAAATTATAGTGACCATTATCATGTTTTCATTAATTCCCTAATGCAAAAAATCTCTTTGATAATTTTTTTGTTACTTTAAAATTTTTACATTCAGAAATAATATCATTTTGGAAAATAACAGTCAACGATCATTATTCAACATAAAATGTATTATTCATCAAATATAATCCCATTACAATATATCTGTGAGTTCAGAGTAAAACAGAAGCATCAGTTTCAGATTCTGTAGCACTATGATATTATCATACATCATCGTTAGTCACAGTTGTTAAAATTCATAAGCTAAAGAAATAGAAGCGTGCAAAACCCAGGCTGTGGCAACATATTGTGTAGAAGTATGTGCAATGCATCAAGTGATAAGATTAAGGAACAAATTGAAAATGCTTTTATTATTGAATAGATGAATTTTATTAGTGAATAGTTCATCAACTAGAATGCAAATTATTATGTTGCAATAATTCATGCATTCTAAACACTCAATTCAAGTTAATTGCTAAAGATAATCAGTTTGGGGTTCAGTTCAAAAGGTGAGTTTTCAATATTGAATAATTAATTAACTAATTGAGACCGACACTTAAAAACCTTATAATTGTGTTCAGGAGACATGATACTACAACTTAGTGAAGTTTCAAGTGATTTTTCAACCAACTTCCAAAAAGAACAAGGTTACTATATTCGACCTGTTTTTTTGTTATGTCTGTACATCAATCATTCGAACAATATTGAACCGATTTCGATGACTTTTTTTTTAAATGGAAGAGCATTGCTCAGCGGTGGTCCCATCCAAGTTTCGCAAGGATCGGCCCAGTACTAAGCCCAATATTAAGAAAAAGGAGCATTCTTCGATGTCTTCATTTCAATCAAGTTTGAATAGGATAGTTCCACACATAACCGCCAATCGGATAACCGGTGTCGTTCACCAGGCTGATCATTGTATCATATGGAGCACTTTACATCTAGACGGTTTTCGAAATCATATGATGCAATGCAATTATGCCGGGTAAACGACATCGGTTACCAAAAGCTGGTTCAGTGTGAAAGAAGTCTTTAATGTCCCGTTTTGACCAATCACTTGAACTTAATTTGAATCGAGAATAAAAAGAACATTAATATTTCTGTCCATATGATCATATGAAAATTGTAAATAATTTAGTTGATGTTATAGAGTCATAGAAATATTTAGTTTCAATCATAAGTTGGAGAATTTGGAAAAACAGCTGATCTCAGAAGTATTTTTAGTTTTGCTGCTGTGATGGATTAAGAATATTTATTCGCCATTATCATACATGTGCACACAATAGGCTATTTTGAGGTTATGTTTAATGATCCTTTTGTACTAGCTCAAAGTTTATGTTTTTTATATTAAAAAAATATATATGACTAATATCACGAAAAATATCATACATAACTCATCCGGGAAGATGTTTACCATACTCGTATGATAATACCGCACTCAGCTTCATCTCTTGCGTTCACTTATCATATTTCCAGTAAGCACAATATTTTCAACACTTGTAACATAATATAGGCCTACTATTTCAGTGTAGGTATATTCTGAAAGGGACCACATTAAAATGAATCAAAAGCCATTTCACTTTTAAGAAGCCTTTCGCTATTCTAATTTTCCTAAATACAATATTCCATATTAAATAAAACGTTGTAGAATTTTCCTTAGTTTATCTTTTCTTATAAGTGGGTTTTCAGTTACTTAAGTTTGGATGTTATAAATTGATTATTGGCTTGCTAATTTGATAAATATTTCATAATGTGGGCTTTAAGAAATTTTTCGTGTTTTCAAATTTTGAAAATTCAACTAAAAAGCTTGAAATAAAACATATTTTAAAACAAAAAAACAAACCGACTTTAGTGAAATGATAAAATACTCACGTACTGAAAAGTTCAAAATAAAGTATTCACTTTAAAATGAGAAAATTTTTAATTTCATTCAAGTAATCTTCTGAAGTCGGCGCCAAATTTCCCCTAAACTTCTAAAATATAACAGAATTACTCTGTGATGTTTTCCATGACGAAATAATTGAACAATCTAATATCAAAACTGACACTGTATTTCAGTAAAAGTGAGTGTAAATCACATATTTAATTGAAATACAGTGTTAGTTTTTATATTAGATAGAGTTTCTGATCAGTCACTTCCTGGTGGTTCGGAACCCACCTAAAACTGTAAGTCCAACTCATCAATCTCCATCATCCAATTCATTACCCACGCAAAGGTCTCGGACCTATGTGGGCTTCATCCTCCAAAAAAATACAGTGTTAGTTTTGATATTCGATAGAATTTCTTATCAACTTCATAAAATATTTGGCGCCGACTTCAATAGATTACTTGTATGAAATTCAAAATTTTCTCAGTTTAAAGTAAATACTTTATTTTAAACTTTTAAGTACGTGAGTATTTTATCATTTTGTTTTAAAATATGTTTTATTTCTTGCTAATATCTGCGGCACAATTACCTTTTTGTGTAATAATGGATTTTAATCGACTCATATATCAATTTATATCTATGATCTAATTTTTTTAAATTATTAAGCTTATTTCCAATGATAATATCAATTATTTTCTTAAATGGCAAAAGCTGCGAGTCAAATAATGACAAGAAAAAGTTGATAAGATCGTGATCGATACTTGATCTGACAAACTATTGAGAAGTCAAAATAATCGATCTGCAATATCGTATCGTGCATAGTCCAATTCCAATAGTCGAGAGTGATATTTGTGTCCCGACTTTTACATGTCCAATAAACTATGTATTCTTACATATTTTGAAATGATTTTAAAATAAAAAATATATTGAATGTCAACTAAATGAATACTAGTTCTATTATCCATTAATCAAGAATATAATACATTGATAGAGTGTTAGAATATTGATTACTGACACTTTATTGACGGATTCGCAATTGGAGGTTAGTTCCTTCATGTACTTTTTAAACGTTTTTATTTAATACTCATAGAAGTGTTCCACATTTGAAATTGTGCTTCTGCGGCTCAACTTTTTCTGTATTTTCATTTAAATATAGTTTTGAGACGATAGCTTTTCAAATAGTTGAGTAATACGCCTGGCGCGCACGCTGCGATTTTAAAACAAATTTTACATAGGACAAACAGGCCGCACATTCAAACAACGCTACATGGAACATTTACAAGCTTTACATACAAAAACAGAATCGACTTTTGCAGACCATATCATTCAAACTGGACACACTTTAACTGACATCACTACCAACTTACACATTCTATATATAAAATCTAAAGGACACGAACTCAACACCTTGGAACAATTTGAAATTTACAAACACACCACACACAATAAACAAAACATCCTCAACGAACAGTTGAATTTTAAACCACACAAACTTTTTGACCACATTATACAGAAACCACAGTTCTCCTAACCAACAAACCAACATCGATATTTAGGATGCCTTGAAGATGGGTTTTAACAACTCAAAAACGTTCGGCCTACAGAAGTAAGTGAAATACTACTTATTTTAATAAAAATTTGAATGCAAGTCGTTGAATTCACTTGAAAAGTTGATATTAACAACGAAGTTCGTCATGGAACAAGAAATCAAGGAAGGCTATTTCATTTCAATCATGAGTTGGAGTGAAAAATGTTTCTGAAATCATTAATTTCAAAAAAATAATTGAACAATATTCTTCAAAGTTATTGAATTTCTGTAAAACTTACCACTTTACTGAGAATTTTGAGAAACAGCTAATTTTAGAAGTATTTTCAGTATTTTACTGCTGTGATGAATTTTTAGGTTATATTTGATGATGCTTGTAGTACCAGCTCAAAGTTTATGTCTTTTTATATTTTAGACTAGTATGATAAAAAACGTTGTACATAACTCATCTGGGAAGATGTTTACAATACTTGTATGATGATACCACACTTGACTTTGTCTCATGCATTAACTTATCTAACTCATACAGTGAACACATTTCCTGCACCTGTAATGTGATATAAGCCCACTATTCCAGTGTAGGTATATTCTGAAAGGGACTACATCAAAATGAATCAAAAGCCATCCCACTTTTATGAAGCCTTTTGCTATTATAATTTTCCAAGATACAATATTCGACATTAAATAAAGTGTTGTACAATTGTCCTTAGTTTATCTGACCTTATAAGTGAATTCTCAGTTACTTCAGTTTGAATTTTACATTGGCCTGCTAATTTGATGAGTATTTCATAATGTAGGCTTTTAGAAATTTCTCATGTTTTCAAAGTTTGATGAAAAAATTCAACTATGAAGCTCCAAATAAAACTTTTTCAAAACAAAAAAAAAAAAGAAACCGACTTCAATGAACATCAAATACTGACATACTGAGAATTTCAAATAAAATAATTACTTTAAACTGAGAAAATATAGAATTTCATACAAGAAATCTTTTGAAGATGGCGCGAAATCTCTGATAAACTTCTAAAATATAACCAAATTTCTCTGTAATGTTTTCCATGACAAAATACTTGAACAATCTAATATCAAAATTGACAACTTATTCCAGTAAAAGTGAGTGTAAATCACATATTTAAATGAAATACAGTGTAAGTTTTGATATTAGAAAGAAATCCTTATCAATTTCATAACATATTTGGCTTGATAAGTTTGTATTTGAGTTGTACTTGGCACCAACTTCAAAATATTACTTGTATGAAATTTTAAATTTTCTTAGTTCAAAGTAAATACTTCTTTTGAAACTCTTCAGTATGTGAGTATTTAATGTTTGAGTATCATTTCATTGAAGTAGCTTTTTTTTGTTTTAAAATTTGTTTTATTCTTCTCCACCACCTCCTCCTTGTTCTCATCTGTCTCCTTCCTTTTCTTCTTCTCCTCCCCTACCCCTTCTTCATCATAATAAAAAAATTCAGAATAGACAAAAAATCTAGCTCTTCCAATGTGCATCTTATCAATTTTTTTTCCAGGAAAACATATTTAATTTGGTGATGATAAGAACCTCCTTTATTGGCAAGGATATTTCTCACATCAATTGTATTGGAGACATTAAAGTTGAAACTTACGATACTCCCAAATCGAAACCAAGTGTAGAAACAACAGAATTGAAGTTTTTGAAACCTAACTCTGCCTCCGTTATCAGATATGGTGAGTTTGACAAGCAAAGGTGGTCCTAGCAGAAAGATGTATTTAGGAAAACTCCTCAAATTGAGATTCACTGACTGTTTTTGCAATATCTCCTTTCTTAAGCCTAAGGCCCTTCGCACATGGGTTGACTCATCTGCAATTTAAGTTTGCAGCTTGACTGCGCAATGGGCAATCTAATCATGCAATTGGAGTTGTGCTACCTGTTTGCAACTTGAGTCCACAACTTAATTATAGATTGAGCCACACAAGAAAACTATTGAATGCATCTTTTGAATGGCAGCCAAAAAGTTTGCAGTACTGGATGGGCCAATATGATGTCGAATGGAAAAGGCAGTAAAGAAGCTGCTTGTATAGTACACAACTTCAAATTCACAAAAGGAGGAATTGATCAAAGGCTGCGAGACTCACAAGGGGATACTGAAATGGCGGAAATATCTACAAGCATCATAATGTGAAGAGAACTTGCAATACATGACAGATCCTCAGCTAATACAATCAGAAATTATCTGGCAGACTATTTTATCTGTCCTCGCACATCTTTACCCTGGCAATGGAAATATGTTGTATAAGAAATTGATTAATCATACCTATGTGCATGCATGATTATCATTATATACCAAAATTATATGGATGGGTAGCAATGTATAATGTACTCACTTGGAATACTGCAATACCACTCATATTTACTTTGACTGTTACCTTCAGCCAAGCCTTCTCCTTGACATTTTTCTTCAAATATCCAGGAAAATGGGAGTTATACAACACCCCATGCTTCTCCACCTCTTTAACAAATAAAATATTTAAATCTTGATCACTCATAACTCAATACTTCAATTCACTATGGCTGTATGGCATGCAACCATGCAACTAAGATTGCAGTCGACCTGCTGTCACTGGTGCATGCAGCTCAGACAACTCACGTTGCTAACTGGATCTGAGTTGATGACTGGCAGTTGGCCCATGAGGGGACTCTCGCTGTGAAACACAGACAAGGTTGCATGTAACTCCCATTGCAAACTCAAATTGCAAATGAGTCGAATCATGTGCAAATAAGGGCCTTAATGTCTAAGGGCATGGAGGTTGACTCTCAGGCTCATGCCATGCACACAATCTAGTGAGTGAAATCAATGTTTTGTACCAGCAAAACATGTGAGTGAGCACAGGTTTGATGTTGGCATCATGCTGCAGCAAGCTGAAAGAAGGTTTGAATGAATTTCATCTTTAGCAAAAAATTGGTTTGTGGTAGACTTCATGTGCATGGCTCAGCCAATCAAATTAATTTGTTCATGATGCTCAGCCACTGCAAGGTATTGTACCATCTTGGAGAAGAATGGAAACCAACCTTGAAGCACTCGGCTGTTCATTGCATATGATTTATATAAGGTTCGATATAAATTGCCATTTCTATTACTTTCAAATCAATATAATATAAAAAATCTCTTAGATATATAAAAGTCTATGTGTGTATGTATAGATGTATGTCTGTTATGTATGTATATATGTATGTAAGTATGTATTTATGTATGTATGTATGTATTGTAACCTCAGGTTTGAGGAGTGCCCTTTTTGCATACAAATCACTTAATTCAAATTGCCAGAAGCTGCAGTCAGAAGCAATCTTGTGAAAAATGCGAAGACAGGTGCACCATCCCAACCCAAAATTACACAAACAAATATCTGTCTTTACTGAACAGAATTGCAAGGGAAAATACAGAATATAAACAAATATCATCAGCACAATCCAATTCAGCAAAGAAAGATGAAAGATGAGAGAAAAGGATATTCTCAGCCAAGTCCCTCTTGCAAGCAAAGACTGCACACAGAATGTGTAATATTTGCCTTGCTGGTGGAGTAGCTGCAGAATAAAACTGTCACAGAGTGTTCAAAAAAGTGGATGAAATTAAACAAACTTTCACATGTCCTTCTTCAAGGGCGAATTGCAATTTTAACAAAATAACCAACTCAGCTCGGTGAAGCCAGCTGTCAGATTATTGAATTAAATCGCTAATGTATTCTACAACCAGAGTCAGGCAGGAATTTAAATTATAAATACCAGTTAGAATTACTATGCTGTTTAATACAAATTTTAAATTAAAAGTTGGCATAAGGTAATCAGAATAATAAACTTATAAATTTATATAATATTCTTGTAAGTTGAAATTGAATTTAAATATACAGAAATTTTAAAAATGAATGATAAAATGTTTTTGAGCATGTAGGCCTTCTTGACCTAAGGGCAAATCAGTTATGAGAGTTCGCTTTGGTAGCATTTACAAATGATATGCCAATTTTTGTAATGCCTCGAGTATTAAATAATAGAATATTTCACATACCATTCACTTTTGGGCCCAATTTCATGTGCACTTGAGACATAAATTTTTTTAGGGCTTGTTCAAAGTCGGCATCATTTCTTCAGACATCTTAGAATTGGCTCCATGTGACTGGTTGTGGATTTTAAATGTTTGTGAGGTTTTAAAATTCAAATATTTGGCAATCTAGGTCTCCTTTCTTTTGAAGCAATAGGGACATCTTACATACAACATATAAATAGACTAGAATAAATTATTCGAAGCTTTAAAATTTTCCAGTAGGAGAGGTTTAAAAAACGGACCTACTCCTTAGCTTGCCAGAAATTTTGTCATTTCTTGTCCAAGCTCTGAATCCAGGGCTTGGAAAAGAAGGGTGGCGTGATGCAGTAATCTGCCAATCACAGTGAATTTAGGTGAACTCCTCCAATGAGAGGGTTGCAATGGTCTTTGAAAATTGCAGTTTGACATGTGATGTAACAAAAACTAAATTTGGAGGAATTAATAATTAAATTAAAAAATCAAACAATTCATAGGATATGAATAAGCAGATTTCTCAGTTGCAAATGGAAAAGAAATACAGAGAGATCAGTTGGACAAATAATTGAATTTTAACAAGAGAACTGGCAGAGATAAGTTGAAAACAGGTGTTTGATAAGCGGGCAAGCATTGGACAAATCTAACCCTTTCTAATAACGTGAAAACTTTGTTGCATACTTTAGCCATTGTATGGCACTAAACAATGATTAATTTAACAAAGGATGTGTGTCATGACTTTAAACAATAAAAAATAATTTCACATGAGTACTGACATTTTTTAATTAAATCCTTATCTCCATAAACTTCTCAAGATGGTTCGATAAATTGGGCTGGTGAATTTTGCACCATGACATGAAGTATGTATGTATTTCATTCTTAATTGAGAAGTCGTGGAGTAAACATCATTAGTCAGTGCAATAACCCACTATCAGTAATGTAGTGTAGTTCTAGTTCTAATTATTAGTTCTAAAGTGGGTCAATGCTGATGGACATTTGTGATTCATACCACACATGAAATATACCTATAGAGGCACCAGATGGATTAATTCTGGGATTTGAAGAGACAAAGCAGTCTACATCCCAACAGAAACCAGTTCATAGAAAAACTATAGGAATCATTGAAAAAGGTTATATGGAATCAATAAACAAGGTAATACACAGTGAATTTGGAAAAAGGAAAATTCTAAGAAACGATTTCAACAAATTTATAACTGAACAATAAATTTATTGTTGGAAACAATAGTAAAACTTGAAACCAGATCAGTTACAATTCCTCAGTTAGCTGCTAGTCTAGCATATACAAATAATATTTTCCATGAATCAATAAAGAACATTGACAAAATAGTTTAATCTATTAAAATAAGTGATAGTGCAATAACTTATGCAGACATGGTGCAGTTGCCAAAGAAATCTGAAGAGAACAAAGAAAATAGTGTGAGAAAGTTGAACCCCCAGAAGCATATTGTTGTTTCACAGCCCATTAATTCAGCCTCTAATTAATTAGAAAATAGTAAAACCATTGAAAACGTTTTCAGGTAAAATATCAACAGATAAAATACAGCATTAAAGTGAAGAAGATGGTTCATGTTAGAGGTGGTGGTTGAATGATACTTTTGAACTTGAAAGAAGACAAGAAGAAAACATTAAAAAATGAGGTTTTCAAAAGAGAGAGTATGAATAATTGCCTGAAAATAAGTGAGCAGAATAAAAATTCACATCTTATTATTCATGATGAACCTACAAAATTGAATAATGAAGAACTGGCCAAAGTAATCTATAACAAGAATTCTACTCACTTTGAATCAGTTAAATCAGAGTTTTTGGAATGATGTGACCCTCTATTCAAGTTGGTACCTAAGAATAAAGAAGTGGTACACTGGGTTATGGAATGTGAACAGTATAAGAAGAGCTCAAATTATTATAAAAGATTACTTGTTGATCGGACTTCTTACAGATTGAATGATTTTATTTCTGTTCAGAGGAGCTTCTAGTGTCAGGGCTTCGGGCATGTTATTGAATACTGCAAAAGAGGAAAGGAT